>OV656866.1:66839095-67439095 GCA_927399465.1 Sarcophaga caerulescens
TTATTCCCAGATATTTGACCTGAGTCGCATATCGGAGACTAGCGTTGCCAGATCGAATGAGTGGAGGACGACCCCGAGATAATTTGCCCTTGAGCAACATCATCTCAGATTTGTCCATCGCCACTTCGACGCCTGCACGGTCGCCCCACTCACTTACATCACGCATGGCCTGCTCTCCCCTCATCTCAACTTCAGCACGAGACTGACCCTCGACGAGGATAAGCAGGTCATCCGCATATGCGCACACCTTGAAAGAACGCGCAAGCAGCCTCAACAGAGGATCCATCATTAGGTTCCAAATAAATGGACCACAAATGGAACCCTGCGGACAACCACGTACGACATCCCTCCAAACCGTGTCGCTGGCACCTACAACACAAGCTTTCCTGTCCCGGAAATAACTCCTCCAAAGTTTCAATTCCCTACAGCCTATTTCTTCTAACCTTGCAAGGACTCTATCCCAAGAGAGATAGTCAAATGCACCCTTAAAATCAATAAATAGTCCTAACACATATTTGGCAGATGAGCTGCCAACACTATTCTTGACATGCAGCCAAGCATCTTCTACACTTCTACCTTCCCTAAAACCAAACTGAAACTCAGAAGGACCCTCGCTGTAACACTCCTTCAATCGATACATCATTATCCTTTCCAATACTTTTCCAAGTACCGGAAGAAGACTGATGCCCCGATAAGAGCGAGGATTACTCCTCACCCTATCAGGAGACTTCAGGAGAATCACAACTCGAGCTGACTTCCAAGCCTCCGGGAAATGGCCCTCGCTAATACACCTTCCAAAGATTGACTCCAAATGTTGAGGCATGGCCTTATAGATGCTTTTACACATCTCTCCAGTCATGCCATCAACACCAGGCGATTTCCTACTTCTGACTCGGCAAATACTGTCCGCAACTTCGGAGCTTTCCAAGATTGGAGGATCAACCATCTCCCTAATGAGAGGAGAGTAGCTGACCGGTTCCGCACCAGGAAAGAGAACCCCCAGTAGAGCGTCGGTACATTCTCTCCAAGAAGACAATGTGGAATTGCCAACTTGCAGGAGAGAGAGGTCTGCCTCACGATTATTCTTGCCCCTGCAGATACGGTAAACCGTACCCCAGGGGTCGTCCCTATTGTCTCGTACGAATCTCCTCCAATCGTCCTCCTTGGCCCTAACAATTCTGTCTTTGTAGCGTCTTAAAGCAGAACGGAAATCGGCCTCGCGAGAAGCCAGGTCAGAGGCACCTGAACGACGGGCGCCCTGGAAATGATTCCGAAGACGCCTGACGGACCTGCGCATCCTATCCAACTCCTCTGTCCACCATATTACTTTGCTAGGCTTAGTCTTACGACGTCTACCCAGCAGAGTATCATTTGCCGAACACATCCACCGATCTATTTGTTCTACTTGGTCACGAATCGTAAGTGTCCTAAAGTCATCAAACGGCATAATCGAAGCCCGGTGCCTAACAAATTCCGTGTAATTGTCCCAGTTCGCGTATCGATCCCGCCACCTGCGTACAGGGTCCGATCCCCACGTTCGTCTGCGAGAGTTCACAACAATCTCAATGAGATTGTGATCACTCACGCCCCAGTTGTCACACACCCTCCACCTAAAATCAAAAACAGTATTCGCTACCCCACTTGCAGCTGTCACGTCAATGTCACTAACACCTCCAGGACCATCAAAAGTATATAGATCACTAGCCTCATTGAGAACAACAAGGCACTTCGTGACCATCCACTCGCTGAGCATGACTCCTCGCCGATAGTTCTCATGAGCAGGAGCATTCCTACCCATTTTTGAGAACCACATTGAAGAGCATGCATTTGCATCGAGTCCTAGGATTACAGGAAAGCTACTCGCAAGGAGTAGCACCGAATCCATATATACAAGATAAGGCTCAAGAGACCCCCCAAACCTACAATAGATACTCACTAACAGTATCCTCCCAAAAAATCCCTCTACTGAGAGGCAAACCCCCCACTGACTCCTACTAACAATGGTACAGTCCAGGTCCCTATCATTAACTATTATTGCAGCGTTTCCCCCGCTGTCCGTATAAACTCGCATACCCCCCGGCAACCCTCTAATGAGTCCACCCGACGTATACGGCCATGGCGCGTATCGCCTGCCCGAGCTCGCAGATCACGGCATACGAACGCTGGCAGTTCAGCTGGAGGATCTTAAACTGCCGCTCCATTTTAGTGGCGTGCATTCGCCCTGGCGACTATAGCGCTATAGACGGGACACGCCGAGGACATCATAAGATGCCCTGATGGGAGTCCCTTTAGCGCGCAGTTTCGGCAGTATATGTCATTAGTGCAGCGAGAAGCTCGGTGGCCGGCCTGTCCACAGAGCCGGCACACTTCCTCCTTCATCCTGCACTCTCTAACCATATGGTCGAAGCCCAGGCACCTGTAGCAGCTTGGAACAGCGTCGTGCTGGCGCACTAAAAAGCTAAACCATTTAATGTAGCAGCGGCCATTGTCCAGCAAAAGCTGCATGGCCTCCTCGCTACCTTCCAGCACGACGTTCACGGGATTGCCAGTGGGCTTCCATGGACCAGTCACCAGGCGGACGCTCTTTCTATAAGCCTCGGGAGTCATCCTATGCTTGAAATTCCAAGCATAGAGCTCCTCCATGAATACGTCCGGGGTGATCTCCGGATGCACCCGCTGCACTACCACTTTGGGCCCCAGCTTGTCCCTTACGGACACCTCCAGACCCACCTCTCCAAACTTCGTATTGGCGGCCACTTTTGCTCTCTCAGCGACTGACGGGGTCCTGATGACCGCACCGCCATCACGTGTTGGCCGAACCTCGTGCACACGGACCCCTAAGGTGGGGCCCACCTCCTTCACCACCTTCTCGACGACCTCTTTGGACGTCACGCCCTTCTTGCCCTTGACGACGACCGACCAGGTCTCCACGGGCTTCGGGCCCACTACCGGCGCAGCAGGGAGGGCAGGAAACTGCCCCAAACTACGCCGGGCTGCCACTGGAGCGGGTGGTGCCGCAGGCATCCGAGGGACACCTGCTGGTCCACCACCACGGGCAGCCGCACCAGACTCGTAGACGTCCAGTCTACCTCGGAGGCGCTCGTTCTCGGCCAACATTCGCACTATGAGAGCCTCGTACCGGCCCGAGTGCAACAACACACTCCTACCCAGAGCAGCGGGGACACCGTCGACCATGACCTCCTCCTGGAGGCTCGTCGTGACGGCCTTCATTTCTCCGATGACGCCATTTTCCGGCGCCACCTTCCTCCGCGGCCTACTCTCCCTCGTCTTCGGGGAGGCAACGGGTGCAGCAACAGCTGTGCCAGCAGAGCTGGCTGCAGATGCAGCAGTCCCGGCAGCATTATCAGCAACAACGGCGGCAGCAGCACGGGTCGCAAGCGGCGAACCCAGCTTTGCCCGCTTCCCCTCTTCTACGTCCGCATCCGAGCTCGACAGCTCACTCTCCGTGTGCCTAACGCGTGGCACCGGAGTTGGCGGCGGACCCATGGTGGCGTCGGTCTGCACCTCGGAGAGGTCCGACGCATCGCCCCTGCCTTGCTTCTTACGCCGTCTTTCTGGCGGCATAACGATGTTTACCGACGTAATAAAACCAAAATACCAAAATTCAAAATACAAGAAAGTCTATATTCAATATTCAAATTTAACTGAAAATTTTACCAAAGACAAAAACCTTAGTAAATTCACGTCGATAATACAGTCGCTAAAACAGTCGAAAATAAAAATTTCAAAAATAACTGCAAAATAGCACTTACCACTAGCCAAGCCACACACCAACGTAGATAAATACACACTCTGTTTGATATTCACCAAAAAGTTGAATATTTTCCAAACACAACACACAATTCTATTTATAGAACACCGAACCGTTTCTATTTTTAGCACAAGCAAATACGAGTCTTTTTTCTCCTTTTGTTTATTTAATTTATGCAAATATAAAATATTTGCATAAAAATATAAAAGTTTACACCATAAATTCTACGTTAATATGGAACCGAATTTCACGATCAAAATGTTCGCGACGAAAGGATCTATCGAATAATTAATAAATTAATTATTAAAACACAAGTATGAATCTATTTTCAGCACGTTTAATTGAGTCTTTTCTCCTTAAATTTGTTCTTTTATATAGAAATAAAATCTATATTTAGCACAAATAAATTTGAGTCTCTGTCTCTTATTGTTCACTAATACACTTGTATCACTTAAAAAACACCCGCACAGAAAGAAGCACAACCGAACGCTCTGAATATTCACAACCGAATGAGTAGATAGGGACAACGCCGATGTGTTTTACATGGATACCTGTCCGCGTGGACCTAATTCCATGGTGCTCTTAACACAGGGTGAAATACAATGCGTCTACCAACGCCCTCAGATGTAACTTATGCTACACCTGAGTACCAATTCGAAGCCATGTATTTGGACATGACTTCCCCCTTGGTTAGGAGCGGAGCCTATCTAAAACTCCTTCCGATCTTTGGGTCACGGCACCCGGTTGAAAATGCAACTCCACACCGAGCCTATTAGACTCTTCCCGCGATTTGGGTCCAAACCACAGCCACCACGATGCTCCCATAAGGGGCCACACCAACAGCCAGGCTGGAACCTAGGTTCCAGGGGCTCCTGGCTCCCGTGGTACCAGAATTAAGTCTCCGGTCAGACCTCGTAATCAGATTGACTACTACCAGTTGAACTCCAAACAGTTCGGGACTGGTGACCCACAGCGACAACAATAAACATACATCAACATAAAGGACAACACTTACGGTACTAACATTGAACAGCGCCCTCACGGACGAGGCTTTGGCCACATGGTGTGGCACCAGGGATGGACAAAACGAACAAAACAAGAAGACACACAACAACGCAGCAGGCTTGGCAGCGGCAGTGACGGCAAGGGCGGCAATGACGGCAAGGGCGGGGATGACGGGGATGATGACAGCAAGGGAGAGAGGCAGTTTGGACCGGCATGTGGACAACAGCAGCAGCAACAGGAGCAACGAAGCGGAGCAGAAGAACCAGCAGCAATCGACTAAAAACTGTCAACGATCGCATGCCTATCCGCGGGCGGGGACAGACGAAAGCGGCAAAAGGAGCAAGGGGCGCACGACTAGGAGAACACCACGCAGGGTGATCACATTTCGGGGTTGCCTCCGCTATACCTCCTATTTCTCCTAACAAATACTTCCCGGGCGAAATCGCCCAACCTACTAAATGTCCGGCTGTCTACTAAGGCCCTACTGTAATCCCAACCCTCCCCAGTATGGGCTATTCCTATACTATCTAATCTCCTAATGTCATCATAGTATGAACACATTGTAATAATGTGTTCGACAGTCTCAGGTCCCCTCCCACACCCGCAGTCCGGAGAGTCGGACAGACCTCTTTTATGCAAAAATGCATTAAGTGAGCCATGTCCCGTAAGTAAAAAACCGAGACTTAAGCCGAAGCCAAAGTCCGGACGTCGACGTACGAAGTCCGCGTCACGTATGAAGCCATACGTTACCCTACCCTCGTCTGCATTGGTCCATCGGGTCCGCCACCTTGAAACAAGGCACTCGTCTAAGAGTGTCTTTATTTCCCTACTCTCCAAATTCACCAAGTCAGAAGCAGAAACCCAATCATGATCTAAAAGTGGTAGTCCCTTCTTGACTTTGAAGATGATAGCACGTCGTATCACCTCCAAGTCAAGGGGTGCTACTCCTAACAAGACCTGCAGAGCTACCGTCGAAACGGTCCTACAAACTGGCATACATGCTAACATGGCTACTCTCTGAACTGACAAGACCTTGTATCTGCCAACAACAGACATAACCGTTTCGTACCATACTGGAGCACCAAACGCTGCACAGGCAACGAAAAGCCCCCCATATATGACACGGACGGCACGCCTGCTTAGGCCCCAGTCACTTCTAAGGATGCGTCTAATCTTACCTACTATGGCAGTAAGCTTGCTTCTTACGAGAGGGAGATGAACCAGAAAGTTCATTCTCTCACCAACCGTTATTCCCAGATATTTGACCTGAGTCGCATATCGGAGACTAGCGTTGCCAGATCGAATGAGTGGAGGACGACCCCGAGATAATTTGCCCTTGAGCAACATCATCTCAGATTTGTCCATCGCCACTTCGACGCCTGCACGGTCGCCCCACTCACTTACATCACGCATGGCCTGCTCTCCCCTCATCTCAAGTTCAGCACGAGACTGACCCTCGACGAGGATAAGCAGGTCATCCGCATATGCGCACACCTTGAAAGAACGCGCAAGCAGCCTCAACAGAGGATCCATCATTAGGTTCCAAATAAATGGACCACAAATGTAAACCTGCGGACAACCACGTACGACATCCCTCCAAACCGTGTCGCTGGCACCTACAACACAAGCTTTCCTGTCCCGGAAATAACTCCTCCAAAGTTTCAATTCCCTACAGCCTATTTCTTCTAACCTTGCAAGGACTCTATCCCAAGAGAGATAGTCAAATGCACCCTTAAAATCAATAAATAGTCCTAACACATATTTGGCAGATGAGCCGCCAACACTATTCTTGACATGCAGCCAAGCATCTTCTACACTTCTACCTTCCCTAAAACCAAACTGAAACTCAGAAGGACCCTCGCTGTAACACTCCTTCAATCGATACACCATTATCCTTTCCAATACTTTTCCAAGTACCGGAAGAAGACTGATGCCCCGATAAGAGCGAGGATTACTCCTCACCCTATCAGGAGACTTCAGGAGAATCACAACTCGAGCTGACTTCCAAGCCTCCGGGAAATGGCCCTCGCTAATACACCTTCCAAAGATTGACTCCAAATGTTGAGGCATGGCCTTATAGATGCTTTTACACATCTCTCCAGTCATGCCATCAACACCAGGCGATTTCCTACTTCTGACTCGGCAAATACTGTCCGCAACTTCCGAGCTTTCCAAGATTGGAGGATCAACCATCTCCCTAATGAGAGGAGAGTAGCCGACCGGTTCCGCACCAGGAAAGAGAACCCCCAGTAGAGCGTCGGTACATTCTCTCCAAGAAGACAATGTGGAATTGCCAACCTGCAGGAGAGAGAGGTCTGCCTCACGATTATTCTTGGCCCTGCAGATACGGTAAACCGTACCCCAGGGGTCGTCCCTATTGTCTCGTACGAATCTCCTCCAATCGTCCTCCTTGGCCCTAACAATTCTGTCTTTGTAGCGTCTTAAAGCAGAACGGAAATCGGCCTCGCGAGAAGCCAGGTCAGAGGCACCTGAACGACGGGCGCCCTGGAAATGATTCCGAAGACGCCTGACGGACCTGCGCATCCTATCCAACTCCTCTGTCCACCATATTACTTTGCTAGGCTTAGTCTTACGACGTCTACCCAGCAGAGTATCATTTGCCGAACACATCCACCGATCTATTTGTTCTACTTGGTCACGAATCGTAAGTGTCCTAAAGTCATCAAACGGCATAATCGAAGCCTGGTGCCTAACAAATTCCGTGTAATTGTCCCAGTTCGCGTATCGATCCCGCCACCTGCGTACAGGGTCCGATCCCCACGTTCGTCTGCGAGAGTTCACAACAATCTCAATGAGATTGTGATCACTCACGCCCCAGTTGTCACACACCCTCCACCTGAAATCAAAAACAGTATTCGCTACCCCACTTGCAGCTGTCACGTCAATGTCACTAACACCTCCAGGACCATCAAAAGTATATAGATCACTAGCCTCATTGAGAACAACAAGGCACTTCGTGACCATCCACTCGCTGAGCATGACTCCTCGCCGATAGTTCTCATGAGCAGGAGCATTCCTACCCATTTTTGAGAACCACATTGAAGAGCATGCATTTGCATCGAGTCCTAGGATTACAGGAAAGCTACTCGCAAGGAGTAGCACCGAATCCATATATACAAGATAAGGCTCAAGAGACCCCCCAAACCTACAATAGATACTCACTAACAGTATCCTCCCAAAAAATCCCTCTACTGAGAGGCAAACCCCCCACTGACTCCTACTAACAATGGTACAGTCCAGGTCCCTATCATTAACTATTATTGCAGCGTTTCCCCCGCTGTCCGTATAAACTCGCATACCCCCCGGCAACCCTCTAATGAGTCCACCCGACGTATACGGCTCCTGCACTAGCGCAAAAGTTGCTCCCATGGCGCGTATCGCCTGCCCGAGCTCGCAGATCACGGCATACGAACGCTGGCAGTTCAGCTGGAGGATCTTAAACTGCCGCTCCATTTTAGTGGCGTGCATTCGCCCTGGCGACTATAGCGCTATAAACGGGACACGCCGAGGACATCATAAGATGCCCTGATGGGAGTCCCTTTAGCGCGCAGTTTCGGCAGTATATGTCATTAGTGCAGCGAGAAGCTCGGTGGCCGGCCTGTCCACAGAGCCGGCACACTTCCTCCTTCATCCTGCACTCTCTAACCATATGGTCGAAGCCCAGGCACCTGTAGCAGCTTGGAACAGCGTCGTGCTGGCGCACCAAAAAGCTAAACCATTTAATGTAGCAGCGGCCATTGTCCAGCAAAAGCTGCATGGCCTCCTCGCTACCTTTTTTTTTTTTTTTTTTTTTTTAACGTCCCCGGCCTCACACTAACCCACCCTCACCCGACCGCGGAGGGCTCGTCCCCATTACGTAGGGACACGTACACACTACAGTCCGGACTATAGCGGGTTAGGGAAAAGTAAAGGCAACGACAACATAAATCAGCTACAGAACTTAATCACAAGCTGAATAAAGCAACAATAAACCATAACTACCTAAGACAAGAACGAGAATATATTTTTCTATAATAATTTACAAATTAATGGCAGCATATAAGCTACGTTTAATATTATAAACAGTACAATTAAAATCAATAAAATCATAATACATGTTAAAATCATTACATAATCTACGAAAAGGAAAATTACAACCATAGTTTGTTCTATAAAAATCTAGGGAAAAAGGACGATAGTGCCGTGAAAATCTTGCTGGAATACTAAAATTTAAGTTACAAAGCAAAAACTCGGAATCGATATCACCCTTAACCAGATTATAGACAAAACAAACGCCTAACACAGCCCTTCTACGTTCCAAAGTTGAAAGTTTTATCAGACCTAATCTAGCCTCATAAGATGGAAACCCATTGGCATAATCCCATCCTAAGCCACGTAAACAGAATAATAAAAACTGCTTCTGCACAGACTCTATTGAATCACTATGACAACGATAGTATGGATTCCAAATAACAGACGCGTACTCCAAAATAGGCCTAACAAGTGAAATGTATAGCAGTTTTGTTATATAAGGATCAGTGAATTCCTTAGCCCATCTTTTCACAAAACCAAGAACAGCCCGGGCCTTGCCAATCACCATACTAATATGATCAATAAAAGACAGTTTAATATCCAATAATACTCCCAAATCAAGAAATGAAGTAACAGTTTCCAAAGGGCAAGAATTTATCACATAAGTGGGCGAAACTACGCCCCCGCGAGAGAAAACCATGCACTTACACTTTTTCAAGTTAAGATCCATCAAATTAGTCCCGCACCAAGTTACAAAGGAATCAATATTTCGCTGAAGAACAGCCTGACCATGGTCATCATCAAAAGTATAAAATAATTTAACGTCGTCAGCATACATCAGAATATTACAATCAGAAATAGCACAAGGGAGATCATTAAGAAACAATAAAAACAGTAAAGGACCCAAATGGCTGCCCTGCGGAACACCAGAAGTAACATAAACAGTCTTAGATAACACATTCCTAAACAATACCCTCTGAGTCCTAAGGGAAAGATAGGAGCCCAGCCAACGATGAATAGTACCAGGAATACCAATCAATGACAGTTTATGAAGCAAAATTCCATGATCAACCCTATCAAAAGCCTTACTGAAATCAGTATAAATTACATCAGTCCGAGCCCTGGCAAGAAAACCCCTGAAAACATGCGTAGTAAATTCAAGAAGATTAGTGACAGTCGACCTACCTTTCAAAAAACCATGCTGGAAAGGGGATATTAAAGATCTCGTATTAAAAAAGAGGTAATCAGTCACCAGTTTCTCCATTAACTTGGGAATAGCACTGAGTTTGGCAATACCCCTGTAATTGGAAATATTGGATCTATTACCCGACTTATGCAAAGGAATTATAAACGAACTCTTCCAAATAGATGGAAAATGACCAGCCCTCAGAAGCCCATTAAATATAAAGGTCAAAGGACCACTCAATACAACAGCGCACTTCTTTAAAATGCAGGCCGGTACCCCGTCAGGGCCTGGCAAGTATGTAAGTTTCAGTCCAGACAAAGAATCAAGAATAGACTCCTCATCAAATGAATATATATTAGAAATAGAGACACTTCCCACCGAATAAGGATACGAAAAGCCGCAACTCAAATCAGGGCCCGAGTTCAACTGCCTATAAGTAGACTGAAAAAAGTCAGCAAACATATTCGAAATATCCAGGTAACTAGAGGATGATACGCCATCATAAAACATCTCCGTGGGAAACAAAGATGATTTACGTTTAGCTCGAACGAAGTCATAAAACGACTTAGGATCACTAGCGAAGTTCGACCTGACCTTAATCATATATTCCTCATAACAGTGATGATTCATCCTACGATAATCCACACGCGCCCTAGAGTAAAGAGCATAATCAATATCAGTACCTGATCTAACAAACTTTTTAAATAACCTCGATTTCCTGTTCCTCAACCTCGACAGTCTAGCCGAATTCCACGGAGGACCAGAACGCTCCAAACGACTATTCACAATTGGAACACACTTTCTAAAACATTTAAATAATACCTCATAAAAGCCATCCAAGATCCTGTCAAGTGAAAGAGAGTCATATGGAGGTGAAATAAGTACAGACGACCAATCTACAGAGGATAGTAGTGTATTTAAACGACTAAAATCCGTACGATGGAAATTAAAACGCCCCTCAACACCAGATGAGCGATCAATTACAGGAGGTAAACAAACATCAACTTCAATAGAAAGTAACAACGTAGGATGATAACTATCCTCAGGAAAAGATATAGGATCAATGCGAAATAAGGAAGAAATACTTGGATCCTCTAAAAATACAAGATCCAAAATTCTACCCATTGAATTCAATAAACCATTAACCTGGAAAAGACCAAGATCACACATAGCGGACAGAATTTCATCATAGGATGGAATTGAAGAACATGGCACCAATGACCCAGTCTCAGGTGAAAAATTCCAGGATGTATGCGGAAGATTAAAATCACCAAGGACTACTATAATCCCCTCTTGCCCCATTAAATCAATTACTTCAGAAATCAAAACGAAATGAGCACTATAGATATGAATGTCAGAACAGGGGGGAATATATGAGCAAGTAATGTATATAGACTTTCCACGATTACAGACCCTAACGCAAATAAACTCAATATCCTCAGAGGAACACAAGTCAACCAATTCAGATTTGTATTTAGAGCAAATGGAAATAAGAACACCACCACCATTTTTAGACTTCCTATCGCGTCTATAAATATTAAAATTACTAGACATAATTTCAGAATCAAAAATATTACAATTCAGCCAAGTTTCAGTAAGAACAAGTGCATCAAATTCAAAATCAAAGCTACTATTATATAGCGAAGAAAGTTTAGACCTAAGTCCGCGAACATTCTGATAAGCAATTCTGAAATTAAAAGACGATTTCGAAGTTAGTTTTTTTGAGAAATAGGACCAGGCAAATTAGCACCATTCCTACGATGGCCCTGCCTGACTACGAATTCCCGTACCAATACACCCTGTGGCCAAAACGAAGGATTAACAATTTCACCAAATTTCTCATCGGCAACATATAATTTAAACGAAGAAATACTGCCATCCAAAGATGGCCTCATCTTATAGCAACCAAACTCAAAAGGCTCACTAATCTTCGATTTAACGAAATATTTCACATCATCGACCGAAGTATCACATGCAAGACGAGACACAAAAATAGTCCTTTTAGGTTTAACAACAACCAATTCCCTTGGAGCAGAAGTATTTAAACCAGCGGACACTACAGATGAATATGTAACAGAAGACGGTTTCGAAGATGCCTGGGAGGTGACATCACCCAGAGGTAAAGGTAAAGGAGATAGAGTAGACTTTGGACTCAGTTCAACTAGATTCGCAGACCTCGGTATAGGAATGCTAGCTGGGTTATCAGCAATAGATGGACAAATGTCAACAATAGGAGTAACAGTGGACAATGTATTGATTGTCGCAGTTTCCCCTGGCACAGAAACCTGCACCACATGCCCAGAAGCCCCAGAAGGAAGAGGGCCTAGAACTTTCTCCGATTCGAGCAATTCACTCAAAAGGCCATACTTCGAAAATAATTCCCCGAACCGACGAAATTTAGAAAAAAGAGATGCGAATTCAGTGTGCATCTCAGTAAACTCACGACGAGTCTCCATAAAAAATTTATAAAATTGGATGTCAACCACCTTACATTTAGGACAACACCAACGTAGACCCAAGGAACTATCCACTAATTGGTCCGTGGTGCGAGGAAGCAAACCAACACACTTGATATGAAACAATTTATCACATAACCAGCAAGAAATCTGACGTTCACCCTCTTTCTTTACAATACATTTTGATGCCATACAATTATCCATTTTAATAAACTCAATATATAAATAAACAAACAGTGAAAATTATAAGCAAAACAATATACAAAAAACAGTAACAAAATAAAAAGAAAAATAATAATAAAAAGAGGAATATGTACTGATAGAAAGATAAGTAAAAAAAAAAACAGTAATAAGCGTACAAAAACAAAAAATTATCAAAACAAGAAGCAATTTTTGTTTTTGTTTTTGGGGTCCTGATGACCGCACCGCCATCACGTGTTGGCCGAACCTCGTGCACACGGACCCCTAAGGTGGGGCCCACCTCCTTCACCACCTTCTCGACGACCTCTTTGGACGTCACGCCCTTCTTGCCCTTGACGACGACCGACCAGGTCTCCACGGGCTTCGGGGCCACTACCGGCGCAGCAGGAAGGGCAGGAAACTGCCCCAAACCACGCCGGGCTGCCACTGGGGCGGGTGGTGCCGCAGGCATCCGAGGGACACCTGCTGGTCCACCACCACGTGCAACCGCACCAGACTCGTAGACGTCCAATCTACCTCGGAGGCGCTCATTTTCGGCCAACATCCGCATCACAAGAGCCTCGTACCGCCCCGAGTGTGTCATCACACTCTTGCCCAGAGCAGCGGGGATACCGTCGACCATGACCTCCTCCAGGAGGCTCGTCGTGACGGCCTTTAGTTCATCGATGACGCCATTTTCCGGCGCCACCTTCCTCCGCGGCCTACTCTCCCTCGTCTTCGGGGCAGCAACGGGTGCAGCAACAGCTGTGCCAGCAGAGCTGGCTGCAGATGCAGCAGTCCCTGCAGCGCTATCAGCAGCAACGGCGGCAGCAGCACGGGTCGCAAGCGGCGAACCCAGCTTAGCCCGCTTCCCCTCGTCGATGTCCGCATCCGAGCTCGACAGCTCGCTCTCCGTGTGCCTAACGCGAGGCACCGGAGTTGGCGGCGGACCCATGGTGGCGTCGGTCTGCACCTCGGAGAGGTCCGACGCATCGCCCCTGCCTTGCTTCTTACGCCGTCTTTCTGGCGGCATAGTGTTGGCACTGGTATAACCACCAACCGACGCAAACAATAAAAATTAAATACCAAAATAACGCCACCTACCTTTCAACAGCAGACTATAATTATAATAATCAGTTACCAAATCGAGAAAAAGTAGTCCAAATGAGCAGCAATGTCGAAAACCAAATCGGAAATAAAAGAAAAACGAACCGAATAAAAAACTGGATAACCGAATAATCGGTACCCAAAAAGTTTGCAGTACTAACACACAACAAATGGCTGGGTTCTCGCAATACACCAAAATGGTTGGGTTATTGCATGTACCAAATGGCTGGGTTTTTTTCTATACTTTTGTCTCTATCAAATTAAACAATATGAAAACACTAATATTTTCTGATCCACGGCACGGATTTTGATGATTTATATATCAAAATTTCGCTCTTTAAGAGTCTTAAAACTTGCACAAAATCACTTTAATACACAATCCGTATAACTCACCGAAAAACGTTAGGAAAACACGAGCTGGAAAAAACACAACCGTACTAGTCGAAATGTTGCCAGATCGATGTAGATAGGGACAACGCCGATGTGTTTTACATGGATACCTGTCCGCGTGGACCTAATTCCATGGTGCTCTTAACACAGGGTGAAATACAATGCGTCTACCAACGCCCTCAGATGTAACTTATGCTACACCTGAGTACCAATTCGAAGCCATGTATTTGGACATGACTTCCCCCTCGGTTAGGAGCGGAGCCTATCTAAAACTCCTTCCGATCTTTGGGTCACGGCACCCGGTTGAAAATGCAACTCCACACCGAGCCTATTAGACTCTTCCCGCGATTTGGGTCCAAACCACAGCCACCACGATGCTCCCATAAGGGGCCACACCAACAGCCAGGCTGGAACCTAGGTTCCAGGGGCTCCTGGCTCCCGTGGTACCAGAATTAAGTCTCCGGTCAGACCTCGTAATCAGATTGACTACTACCAGTTGAACTCCAAACAGTTCGGGACTGGTGACCCACAGCGACAACAATAAACATACATCAACATAAAGGACAACACTTACGGTACTAACATTGAACAGCGCCCTCACGGACGAGGCTTTGGCCACATGGTGTGGCACCAGGGGTGGACAAAACGAACAAAACAAGAAGACACACAACAACGCAGCAGGCTTGGCAGCGGCGGTGACGGCAAGGGCGGCAATGACGGGGATGACGGCGAATACAGGGATGACGGGGATGATGACAGCAAGGGAGAGGGGCAATTTGGACCGGCATGTGGACAACAGCAGCAGCAACAGGAGCAACGAAGCGGAGCAGAAGAACCAGCAGCAATCGACTAAAAACTGTCAACGATCGCATGCCTATCCGCGGGCGGGGACAGACGAAAGCGGCAAAAGGAGCAAGGGGCGCACGACTAGGAGAACACCACGCAGGGTGATCACATTTCGGGGTTGCCTCCGCTATACCTCCTATTTCTCCTAACAAATACTTCCCGGGCGAAATCGCCCAACCTACTAAAAGTCCGGCTGTCTACTAAGGCCCTACTGTAATCCCAACCCTCCCCAGTATGGGCTATTCCCATACTATCTAATCTCCTAATGTCATCATAGAATGAACACATTGTAATAATGTGTTCGACAGTCTCAGGTCCCCTCCCACACCCGCAGTCCGGAGAGTCGGACAGACCTCTTTTATGCAAAAATGCATTAAGTGAGCCATGTCCCGTAAGTAAAAAACCGAGACTTAAGCCGAAGCCAAAGTCCGGACGTCGACGTACGAAGTCCGCGTCACGTATGAAGCCATACGTTACCCTACCCTCGTCTGCATTGGTCCATCGGGTCCGCCACCTTGAAACAAGGCACTCGTCTAAGAGTGTCTTTATTTCCCTACTCTCCAAATTCACCAAGTCAGAAGCAGAAACCCAATCATGATCCAAAAGTGGTAGTCCCTTCTTGATTTTGAAGATGATAGCACGTCGTATCACCTCCAAGTCAAGGGGTGCTACTCCTAACAAGACCTGCAGAGCTACCGTCGAAACGGTCCTACAAACTGGCATACATGCTAACATGGCTACTCTCTGAACTGACAAGACCTTGTATCTGCCAACAACAGACATAACCGTTTCGTACCATACTGGAGCACCAAACGCTGCACAGGCAACGAAAAGCCCCCCATATCTGACACGGACGGCACGCCTGCTTAGGCCCCAGTCACTTCTAAGGATGCGTCTAATCTTACCTACTATGGCAGTAAGCTTGCTTCTTACGAGAGGAAGATGAACCAGAAAGTTCATTCTCTCACCAACCGTTATTCCCAGATATTTGACCTGAGTCGCATATCGGAGACTAGCGTTGCCAGATCGAATGAGTGGAGGACGACCCCGAGATAATTTGCCCTTGAGCAACATCATCTCAGATTTGTCCATCGCCACTTCGACGCCTGCACGGTCGCCCCACTCACTTACATCACGCATGGCCTGCTCTCCCCTCATCTCAAGTTCAGCACGAGACTGACCCTCGACGAGGATAAGCAGGTCATCCGCATATGCGCACACCTTGAAAGAACGCGCAAGCAGCCTCAACAGAGGATCCATCATTAGGTTCCAAATAAATGGACCACAAATGGAACCCTGCGGACAACCACGTACGACATCTCTCCAAACCGTGTCGCTGGCACCTACAACACAAGCTTTCCTGTCCCGGAAATAACTCCTCCAAAGTTCTAATTCCCTACAGCCTATTTCTTCTAACCTTGCAAGGACTCTATCCCAAGAGAGATAGTCAAATGCACCCTTAAAATCAATAAATAGTCCTAACACATATTTGGCAGATGAGCCGCCAACACTATTCTTGACATGCAGCCAAGCATCTTCTACACTTCTACCTTCCCTAAAACCAAACTGAAACTCAGAAGGACCCTCGCTGTAACACTCCTTCAGTCGATACACCATTATCCTTTCCAATACTTTTCCAAGTACCGGAAGAAGACTGATGCCCCGATAAGAGCGAGGATTACTCCTCACCCTATCAGGAGACTTCAGGAGAATCACAACGCGAGCTGACTTCCAAGCCTCCGGGAAATGGCCCTCGCTAATACACCTTCCAAAGATTGACTCCAAATGTTGAGGCATGGCCTTATAGATGCTTTTACACATCTCTCCAGTCATGCCATCAACACCAGGCGATTTTCTACTTCTGACTCGGCAAATACTGTCCGCAACTTCCGAGCTTTCCAAGATTGGAGGATCAACCATCTCCCTAATGAGAGGAGAGTAGCTGACCGGTTCCGCACTAGGAAAGAGAACCCCCAGTAGAGCGTCGGTACATTCTCTCCAAGAAGACAATGTGGAATTGCCAACTTGCAGGAGAGAGAGGTCTGCCTCACGATTATTCTTGCCCCTGCAGATACGGTAAACCGTACCCCAGGGGTCGTCCCTATTGTCTCGTACGAATCTCCTCCAATCGTCCTCCTTGGCCCTAACAATTCTGTCTTTGTAGCGTCTTAAAGCAGAACGGAAATCGGCCTCGCGAGAAGCCAGGTCAGAGGCACCTGAACGACGGGCGCCCTGGAAATGATTCCGAAGACGCCTGACGGACCTGCGCATCCTATCCAACTCCTCTGTCCACCATATTACTTTGCTAGGCTTAGTCTTACGACGTCTACCCAGCAGAGTATCATTTGCCGAACACATCCACCGATCTATTTGTTCTACTTGGTCACGAATCGTAAGTGTCCTAAAGTCATCAAACGGCATAATCGAAGCCTGGTGCCTAACAAATTCCGTGTAATTGTCCCAGTTCGCGTATCGATCCCGCCACCTGCGTACAGGGTCCGATCCCCACGTTCGTCTGCGAGAGTTCACAACAATCTCAATGAGATTGTGATCACTCACGCCCCAGTTGTCACACACCCTCCACCTAAAATCAAAAACAGTATTCGCTACCCCACTTGCAGCTGTCACGTCAATGTCACTAACACCTCCAGGACCATCAAAAGTATATAGATCACTAGCCTCATTGAGAACAACAAGGCACTTCGTGACCATCCACTCGCTGAGCATGACTCCTCGCCGATAGTTCTCATGAGCAGGAGCATTCCTACCCATTTTTGAGAACCACATTGAAGAGCATGCATTTGCATCGAGTCCTAGGATTACAGGAAAGCTACTCGCAAGGAGTAGCACCGAATCCATATATACAAGATAAGGCTCAAGAGACCCCCCAAACCTACAATAGATACTCACTAACAGTATCCTCCCAAAAAATCCCTCTACTGAGAGGCAAACCCCCCACTGACTCCTACTAACAATGGTACAGTCCAGGTCCCTATCATTAACTATTATTGCAGCGTTTCCCCCGCTGTCCGTATAAACTCGCATACCCCCCGGCAACCCTCTAATGAGTCCACCCGACGTATACGGCTCCTGTACTAGCGCAAAAGTTGCTCCCATGGCGCGTATCGCCTGCCCGAGCTCGCAGATCACGGCATACGAACGCTGGCAGTTCAGCTGGAGGATCTTAAACTGCCGCTCCATTTTAGTGGCGTGCATTCGCCCTGGCGACTATAGCGCTATACACGGGACACGCCGAGGACATCGTAAGATGCCCTGATGGGAGTCCCTTTAGCGCGCAGTTTCGGCAGTATATGTCATTAGTGCAGCGAGAAGCTCGGTGGCCGGCCTGTCCACAGAGCCGGCACACTTCCTCCTTCATCCTGCACTCTCTAACCATATGGTCGAAGCCCAGGCACCTGTAGCAGCTTGGAACAGCGTCGTGCTGGCGCACCAAGAAGCTAAACCATTTAATGTAGCAGCGGCCATTGTCCAGCAAAAGCTGCATGGCCTCCTCGCTACCTTCCAGCACGACGTTCACGGGATTGCCAGTGGGCTTCCATGGACCAGTCACCAGGCGGACGCTCTTTCTATAAGCCTCGGGAGTCATCCTATGCTTGAAATTCCAAGCATAGAGCTCCTCCATGAATACGTCCGGGGTGATCTCCGGATGCACCCGCTGCACTACCACTTTGGGGCCCAGCTTGTCCCTTACAGACACCTCCAGACCCACCTCTCCAAACTTCGTATTGGCGGCCACTTTTGCTCTCTCAGCGACTGACGGGGTCCTGATGACCGCACCGCCATCACGTGTTGGCCGAACCTCGTGCACACGGACCCCTAAGGTGGGGCCCACCTCCTTCACCACCTTCTCGACGACCTCTTTGGACGTCACGCCCTTCTTGCCCTTGACGACGACCGACCAGGTCTCCACGGGCTTCGGGGCCACTACCGGCGCAGCAGGGAGGGCAGGAAACTGCCCCAAACTACGCCGGGCTGCCACTGGAGCGGGTGGTGCCGCAGGCATCCGAGGGACGCCTGCTGGTCCACCACCACGGGCAGCCGCACCAGACTCGTAGACGTCCAGTCTACCTCGGAGGCGCTCGTTCTCGGCCAACATTCGCACTATGAGAGCCTCGTACCGGCCCGAGTGGAACAACACACTCCTACCCAGAGCAGCGGGGACACCGTCGACCATGACCTCCTCCTGGAGGCTCGTTGTGACGGCCTTCATTTCTCCGATGACGCCATTTTCCGGCGCCATCTTCCTCCGCGGCCTACTCTCCCTCGTCTTCGGGGAGGCAACGGGTGCAGCAACAGCTGTGCCAGCAGAGCTGGCTGCAGATGCAGCAGTCCCGGCAGCATTATCAGCAACAACGGCGGCAGCAGCACGGGTCGCAAGCGGCGAACCCAGCTTTGCCCGCTTCCCCTCTTCTACGTCCGCATCCGAGCTCGACAGCTCACTCTCCGTGTGCCTAACGCGTGGCACCGGAGTTGGCGGCGGACCCATTGTAGCGTCAGTCTGGACCTCAGAGAGGTCCGACGCATCGCCCTTACCTTGCTTCTTACGCCGACGTTCTGGCGGCATAACGATGTTTACCAAAATACAAATTCAAAGTACAAAAAAGTCTAATTCAATTTTCAAATTTAACAGAACTTTACCAAAGGCAAAAACCTTAGCAACTGCACGTCGAAAGTACAGTCGGTAACACAGTCGATAATAATAATTTCAAAAATAACTGCCAAATAGCACTTACCACTAGCCAAGCCACACACCAACGTAGATAAATACACACTCTGTTTGATATTCACCAAAAAGTTGAATATTTTCCAAACACAACACACAATTCTATTTATAGAATACCGAACCGTATCTATTTATATCGAGTCTTTATCTCCACACCGTTTATATTTTACACAATGAATATTCTATTTTTAGCACAGTCAAATTGAGTCTTTTTTCTCTTTATATTGTTCTTTTATATAGATATAAAATCTATAATTAGCACAAATAAAATTCGAGTCTCTGTCTCTTATTGATCACTAATACACTAGTATCGCTTAAAAAACACCCGCACAGAAAAAAGCACAACCGAACGCTCTGAATATTCACAACCGAATGTAGATAGGGACAACGCCGATGTGTTTTACATGGATACCTGTCCGCGTGGACCTAATTCCATGGTGCTCTTAACACAGGGTGAAATACAATGCGTCTACCAACGCCCTCAGATGTAACTTATGCTACACCTGAGTACCAATTCGAAGCCATGTATTTGGACATGACTTCCCCCTTGGTTAGGAGCGGAGCCTAACTACAACTCCTTTCGATCTTTGGGTCACGGCACCCGGTTGAAAATGCAACTCCACACCGAGCCTATTAGACTCTTCCCGCGATTTGGGTCCAAACCACAGCCACCACGATGCTCCCAAAGGGGCCACACCAACAGCCAGGCTGGAACCTAGGTTCCAGGGGCTCCTGGCTCCCGTGGTACCAGAATTAAGTCTCCGGTCAGACCTCGTAATCAGATTGACTACTACCAGTTGAACTCCAAACAGTTCGGGACTGGTGACCCACAGCGACAACAATAAACATACATCAACATAAAGGACAACACTTACGGTACTAACATTGAACAGCGCCCTCACGGACGAGGCTTTGGCCACATGGTGTGGCACCAGGGGTGGACAAAACGAACAAAACAAGAAGACACACAACAACGCAGCAGGCTTGGCAGCGGCGGTGACGGCAAGGGCGGCAATGACGGGGATGACGGCGAAGACAGGGATGACGGGGATGATGACAGCAAGGGAGAGGGGCAATTTGGACCGGCATGTGGACAACAGCAGCAGCAACAGGAGCAACGAAGCGGAGCAGAAGAACCAGCAGCAATCGACTAAAAACTGTCAACGATCGCATGCCCATCCGCGGGCGGGGACAGACGAAAGCGGCAAAAGGAGCAAGGGGCGCACGACTAGGAGAACACCACGCAGGGTGATCACATTTCGGGGTTGCCTCCGCTATACCTCCTATTTCTCCTAACAAATACTTCCCGGGCGAAATCGCCCAACCTACTAAATGTCCGGCTGTCTACTAAGGCCCTACTGTAATCCCAACCCTCCCCAGTATGGGCTATTCCTATACTATCTAATCTCCTAATGTCATCATAGTATGAACACATTGTAATAATGTGTTCGACAGTCTCAGGTCCCCTCCCACACCCGCAGTCCGGAGAGTCGGACAGACCTCTTTTATGCAAAAATGCATTAAGTGAGCCATGTCCCGTAAGTAAAAAACCGAGACTTAAGCCGAAGCCAAAGTCCGGACGTCGACGTACGAAGTCCGCGTCACGTATGAAGCCATACGTTACCCTACCCTCGTCTGCATTGGTCCATCGGGTCCGCCACCTTGAAACAAGGCACTCGTCTAAGAGTGTCTTTATTTCCCTACTCTCCAAATTCACCAAGTCAGAAGCAGAAACCCAATCATGATCTAAAAGTGGTAGTCCCTTCTTGATTTTGAAGATGATAGCACGTCGTATCACCTCCAAGTCAAGGGGTGCTACTCCTAACAAGACCTGCAGAGCTACCGTCGAAACGGTCCTACAAACTGGCATACATGCTAACATGGCTACTCTCTGAACTGACAAGACCTTGTATCTGCCAACAACAGACATAACCGTTTCGTACCATACTGGAGCACCAAACGCTGCACAGGCAACGAAAAGCCCCCCATATATGACACGGACGGCACGCCTGCTTAGGCCCCAGTCACTTCTAAGGATGCGTCTAATCTTACCTACTATGGCAGTAAGCTTGCTTCTTACGAGAGGGAGATGAACCAGAAAGTTCATTCTCTCACCAACCGTTATTCCCAGATATTTGACCTGAGTCGCATATCGGAGACTAGCGTTGCCAGATCGAATGAGTGGAGGACGACCCCGAGATAATTTGCCCTTGAGCAACATCATCTCAGATTTGTCCATCGCCACTTCGACGCCTGCACGGTCGCCCCACTCACTTACATCACGCATGGCCTGCTCTCCCCTCATCTCAAGTTCAGCACGAGACTGACCCTCGACGAGGATAAGCAGGTCATCCGCATATGCGCACACCTTGAAAGAACGCGCAAGCAGCCTCAACAGAGGATCCATCATTAGGTTCCAAATAAATGGACCACAAATGTAAACCTGCGGACAACCACGTACGACATCCCTCCAAACCGTGTCGCTGGCACCTACAACACAAGCTTTCCTGTCCCGGAAATAACTCCTCCAAAGTTTCAATTCCCTACAGCCTATTTCTTCTAACCTTGCAAGGACTCTATCCCAAGAGAGATAGTCAAATGCACCCTTAAAATCAATAAATAGTCCTAACACATATTTGGCAGATGAGCCGCCAACACTATTCTTGACATGCAGCCAAGCATCTTCTACACTTCTACCTTCCCTAAAACCAAACTGAAACTCAGAAGGACCCTCGCTGTAACACTCCTTCAATCGATACACCATTATCCTTTCCAATACTTTTCCAAGTACCGGAAGAAGACTGATGCCCCGATAAGAGCGAGGATTACTCCTCACCCTATCAGGAGACTTCAGGAGAATCACAACTCGAGCTGACTTCCAAGCCTCCGGGAAATGGCCCTCGCTAATACACCTTCCAAAGATTGACTCCAAATGTTGAGGCATGGCCTTATAGATGCTTTTACACATCTCTCCAGTCATGCCATCAACACCAGGCGATTTCCTACTTCTGACTCGGCAAATACTGTCCGCAACTTCCGAGCTTTCCAAGATTGGAGGATCAACCATCTCCCTAATGAGAGGAGAGTAGCCGACCGGTTCCGCACCAGGAAAGAGAACCCCCAGTAGAGCGTCGGTACATTCTCTCCAAGAAGACAATGTGGAATTGCCAACCTGCAGGAGAGAGAGGTCTGCCTCACGATTATTCTTGGCCCTGCAGATACGGTAAACCGTACCCCAGGGGTCGTCCCTATTGTCTCGTACGAATCTCCTCCAATCGTCCTCCTTGGCCCTAACAATTCTGTCTTTGTAGCGTCTTAAAGCAGAACGGAAATCGGCCTCGCGAGAAGCCAGGTCAGAGGCACCTGAACGACGGGCGCCCTGGAAATGATTCCGAAGACGCCTGACGGACCTGCGCATCCTATCCAACTCCTCTGTCCACCATATTACTTTGCTAGGCTTAGTCTTACGACGTCTACCCAGCAGAGTATCATTTGCCGAACACATCCACCGATCTATTTGTTCTACTTGGTCACGAATCGTAAGTGTCCTAAAGTCATCAAACGGCATAATCGAAGCCTGGTGCCTAACAAATTCCGTGTAATTGTCCCAGTTCGCGTATCGATCCCGCCACCTGCGTACAGGGTCCGATCCCCACGTTCGTCTGCGAGAGTTCACAACAATCTCAATGAGATTGTGATCACTCACGCCCCAGTTGTCACACACCCTCCACCTAAAATCAAAAACAGTATTCGCTACCCCACTTGCAGCTGTCACGTCAATGTCACTAACACCTCCGGGACCATCAAAAGTATATAGATCACTAGCCTCATTGAGAACAACAAGGCACTTCGTGACCATCCACTCGCTGAGCATGACTCCTCGCCGATAGTTCTCATGAGCAGGAGCATTCCTACCCATTTTTGAGAACCACATTGAAGAGCATGCGTTTGCATCGAGTCCTAGGATTACAGGAAAGCTACTCGCAAGGAGTAGCACCGAATCCATATATACAAGATAAGGCTCAAGAGACCCCCCAAACCTACAATAGATACTCACTAACAGTATCCTCCCAAAAAATCCCTCTACTGAGAGGCAAACCCCCCACTGACTCCTACTAACAATGGTACAGTCCAGGTCCCTATCATTAACTATTATTGCAGCGTTTCCCCCGCTGTCCGTATAAACTCGCATACCCCCCGGCAACCCTCTAATGAGTCCACCCGACGTATACGGCTCCTGTACTAGCGCAAAAGTTGCTCCCATGGCGCGTATCGCCTGCCCGAGCTCGCAGATCACGGCATACGAACGCTGGCAGTTCAGCTGGAGGATCTTAAACTGCCGCTCCATTTTAGTGGCGTGCATTCGCCCTGGCGACTATAGCGCTATAAACGGGACACGCCGAGGACATCATAAGATGCCCTGATGGGAGTCCCTTTAGCGCGCAGTTTCGGCAGTATATGTCATTAGTGCAGCGAGAAGCTCGGTGGCCGGCCTGTCCACAGAGCCGGCACACTTCCTCCTTCATCCTGCACTCTCTAACCATATGGTCGAAGCCCAGGCACCTGTAGCAGCTTGGAACAGCGTCGTGCTGGCGCACCAAGAAGCTAAACCACTTTATGTAGCAGCGGCCATTGTCCAGCAAAAGCTGCATGGCCTCCTCGCTACCTTCCAGCACGACGTTCACGGGATTGCCAGTGGGCTTCCATGGACCAGTCACCAGGCGGTCGCTCTTTCTATAAGCCTCGGGAGTCATCCTATGCTTGAAATTCCAAGCATAGAGCTCCTCCATGAATACGTCCGGGGTGATCTCCGGATGCACCCGCTGCACTACCACTTTGGGGCCCAGCTTGTCCCTTACGGACACCTCCAGACCCACCTCTCCAAACTTCGTATTGGCGGCCACTTTTGCTCTCTCAGCGACTGACGGGGTCCTGATGACCGCACCGCCATCACGTGTTGGCCGAACCTCGTGCACACGGACCCCTAAGGTGGGGCCCACCTCCTTCACCACCTTCTCGACGACCTCTTTGGACGTCACGCCCTTCTTGCCCTTGACGACGACCGACCAGGTCTCCACGGGCTTCGGGGCCACTACCGGCGCATCAGGAAGGGCAGGAAACTGCCCCAAACTACGCCGGGCCGCCACTGGAGCGGGTGGTGCCGCAGGCATCCGAGGGACGCCTGCTGGTCCACCACCACGGGCAGCCGCACCAGACTCGTAGACGTCCAGTCTACCTCGGAGGCGCTCGTTCTCGGCCAACATTCGCACTATGAGAGCCTCGTACCGGCCCGAGTGCAACAACACACTTCTACCCAGAGCAGCGGGGACACCGTCGACCATGACCTCCTCCTGGAGGCTCGTCGTGACGGCCTTCATTTCTCCGATGACGCCATTTTCCGGCGCCACCTTCCTCCGCGGCCTACTCTCCCTCGTCTTCGGGGAGGCAACGGGTGCAGCAACAGCTGTGCCAGCAGAGCTGGCTGCAGATGCAGCAGTCCCGGCAGCATTATCAGCAACAACGGCGGCAGCAGCACGGGTCGCAAGCGGCGAACCCAGCTTAGCCCGCTTCCCCTCGTCGATGTCCGCATCCGAGCTCGACAGCTCGCTCTCCGTGTGCCTAACGCGAGGCACCGGAGTTGGCGGCGGACCCATGGTGGCGTCGGTCTGCACCTCGGAGAGGTCCGACGCATCGCCCCTGCCTTGCTTCTTACGCCGTCTTTCTGGCGGCATATCGAAGTTTATCGACGTAAAAACAAATATACGTAGTCAAAATATAAATCAAATTCAAATTAAACAGAAAAATTAGCAACGACAAAAACCTTGCAATTCGATAAAACAGTCGGTAATACAGTAATCAAGTCGATAATATTAAATTCAAATTTAACAGAAAATTACACTCACCACTAAGCCAAGCCACCAACCGTAGAATAATACACACTATTTTGTTCACCACTAAGTTGAACAATTCTATTTATAGCACAGCAACCACAATCTATTAATAGACGAGTCTTTTTTCTCCGTTTTGTTCTTTTCTTTTCTATTAATATAAATGCACAAGCAAATATGAGTCACTATCTCTTTTGTTTAATTATTTATGCAAAATATAAATTTTTGCACAAATAATAAAAAGTTCACACACTATTTTCCTGGGTAATACCCAACCGAATTACACGATTTATACAGCAAAATGAAGCTGGTAGAACGCACTACAATCGCACTTTAATTCGCTGGAAAATCGCTCGAAAACACTCCGTAAAACTTTGAAATATCCCGTATTGAAAAAATAACAACCGTTCACTTCAAAAGTACACAACGAATGAATGTGTAGATAGGGACATTAGTCCAGGGTTTTACGTGAGTATCGCCGCGAAGGCTTACCAAACGGTGCTCTAAGCACGGGTGGATACAATGCGTCTACCAGCGCCCCCACGCATAATGATGCAAGCATATGACATGCAAGAGCATATCACTGGTCACATCATCATACGTGAGTACCAATTCGAAGCCTTGCATTTGGACAAGACTTCCCTCTTGGTTAGGGGTGGGAGACTATCTAAACTCCACTTTTGAAAATGGTTGAGAATGCAACGCCACATCGAGCTTGCGCTCTTCCAGCGATTTAGGTTTAAACCACAGCCACCACGTTGCTCCCACAAGGGGGCCTCACCATTGTCGGGCAGAGACGAATCTCTGGGGCTCCCGACACCCGTGGTACCAGAATTAAGCCTCCGGTCGAGCTTCGCAGTCCAGTCTGCTACCAGTTGAACTCCAAATAGTTCGGGACTGGTGGCCCTTTGAACGACAACGTCCCAGCTTTAGAAGAGCACCAAAAACAAAACTAATAAAAACAACGACAACCAACTACCAGAGGAACACAATTTAACGACGACAAAAACACTGGACAAAGGGTACAAAAAATGGCAAGATTAGGAAGCCACTAGCGAGTGAAGTGAAGGGGAAAACCTCCACTAACGTCCTGTTCTTCTCCTACTGAAAACTTCATTGGCGAAAACGCCCAACCTCCCAATCGTCCGAACGTCTTCTAAGGCCCTACTGAAATCCCACTCCCCCCGAGTATAGGTAATACCCATACTATCTAAATCTCTAATGTCATTATAGTCCGAGCATGTTGTCAGTACATGCTTCCAGTCATCAGTCCCCATTCCACACCGACAGTCAGCTGTCTCGGTCAGGCCCCTCGCATGCAAGAATGCATTAAAGGTACCATGTCCCGTAAGTATGAACCCCAAATTTAAGCCGAAGCGAAAATCTGGGTGTTCCTGTACAAACGTCACGTTAGGTATAAAATTATAAGTCACCCTTCCCTTGTCACTGTTCGTCCATCTTGTCTGCCACCTAACCTCAAGACACTCCCGTAGAAGTGACTTGATCCTAACACTCCCATTTGCAAGATCAGAGGAAGAAATCCAATCATGTACAAGAAGTGGCAGTCCCTTCTTGACCCCAAAAGCGATACTGCGACGTATCACCTCCAGATCAAGGGGTGCCGCACCAGCGAGGACCTGCAATGCGTCTGTTGACACTGTACGACAAACTGGGATACATGCCAAGAGAGCAATTCTTTGACAAGTAAGAATCTTACGTCTGCCAACAACAGTCATCACCGCATCATACCAAACAGATGCACCATACGCTGCGCAAGCAACGAACAGTCCATCGTATATGGTACGAACGGCACGCCTCCTGAGGCCCCAATCATTCCTCAAAATGCGCCTGACCTTCCCAACGACTGCTGTAAGTTTTTCTCTTATGCGATCGAGATGAACATGGAAGCGCATGCGCTCCCCCATAGCTATTCCAAGATACCTGACTTCAGTCACATACCTAATGCAATTGTCACCAACTCTAATGCTTGGGTGTCGCGCGTGTGATAATCTACCCTTGAGTAGCATCATCACCGTCTTATAAGTCGCAACATCTACACCAACTTGTGTACCCCAATCACAGACAATACGGATGGCCTCATCACCCCTTCTCTCCAGCTCAGCGCGAGACTGGCCTTCAACAAGGATGAGCAGGTCATCCGCATACGCACACAGCTTGAATGTCAGCCCGAGCTGACGCAACAGGGTGTCCATCATGAGGTTCCAAATAAATGGACCACAGATAGATCCCTGCGGACAGCCCCGAACAACCTCCATCCAGACCGTGTCATTGGATCCAATAACACAGGCTTTTCTTTCCTTGAAATAGCTACACCATACGTTCAACTCGCGACAGCCAATCTCAGACAACCTTTGAAGGACAATATCCCATAAGAGATAATCAAAGGCGCCCTTGAAGTCGATGAAAAGACCAAGCACATACTTTGAGCTAGATTGCTCAACCGCTCCCTTAACATGTAGCCAAGCGTCTTCTACGCACTTGCCTTCCCTAAAACCAAATTGGTAACATGAAAGGCCAACGCTGTAGCATTCCTGAAGCCTGTACACCATGATTCTTTCAAGTACTTTTCCAAATACCGGCAAGATACTGATGCCCCCATAAGAGCGAGGATTACTCCTCACTCTATCAGGCGACTTCAGAAGGACCACAACGCGAGCTGATTTCCATGCCTTCGGGAAATAGCCCTGCTGGATACACTTCCCAAAGATTGCCTCCAGGTATTCCGGAATGGCCTTCCAGATGTTTTTACACATCTCTCCAGTCAAACCGTCAATACCCGGCGATTTCCTACTCTTAACCTTACAAAAACAGTCCTCAATGTCCGCTCTTTCCAAGTTAGGAGGATCGACTATTTCCACCGGAGGAGGAGAATAACCGATTGACTCCGCCCTAGGGAAGAAGACCCCCAATAATGCGTTCGTGCAGTCCCTCCAAGAGGACAACGTAGTGTTGCCAACCTGGAGGCTCGTATAGTCAACCTGATTCTTTCTACCCCTGCAGATACGGTAAACCTTACCCCAGGGGTCATCCCTATTGTCCCGTACGAAACTCCTCCATTCGTCCTTCTTAACAGTCACAAGTTTGTCCTTGTACGTCTTAAGGCTGCGAAGATAGTCTGCTTTGCGCTGAGCTAAGTCTTCAACATTGGCGCGCCGCCCCCTTTGGAAATACTTCCGCAGGCGTCGAACATGCCGCCGCATCATCTCCAGCTCACGGGTCCACCATTTGACCCTCTTAAGCCTAGTTCTACGAACTAGACCTAGTTGCGCATCATTTACTTGGCCAATTAGCTCTTCTATCTTAGCAACCTGGTCGTCAATAGTTAGTAGCCTAAAGTCATCAAGTGGCACCGATGACAATGCCTCCCTAACACAATTCCGATAATGGTCCCAGTTAGCGTCGCGAATGTGCCATCGTTTAACGCCCACAGTCTCCCCAGTTCGTCGTTGATAAGTAATCGTAATCTTAATAAGATTATGATCACTTATCCCCCAATTGTCACACACCCTCCACCTATAGTTAAAAGCAGTCATTGCTGCCCCACTTGCAGCCGTCACGTCAATGTCACTGACGCCACTCGGCCCATCGAAGGTATATAACTCACTCGGCTCGTTGAGGACATTCACCTCTTTGGACAGCATCCATGCACTTAGCATCTCGCCTCGCATATGGTTCCGATAGCCAGACGAATGTCTGGACATCTTACTGAACCACATGCGAGAAGACGCATTTGCGTCTAGGCCGAGGATAAGCGGAAAACTACTCGTAGAGAGTAGCACCGTATCTATATACCCTAGATAGGGCTCCAAGGGGTCGCCAAACCTACAATAGATGCTAGCCAGGTACATCCTCCCAAACCGCCCCTCTGCAAGAATGCAGACCCCCCATTGGCTAGTGCTAAGTACGGTGCAGTCTATGTCACTGTCCCTTACTATTATCGCGGCCTTCCCCAATTCGTCAGTAAATACGCGCATACCCCCCGGAATTCCCCTAACACAACCATCGCGAGTATACGGCTCCTGAATCAACGCCAGGCTAGCGTCCATTTGACACATAGCCAGCCCCAACTCACACATAACAGCAAACGACCTCTGACAGTTAAGTTGCAGGAGGTGCAACATATTTAATGCCTAGCGTTCGCCTTGGCAACCATAGCCGCATATGTCGGGCACGATGACGACAGCATCAGATGGTCCGCAGGGAGGCCCTTGAAGGCACAATTACGGCATCGCGGCAGGTTCTGGCACTGTGAGGACAAATGTCCACCCTGCCCACACACCCTGCAGACATCCTCCCTCATGCGGCAATCCCGAACACGGTGGTCAAAACCAAGGCAGCGGTAGCACACTGGTATGGCCTCCTGAGGGCGCACCATGAAACTAAACCACTTTACATACACGCGCCCCACCGACAATAAAAGGTCCATAGCCTTCTCACTACCCTCGAGAACCACGTTGGTTTGACCTCCGTTGCCGGCCTTCCAGGGACTACTGACTAGGCGAACGGTCTTCTTGAAATTTTCAGCAGTCATCTTACCCTTTAAATTCATCTCATACAGCTCGGACATGAATTCATCCGGAGAAATCTCGGTATGAACACCACGCACCACTACTCTGGGGCCCAACTTATCGTTGACCGACACTTCCAGGCCAACTTCCTCAAACTTCTTGTTGACAGCTATCTTCTGCCTCTCCGCAACTGACGGAGTGCGAATTACAGCTCCGCCACTGCGCAAGGGCCTAACGTCGTGGACCCTGACCCCAAGAGTAGGCCCGACCTGCTCGACGACCTTACTGACGACCTCCTTCGACGTTGCACCTGCCTTACCACGAACAACAACGGACCACGTTTCCACCGGCTTCGGCACAGAAACCGGAGCAGAAACGTGGCCAACAGCAGGGACCGCAGAGACAGGCGCAGGCTTAACAGCCGACGCCCGCGAAACGACCCCCGAAGAAAAACCTGGCGACTGTAAGACGTCCAGCCGCCCCTTCAAACGCTCGTTCTCTACCAGGAGCTTCATTACAAGCTCTTCGTACTTGCCAGCCTGCTCCACTACTCTCCTGGTAACGTCAGAACCTAAACCGGCACCAAACACGACATCATAAAATGCGTCAGTTACTTCCCGCATCTTCGCGACTGTCACACTGTCGCCCACAGAGCCAGCAGCAGAACCCGAAGCCCCAACAACACGGCGCCGAGGACGACTCTCCCTACTTCCGGGAGACCCTGGAACAGCAGCAGGAGCAACAACAGCAGCGGCAGAAGACCCATCGGTCCTACACCTTTTACCCGAAACATCAACACCACCCTCAGACGCGGAGCTACTCCCCAGCTCGCTCTCAATCCGCTTCCTACGCGACAATGGCAACGACCGTGGGCCCATCATCTCATCGGTCTGGCCCCCGGTCGTGACGTCAGAAGCGTCCCCCTTCGCCCTACTACGCCCTTTACCTCCTGGAGGCTTTACAAATAATTAACAAAGCAACGAATAAATTCAATAAATTCAAATAATAAATCAATATAGTGAAACAATATAGTGAAAAATATATCAAATTTCAAATTCAACGGCAAAACCGTACTCACCAACGCCAAACACCTTATTAAAAACACAGTCGGTAATAATGTCAGTGAAGACACCACACCAATCGTACACACTACTATCCTACCCAAGACACACAACCAATAGTCCAAATTCACAGCCGAGTCACTAACCGAATCAATTATTTAGCAATTTACCACAAAAGTTGAGTAAAGTTAAGAACTTCACCACTATTCTATTTATAGAACAAAACGTTTCTATTTATAGCCGGAGTCTTTTCACTGTTTATTATTATTTTTTATACAGATATAAAATATCTATTTTTAGAGTCTTTTTTCTCTTCACTGCCTATTCTTTATACAAATATAAAATTTCTATAAATAGCACAATAAAAATGAGTCTTTTTTCTCTTATGTTTATAACCACTTAGAATACACTAAAGCACTTAAAAACAGCCGTACTGAAAAAACACAACCGCTCGCACTAAACGTTCACAGACGAATGAGAGTAGATAGGGACAACGCCGATGTGTTTTACATGGATACCTGTCCGCGTGGACCTAATTCCATGGTGCTCTTAACACAGGGTGAAATACAATGCGTCTACCAACGCCCTCAGATGTAACTTATGCTACACCTGAGTACCAATTCGAAGCCATGTATTTGGACATGACTTCCCCCTTGGTTAGGAGCGGAGCCTATCTAAAACTCCTTCCGATCTTTGGGTCACGGCACCCGGTTGAAAATGCAACTCCACACCGAGCCTATTAGACTCTTCCCGCGATTTGGGTCCAAACCACAGCCACCACGATGCTCCCATAAGGGGCCACACCAACAGCCAGGCTGGAACCTAGGTTCCAGGGGCTCCTGGCTCCCGTGGTACCAGAATTAAGTCTCCGGTCAGACCTCGTAATCAGATTGACTACTACCAGTTGAACTCCAAACAGTTCGGGACTGGTGACCCACAGCGACAACAATAAACATACATCAACATAAAGGACAACACTTACGGTACTAACATTGAACAGCGCCCTCACGGACGAGGCTTTGGCCACATGGTGTGGCACCAGGGGTGGACAAAACGAACAAAACAAGAAGACACACAACAACGCAGCAGGCTTGGCAGCGGCGGTGACGGCAAGGGCGGCAATGACGGGGATGACGGCAAAGACAGGGATGACGGGGATGATGACAGCAAGGGAGAGGGGCAATTTGGACCGGCATGTGGACAACAGCAGCAGCAACAGGAGCAACGAAGCGGAGCAGAAGAACCAGCAGCAATCGACTAAAAACTGTCAACGATCGCATGCCTATCCGCGGGCGGGGACAGACGAAAGCGGCAAAAGGAGCAAGGGGCGCACGACTAGGAGAACACCACGTAGGGTGATCACATTTCGGGGTTGCCTCCGCTATACCTCCTATTTCTCCTAACAAATACTTCCCGGGCGAAATCGCCCAACCTACTAAATGTCCGGCTGTCTACTAAGGCCCTACTGTAATCCCAACCCTCCCCAGTATGGGCTATTCCCATACTATCTAAACTCCTAATGTCATCATAGTATGAACACATTGTAATAATGTGTTCGACAGTCTCAGGTCCCCTCCCACACCCGCAGTCCGGAGAGTCGGACAGACCTCTTTTATGCAAAAATGCATTAAGTGAGCCATGTCCCGTAAGTAAAAAACCGAGACTTAAGCCGAAGCCAAAGTCCGGACGTCGACGTACGAAGTCCGCGTCACGTATGAAGCCATACGTTACCCTACCCTCGTCTGCATTGGTCCATCGGGTCCGCCACCTTGAAACAAGGCACTCGTCTAAGAGTGTCTTTATTTCCCTACTCTCCAAATTCACCAAGTCAGAAGCAGAAACCCAATCATGATCTAAAAGTGGTAGTCCCTTCTTGATTTTGAAGATGATAGCACGTCGTATCACCTCCAAGTCAAGGGGTGCTACTCCTAACAAGACCTGCAGAGCTACCGTCGATACGGTCCTACAAACTGGCATACATGCTAACATGGCTACTCTTTGAACTGACAAGACCTTGTATCTGCCAACAACAGACATAACCGTTTCGTACCATACAGGAGCACCAAACGCTGCACAGGCAACGAAAAGCCCCCCATATACGACACGGGCAGCACGTCTGCTCAGGCCCCAGTCACTTCTAAGGATGCGTCTAATCTTACCTACTATGGCAGTAAGCTTGCTTCTAACAAGAGGGAGATGAACCAAAAAGTTCATTCTCTCTCCAACCGTTATTCCCAGATATTTGACCTGAGTCGCATATCGGAGACTAGCGTTGCCAGATCGAATGAGTGGAGGACGACCCCGAGATAATTTGCCCTTGAGCAACATCATCTCAGATTTGTCCATCGCCACTTCGACGCCTGCACGGTCGCCCCACTCACTTACATCACGCATGGCCTGCTCTCCCCTAATCTCAAGTTCAGCACGAGACTGACCCTCGACGAGGATAAGCAGGTCATCCGCATATGCGCACACCCTGAAAGAACGCGCAAGCAGCCTCAACAGAGGATCCATCATTAGGTTCCAAATAAATGGACCACAAATGGAACCCTGCGGACAACCACGTACGACATCCCTCCAAACCGTGTCGCTGGCACCTACAACACAAGCTTTCCTGTCCCGGAAATAACTCCTCCAAAGTTCTAATTCCCTACAGCCTATTTCTTCTAACCTTGCAAGGACTCTATCCCAAGAGAGATAGTCAAATGCACCCTTAAAATCAATAAATAGTCCTAACACATATTTGGCAGATGAGTCGCCAACACTATTCTTGACATGCAGCCAAGCATCTTCTACACTTCTACCTTCCCTAAAACCAAACTGAAACTCAGAAGGACCCTCGCTGTAACACTCCTTCAATCGATACACCATTATCCTTTCCAATACTTTTCCAAGTACCGGAAGAAGACTGATGCCCCGATAAGAGCGAGGATTACTCCTCACCCTATCAGGAGACTTCAGGAGAATCGCAACGCGAGCTGACTTCCAAGCCTCCGGGAAATGGCCCTCGCTAATACACCTTCCAAAGATTGACTCCAAATGTTGAGGCATGGCCTTATAGATGCTTTTACACATCTCTCCAGTCATGCCATCAACACCAGGCGATTTCCTACTTCTGACTCGGCAAATACTGTCCGCAACTTCCGAGCTTTCCAAGATTGGAGGATCAACCATCTCCCTAATGAGAGGAGAGTAGCCGACCGGTTCCGCACTAGGAAAGAGAACCCCCAGTAGAGCGTCGGTACATTCTCTCCAAGAAGACAATGTGGAATTGCCAACTTGCAGGAGAGAGAGGTCTGCCTCACGATTATTCTTGCCCCTGCAGATACGGTAAACCGTACCCCAGGGGTCGTCCCTATTGTCCCGTACGAATCTCCTCCAATCGTCCTCCTTGGCCCTAACAATTCTGTCTTTGTAGCGTCTTAAAGCAGAACGGAAATCGGCCTCGCGAGAAGCCAGGTCAGAGGCACCTGAACGACGGGCGCCCTGGAAATGATTCCGAAGACGCCTGGCGGACCTGCGCATCCTATCCAACTCCTCTGTCCACCATATTACTTTGCTAGGCTTAGTCTTACGACGTCTACCCAGCAGAGTATCATTTGCCGAACACATCCACCGATCTATTTGTTCTACGTGGTCACGAATCGTAAGTGTCCTAAAGTCATCAAACGGCATAATCGAAGCCTGATGCCTAACAAATTCCGTGTAATTGTCCCAGTTCGCGTATCGATCCCGCCACCTGCGTACAGGGTCCGATCCCCACGTTCGTCTGCGAGAGTTCACAACAATCTCAATGAGATTGTGATCACTCACGCCCCAGTTGTCACACACCCTCCACCTAAAATCAAAAACAGTATTCGCTACCCCACTTGCAGCTGTCACGTCAATGTCACTAACACCTCCAGGACCATCAAAAGTATATAGATCACTAGCCTCATTGAGAACAACAAGGCACTTCGTGACCATCCACTCGCTGAGCATGACTCCTCGCCGATAGTTCTCATGAGCAGGAGCATTCCTACCCATTTTTGAGAACCACATTGAAGAGCATGCATTTGCATCGAGTCCTAGGATTACAGGAAAGCTACTCGCAAGGAGTAGCACCGAATCCATATATACAAGATAAGGCTCAAGAGACCCCCCAAACCTACAATAGATACTCACTAACAGTATCCTCCCAAAAAATCCCTCTACTGAGAGGTAAACCCCCCACTGACTCCTACTAACAATGGTACAGTCCAGGTCCCTATCATTAACTATTATTGCAGCGTTTCCCCCGCTGTCCGTATACCCGCCGGCAACCCTCTAATGAGTCCACCCGACGTATACGGCTCCTGTACTAGCGCAAAAGTTGCTCCCATGGCGCGTATCGCCTGCCCGAGTTCCATAATTTCACGTCCACGTGTCTATGAATAAATTCATATCACAACGACTAATGAAGAATAATTCATCCGGGTCTGATTTCTGGAATATGATGAACTATCCATCCACTGAAGTGACAAATAATCGATACGCAATCCCCATATCACAGTCAACGTAAGTAAAAAATCACAAAATAATTTTTCTAAACGAAAATAACTCATCAAAATGCCATCGAATACCATTCCACAATAGTCATTCGACCAAATATTGCATTTGATAATATGTGCGTTTTCGAAATCTCCACTAAATTATTCGCTATTTTTACACATTTATGTGACATGTTATAGATGTTTCTATACAAATTCTCCGCCAATAGCAGTTTCAAATATACAAAATATTAATGTTCGACTGTGGACTGTATTTAAAGGTGTGGGGGGATGTGGCGACTCCTTGGAACCAAAATTGGGTTCAGAGATCTGGCAAACAAAGGGAAAATTATCAAAAAATAAATGGTCCCAAATAAAAAATAAAAACAAGCAACACTTTCCTTTTTTTGTTTACTTATTCCTTTTGTACACTGTGTTTTATTCACAATATATTTTTTTTTCTTCACAATTTTCTTTCGTCACAATATTTTTTATTTATTCCAAAACTAAACAATGGCCGAATGCCTCAAAATTATAAAAAAAACACTATTTAAGAGTTATTGATCCTTATGGATCCAAACAACGAATAAAAAAAAAATTATTAAAAAACAAGAAAAAGATTTAAATCCAAAAACAACTCTATGTTAAAATATAAAAAAGCTTAATGCTACACGTCAGCGCCCTCTGTTGCCAATTTACCATCGTTTAAACAATCCTGTTTATGTCGCCAAGGATGGGAAGTTAGGACTATCAGACATAAACATGCCGGCGCCCTTGCAGTACTGCAATCAAAAGTAATCGCCTCCAAATCTATTTCTAGAGAATATAAATCGAGAAAAAAAAGAAAAACTTTTGTATTAGTGTAAACATCATAATAAATTTCACCAAATTTTTTGGCAGCTTGCAGCCATTCCAATTATGATCTGCCAGCCAGGAAAAAGTTACAATGGAAAGATATATTCAGGAATAAGTATCATGGTATAAAATTAAGTATCGAATTCTTAACTCTTATTGTTCCACTACTAAATCGGAACTAGAGTTTCCGACGAACTAGGTCTTCTGCTCTCACGACCATTGAACGAACTAGGTTCCCTGGTGGATTATTAGGACGAACGAGGTCCGATATTTTCCTTGTCTAGTGGGCGGGTGGTCCTCTTCGATGCTTCGGTTTTCTAGTCTAACCTTCCTAGGGACAGACGGACTAGGTCTATTGTCCGGTAAACGGAAGGTTTAACTTCGGCAGCCCATATTCCCACAAGTCCACCAGGTATGATCGTGGCTCAAGCAACCTTACAATTCATCGCCTTCGACATCTTTATCCCTCTTAGATCTCCTCGGGGTGCCATGATACTATAAGCTTAAGTTATCCATCAATTCTTCGCTGGAAGAATTACAAGACTTCCAATCGGCCTTGTAATTGTCCCACGTTCAGTCTCCAAATCCACAGCTTTCACGTAACCATTATCATCCAAAAGCAAATTACGGGCCCGACCTAAACGCTATCTAGTGGTAGGCCCTGTACCTTCTCTAATGGCTGCTGTGTTACCAACTTCAACATAATTTCCTACATATTGGCGGTAGGCCATTCTACGAATACTGGAGTGGGGCCTAGGTCCACTTCGCAGCAATTCATTAGCTCGACCATTCGGCTTCACGATTCTCCCAGATTTTCCGCTGACCTCTATTCTCGCGTAAATTGACGCATAAGTTAAGAGCTTCTTCGAATGCATATCTGGTAAAGGCCCGGTCACAATCCAGCCAAAAACGCTTTCCTGTGCCATTAGGTTCCCAAAAATGTTCTTCTTGACGCCTTTCAACAAGATGTCAGGGTATATGTCACCACCAATAAGAATGTCAATGTGACCGCCTTTATCGAATTTCGGATCAGCCAATGAAATCCCCGAAAAGGATGCTGATCTCGAAATATCAACCGTTGAATTTGGCAACATGCCAGTCATTTTGGGTAATACGAAGCCCGTTGCCTTTACCCTTAACCCATCATCCAAAAGCGAAGTCAGGACAAACGAACATTGTCCCTGAACTGTGCCCGTAGAAGCTCCGTTCAAACCCGAAACCTTTGCATTCATCCGAACTGTTGGCAATCCTAATTTTTCTTGCAACCTTTCCGAAATAAAAGTTGCCTGAGATCCGGAATCTATCAGGGCCCTAGCCTTAAACGTTTGCCCTCGATGGCAAATACCAACTACCGCAGTTCCCAAAAGTATCTGCCTCGATGTAGCAGCAAAACAATTTTGGACCGCACCACTCGACTCGACTGCACTGCTAGAACCTGGCGCATCCAAAACGCCCATTCCCTAAGAGGATCTAGACACCTCCCGATGCAGTAGTGTGTTATGTCGCAAATTGCAGACTGAACAACTCAAATTTTGCCTGCATTCATTTAACCTATGACCAACCGCAAAACAGTTAATACACAGGTTGTTCCGCTTTACAACCGAAAATCTTCGCTCAGGTGACAAGTTCAAGTATTTTGGACAAATGTTCACTAAATAATCTCCTAAGCAACAAAAACAAATCTCGGTTGATGACCGAGTAGGAAAAGATCGAATACCTCTTCTCGAACTAGAAAGAGCCCGAAGGGCTGACCTAGAATTACAATTATCCACTGACTCAAAATCCCGAAGGTCAGCTATGGTTTCCAAAGACTGAAACCGCGAAGTCAAAAAATCATCCAAATCTTTCCATTTGGGAATCTCCATTTTGTCCCGAATTGTCTGCTCCCATAGTGACAAAGTTAGTACGGGCAATTTTGTGAAGCAGAGATATACGAAAATCGGATCCCAATTAGAGATATCAATGTCAAGCGTCCGAAGTGCCGATATCGAATTATTTATATCCCGCTGCAACCTTTTGATATCCTGGGCTGCCTCGGATTTGACCGGTGCGATTGTGAACAACACCTTCAGCTGAGAGTTCACCAGAATTCTCCTATTCTCATACCTATCTTTCAGGTTATTCCACGCCTCCTGAAATCCATTACCAGTCAGGGGAGATTTCTTAACAATCTCCAAGGCTTCACCACGCGTGAACTGCCTCAAATAAAAGAGTTGCTCAACTGGGGAAATACTAGTCCCGTTCACGTAAACAGCAGTGAACATGTCGCGAAAGGATGGCCAGGATTTATAATCTCCATAAAAAACCTCCATGGTACAAGGGGACAGCTGCATGTTATGCCGCATGCGGTTCTCGCTGCCTTGACTATTTGGCACTGACATCTCAGATCGATTGACAAAAGTCTGAGAGAGCTCACTCATTAGGGCAGCTACAGTAATGTATCCCAAACGACAATGGCCGAAAAGTTCCCGTGCTGCCTTTCGATCACCTTCTAAGTCCTCCTCATCTCCTGTGGCAAAGGCTTCATAAGCGTCTTTGACCTTCGTACATAGCAACTTAAATTCTTCCCTCTGAATTTCTATAGAGAAGGCCGTATTACCTTCATGAGTTGCGTTAAATTCCCTTTTAAAATCTAAAAACATTTGGGCAAATGTTTCAAAAGTCAATAATTTTCTTGACTTGGGCATATTGAATTCGAATTCCAAAAATTTATCAAATTTACAGAGTATATTATACACGCCTAAATATAATACTTCGCGTTCAAGTGTAACGGAAAACTTAAGTCAGGAAACAATGGAAGGACAAAATTCTATTTCAAAATATTCAAATTTTCTCAACGAAAAAGGAGAGAAATTATACCTCCGACACCTTGTTTATATAATCGAATTGATACCGCGACCACCTTGACGTTTAATAACGAAATTGATATTGAAAAGTTCCCTAATATACCGACATATATTACGCGCAATCAGTGATGCCAAGTGTAGGGATTTTTCCCTTTTTGTAGGAATTTTTTTCAAAAATTTCACATGTAGGGAAAAAGGGAAAGATTTCTTTGTTTTTTCGAATTGTAGGGAATTTTTTCAATTTCAAATTTTTAGCATCTAAAATTAAAAAATGTGTATATTTTTATGTTAAATTATTTTAACTCGTTAAATCCACTTTTTCAGTCGAAAAAAAATGTTGGTTCATGTTTTGCATTCAGAGTCAACAAAATTTTTAATAAACTTAGCCAACATTTTATTAAAAAAGAATGTTTTAAAATTGATTGTGTCATAAGGTCACCTCATGTTTCATTGCCAATAGATGACGTTTATTTCGGCAGTGAATGTGAAGAATTGTTGAAGACATTTCCAAAAGCCACTGCTCATCAGGTAAAATCTGATTGTCTACAATTCTACAAAGCTGAACTTGAAGAAACGCAAAGAAGACTGCCACTTACTGACAAATCAATTTTCAAAGAAATGGAATTTTTAAACTCCGAAGTGGTAAAAAAATTGTTTATTAATTTAAACTGATATGTGATAAGTATAAAGTTGTTTTAAATTTACTTACACATGAATGGTTAACTTTAGAACGTAGTTTTTTTGAATATGAGAAACAAACATTGTCTAAATTAGATATTGAAGCATTTTGGTCCAAAATCTGCAAACCAAAAAATTTTAAGGACAATTTGATCTTTCCAAATTTTGCAAAAATTGTAAAAATTTTACTTAGTTTGCCACATGCCAACGCTGACTCTGAAAAAAATTTTTTCTGTTGTAACTGACGTACGTACGAAAAAAAGGAACAAATTAAGGCATGAGTTATTAAATTCTATTTGCATTATAAGATCTCATTAAGAAGCTAATTTAATTAATTGTGTAAATTTTAAATGCACATCGAGTCATTAAATAACGGAAAAAGTGGCGTAGGGAATTTTGTAGGGAAAATTAAAAGTGGGTGTAGGGAAAAAAGGGATTTTTTTTCATTGACGTAGGGATTTTTGGAAAAAATCTCCTGGCATCACTGCGCGCAATTCGAAATTGAGCCAAAAGGACGAGTTTTCAATGGCAAAGCTCCGATAATCAAAAATCAAAGTGCAAAAGGGAAAAAATATCCAATAAATCGCGAATTATTTATTGAGTGCAGTTTCGTATAACTATTTATCCTTACTTTGCTTAAAAAAATTATATTTATGCAAACTTTCTTTATCCAATAAATCCGATATATTTTAATTTAATAGAAAGTTAAAAGTAATATTAAAAGTAAAAGGACCAAAATGTCAAAAAATACGAAACGAAACTAACAAATAGATTTCGCTTAGTTATTCAATTGAAAAATTTAATAGCAAAATTAAAATTTATATTCAATTAAAGATCGATTGAAAAATTCTGCTTTATCAATAGAAAAATAATTAACATTTATTTGTGGTTATCTCTGTCATGTTAAAGGTGGATTTCAAGGATCGTAAATAATGGTAATAGACTTTGCTATTTCCACAGCCACTATTACCAATTATCAGTATTACATCAGACAATTATCAATCTGGGTTGTTGAACTCGATTTTCAACTGATCCTTCGATTCAAAAATTAATTTAATTTAACCCAAGACAAATGAAATTAACAGTATATAATAAACCACTTAGGTTTTGATATCCGATAAATTACTAAAGTATGTCCGTGCTATGGAAATTATAACACCAATACTTTATTAATCTATACACTGTTATACTATATACAAGTAAAGTTCTGTTAGAATAAGCAACAAAACTTTACAAGTATATGAATCACCACCAAATAGAAACTTAAAAACAAAAACAACTTTACCTTGTTTAAATTGGTGGCATAAAAACAATCAAAAGATTCCAAAATCCGGGTCGTCTGGACCAAATGTTCGACTGTGGACTGTATTTAAAGGTGTGGGGAGATGTGGCGACTCCTTGGAACCAAAATTGGGTTCAGAGATCTGGCAAACAAAGGGAAAATTATCAAAAAATAAATGGTCCCAAATAAAAAATAAAAACAAGCAACACTTTCCTTTTTTTGTTTACTTATTCCTTTTGTACACTGTGTTTTATTCACAATATATTTTTTTTTCTTCACAATTTTCTTTCGTCACAATATTTTTTATTTATTCCAAAACTAAACAATGGCCGAATGCCTCAAAATTATAAAAAAACACTATTTAAGAGTTATTGATCCTTATGGATCCAAACAACGAATAAAAAAAAAATTATTAAAAAACAAGAAAAAGATTTAAATCCAAAAACAACTCTATGTTAAAATATAAAAAAGCTTAATGCTACACGTCAGCGCCCTCTGTTGCCAATTTACCATCGTTTAAACAATCCTGTTTATGTCGCCAAGGATGGGAAGTTAGGACTATCAGACATAAACAATTAATATTTCATGTTTGAGGCCAAACTAATGGAATGTCTATACACAATTATGATTTAATCTTAGGGAAGATGATTGAATATGTTATAATATAAATTTATATTGAAAATAAAATGAAATTAAAGAGATTTTTTTATTAATTTCCGTACATTACGTAAAAGTTAAATTAAGAATCATTTATATTTGATATTTCAGAAAAAATGCGTATAAATTCATATTATAATTTACCCGATATATTTCGAATAAATATATAAAAATAAAGATATTTATAAACCCTTATATATATTATGGAAATATATTCATTAATAACATATAAACATTTATATTAAACAATATCAACATTATTATATTATTTCAATTATACATACATGTTTTTAAGAGAATACCATAACAATAATTTTAACTACACCATTAAGTAATATCAATATTAAATATATTGAAAATGATTCAAGAATAAAGTACTACTTCAAAACATCATCATCAATTTTACATTCAGACCCAATCAAAACAAATTTTTTAAGACAACACACACATTTGTTGTTAAGAATCTTTCAAAATTCTTTCATTAGCGTCACTAAACAAATGACGAGACATTTAACAACATTTTTCATATTGATAATTTCTTCAACTTAGATTCGAAAGCAATTCAAAATGATTCAACATCATCAACATGAGACTGAGTTTTAAGATCAACAAGATTGTCGATGTACATTAGAAATTTTCTTTGAATTTTTAGCTGATGATTTGAGAAAGACATACGTTTTCATTGAATCAAATTTATGCATCGACAATAAAGAAAACAATTTTGTTTTACAGACAGCAAGAATCTCTTAAAATTCTTTCATTAGCGTCACTAAACAAATGACGAGACATTTTGCTACCATAACTTCACTTTTATTTTGAAAGCAATTCAAAATGTTTCAACATAGTAAAGTTCTTCTTCAAAACATCAACATTGATTTTTCAGTCACACTGATTTAAAAATATTTCTTTTTAAGATCAACATCATGAAAAAGTATTTAAAATTTTTCATTGAATATTTAGCTGATGATTTGAGAAAGACATATACTTTTATTGAATCATTTTTATTCATCGAGTCAAGGATTAAAAAAATGATTTTTATTTTACAGACAGTAAGAATCATTCAAAATTCTTTCATTAGCGTCACTGAACAAATGACGAGACATTTTGCTACCGTAACATTTTTCAGTCAGACTGATTTAAAAATAATTTTTTAACATCAACATCATGAAAAAGTATTTAGAAATTTCCTTTGAATATTTAGATGATGATGTTAAAAGAAGACATACGATTTCATTGAATCATTTTTATTCATCGAGTCAAAGATTAAATAATGATTTTTGTTTCATAGACATTAGGAATATCTTTCAAAATTTTTTCATTAGCGTCACTAAACAAATGACGAGACATATTGCTACCATAACTTCAGCTTTATTTCGAAAGCAATTCAAAATGATTCAATACAGTAAAGTTCTTTTTCAAAACATCAACATTGATTTTTCAGTCAGACTGATATAAAAAGTATTTGTCAATATATATTAGAAATTTGAAAAAGACATACAATTTCATTGAATCATTTTTATACATCGACAATAAAGAAGATTTTTCTTTTAGGACAAATAGGAATTTCTTAAAATTCTTTCATAGCGTCACTAAATATATGACGAGACATTTTGCTACCAAAAGGGACTTAAAGTAAGTAAGTAAATCCAGGCGTTTTAACCACATACATACATATTTGATTCTAACAATTTCTTCACCTTAGATTCGAAAACAATTTAAAATGATTGTACACACAATAAAGTCATCATTTTCATGCATCAAACTAAAAAGTAAAGATTCTACTTTAATACGTCACTAAATAAATGACGAGACATTTTGTTACCGTGGGAGAGTCATAGTTACTAATAATATTTCAATGCCTTCCCAGAGCATTGAAAATAAATAAATTAAATTGTACTTAAAACAAATATAAATGAAACAATATAGATAAATGTTTTCCAGTACTATTTAATTTATGCAAAGTGGTGCAACAACAATTATCTTCACATCTCTATGTAAATTTGTATATTTTATTAATATATATGAAGATGACATCATTTTTTTTGGTAACGGCGGGGCCAAGATAAATAAATACCTTGACTGTATCAAAAGTAAAGTTATCGGACGTAATCTGAAAATCAATATGCCGCACGTCTCTACTTATCGATAATATATAATTTGTTTTGCCCTCATTTACTGCCAGACCCATATTAGTAGACTCCCGTTCAATTGCACTAAAGGCAGCAGTTACATCTCGCTTGGTACGCCTTATGATGTCGATGTCGTCAGCGTACGCAAGCAGCTGGACATTTTTTTGAAATATAGAGCCACTGCGATGCACTCCCGCCTTTTTCAGAACACTCTCCATGACGAAGTTGAAAAGGTCGTGTTTGGCCACATCTATATTTATAAATAACTAAACTAATTAATAACTAATAATAACTAACTAAATAAACAATATTTAATATTTATCACATAATAATGTAAAATGAATTAATAATATAATAATACTAAATTAATAATAATAATAAAATGAATTACTAATACTTAGAAATATAAAAAATATGAACTACCCTAATAGAACAGAAAATAGAATGAGAATAAGAATAATATAATATCGTTAAGGTTAAGGTTAATGAATAAATAATATAGGACATATTTCAAGGACAGATAAAGCAACGGAGTTGCTGAATGTCCTTGAACCGTTATCATTAAGATCAATTATTTTGTATTAGCTGTAAGAATAGAATATGAAGAATAAAAAGAATTTAGTTGCTATAGAAACTCGATCATCATCGGTCTTATTAATTACAAGTCGAATATTTTTGGTCTGTATCGCGAGTGCTTATAATAAATTCACTAAGTGCTTATAATAAATTGTTTAATTAATTTAAAAATCGTTCCAAAAAAAGATTAGGAATTAACATTTTGGCGCCCGAACAGGGACTTAAGTGAATTTAAGAAAAATTTGATAATTTATTTCAAATTCGTGCAAAAAGTGATTTTTAATCTTACAAAAAAAAACAAAAAAATTTAAATTTAATTTGATAATTTGTTTCAAATTAGTAACATTTAATAAAAAAAAAGATTAATTAATTTTACTTAATAACACTAATCTTTATTTAAAACTAATACATGCGCGTGCAAATTTTATTTTATAAATAAATAGCTAAACATATAAAACCAAATTTACAAAAATATAAAACAAAAAATTAAAAATATATTGGTTTGTGGTGTAAAATATACAAAACATAAAGAACAAAAAACACATACATAAAATAAAAATAGATAAAACATACAAAAAAATTAAAGAATACAACCATACAGTGAGCGTCAAAATAAAGTGTACAACACCATTTGTTATAATATTGTTGTTATTTCATTTTTTTGTTCTACGGCTAAATTTAATATTTACTGGTTTTTTAAATCAGTATTTAGTTCTCTACTTAATATCAAAAAAACAACACAAATTTTTTAACACAGTAAAAGTTGTGGGATAAAAACAAAATCTACTCCAAATTTCACGAATCAAAATAAAGTGTACATACAACATACTGCAATGACATTTACATTACAAAAATAATGTAAAAAATATCGTTATATTTGGTTTTTTATTTGTTTTTTGCATTCTACTGATCAGTATTAATGTTCTATATTACTAAAGTAGTCGTGATCGGCAGATTAAATAACTTGTGCAAAGCAAATAACTATTTTTTTAAAATGGGTAAACAAACTTCCACTGATGTTAGAGAACTTGTGATAAAACTTCGTAATGAAGGTAAAACGTTCCGCGAAATTGGTTTTACTATCAACAGAAGCCATAATACTGTTAAAAAAATAGTTGATAAATATAAAAAATTGGCCGACCAAAAGTTTTTAATATGACTGCAGTAAGGTCCGTAGTGCGTGATATAAAAAAAAATCCATTTAAAAGCGCTGTTAAAATAGCAGAGGAAGTTTCATCCACATCAGGTACTAACGTAAGTGCCAGCACAATACGCCGAGCATTACATTAAAATGGATTACATGGCCGATTCCTCCGAAAAAAACCGCTCATATCGACAGTTAATCAGAAACAACGCCTTGATTATGCAAAAAAATGTGAAAATAAAGATGTTCATTTCTGTAATAATGTCCTTTTTAGCGATGAAAGCAAGTTTGTGGTATTTGGTCAGAAAAAACATGTAAAAGTGTGGAGAAAAATAAACAGTGACTATGCCGACAAAATTTAATAACCACTGTTAAGCACGGTGGCGGTTCGGTGATGGTGTGGGGTTGTATGGCGGCAGGTGGGGTTGGTAATTTAGTGTTTATCGAAAATACTATGAATAAAATGGACTATTTAAACATTTTAAAAAACAATTTGCTAACCAGCGTGGAGGAATTGGGTTTACAGGGATCTTGGATCTTTCAACAAGATAACGGTCCCAAACACACAGCAAAAGTAGTACAAGAATGGCTGCTGTTCCACACTCCTAAGATGATAGATCATCCTCCCCAATCACCGGTCTTGAACCCAATCGAGGATTTGTGGGAACATCTTGACCGCCAAGTTCGAAAGAGAACGATCAGCAATAAGGATATGCTGAAATCTGTTATAATGGAAGAATGGCAAAAAATATCTCCTGATGTAACCAAAAAATTGGTAGAATCGATGCCTCGAAGACTAAATGCTGTTCTTAAAGCAAAAGGAAAATCAACCAAATACTAAATAGTTAAAAAGGTCACGAAACAAAAATACTGTAGTGTGTGCATAATGTATAGAAACACAACCACATGTGTTACCCATAATGCACATGATGCACTTATACAATTTTATGTGTGTGACCCATAAACATATTGTTACGCATATCGAAACGACCTAATATCGTTTAATATTAACGATAAACAAAAGCTACAAATACAAAGACCATGAGGCAATGCGTACACAATACACACGACACAAACACACTCTAACGAATACATCGAACATCTTCCAAATAAACCAACAACAAGCATGAGAGCAAAAGGGATGGATAAATAAGAAAGCGCAACAACAAGCAATACAGTCAGCATAGAAATTGCAAGAATGCGAGACCGCGAACGTTCTTCTTTAAGAACGTTCGATGTACTGTTCGTGTTGGACTATAAAAGGGCAAGGCAAAGCAGACAAGTGAATCAGTCTTGAGTGAAGTTGCGTGTGAACTAAATCAGTCGCGGTTTGAAGAGATCCGTTGTGAGCAGTATAGCGAGCAATAGTTGTGTGTGAACAAGCAATAAATTGTAGTAATTATTGTTGTATCGGTTAAGTGTGAACAGTGGCATATAAGAAAGTGTGGACAATAAAGAGAGTTTAATTAAAATAAAACACTTATTTGTTTTTACTTGGTTTGCAATTAACGAACTCATATTTAAACGTTTTTAAAAAGGTAAAAACGTAACAATATTAAATGTAAACATACTCCAGTCATACTTTGTACTAAAGACTTGCACAGTTACAACTGTTCGAACATGTTGTGTGTCTTTGCTAAACTGAGTGTGTATAGATAAATGGTTCTGCGTTGCAGATACAAGTTGGTATGGTTATTTTTTGTAGCAGTTAGCAGCGTTGCCATTTTGACCCTTTTCGGGTATTTTTTGACGCTTTTTTAGTCTCGCTACCCTTTTAGTTTTTCGAAATACGCTTTTTTGAAAAAAGGGTATTTTTGACGCTTTTTTCATTTTTTGTGGCGCTTTTGATGCTTTTTTATACAACTATGTGATTATATTTTTTGTGGTTTAATCCTTTTTTTCTGCAACAATTAATACAATTTTAAAAACTCTTTGGGGGAGTATCCCTTCCAAGAATTAGCAGACTTTGTAATTCGCATACTATCGTTACCTTACTCGAATGCTGAGGTCGAGAGAACATTTAGCTTAATGAATTTTTTCAAACCAAAGATAAGAAATCGACTTTCCTTAAACTCGGCTAATTCTTTGTTGTACATTAAATACGGTCTTAAAAAAGAAAATGTTTGTTGTTACAATTACAAATTGCCATCTAGTGTTTTTCTAAAAATAAATTCAAATCAAACATATAAACGATCTCAATATTTTATCAAAACAGTTTTATGGTCCGAGGAAGAATATAATGAGGCCGATATATTTAAAGATGAAATTGTTTTACTATAAAACGTTATTTTCATATTTGTTTTTTTTTTACTTTAAAAAATGAAGCTTTATTTAAAGTTTTTGTAAAATTCTTAATTTTTTATGTTATTTTATTCAAAGTCTTCGTTATTTTTTGAATTACTCGTATAATGAAATATTTTTATTTTTTAGTTATTTTATTTTAACTTTTTGTTAAATACTGAATTATATTAATTTATTTTTTGTTACTTTGAGTTTTTGTTAAATAAATCATATTTTATTTGTATTTAATGTTGCTTGCGTTTTTTTTTCCTTTAAGATGGTTTATACGCAAAGCCAGATAGTATAAGTATTTGAAAATTATTTCCATTTTTTTTTTTGTTTCTTGTGACGCTTTTTACCCTATTTTTCTGAATTATTTTACCCTTTTTACCCTTTTTTGCTTTAAGCTTGACGCTTTTCTGCATTTCCAAAATGGCAACACTGGCAGTTAGGGTATGAATGGATAAAGAGAAAATGAGAGTAACATATTGGTTTTCCTATATTTCTCACAAGCAAATACTTGTAGTTGATGGTGAAATATGCGAATAAAATTTTGTATGTACTATATAATTTATATGATGATTGAGCCAATTCACATTAGAACATTTGTGCTGGAGTAAAATGATCGTTTATAGGCAAGAGGGGTGAAGAGAATGGTTTTTCGGTGTCGTAAAGTTTCCACCAGCTACAACCTCGCATCACCAGCACAAAACTAATCTACGCACATTTTTTTACGCCAGCACAAATGTTCTAATGTGAATTGGCTCATTGCTGTACAGTGAAGGTAGAAATGAATAATTTTGAAAAAATAGGGTAAAAAAATTTTTTGGGGCAAAAGGATGAATGGAATAGGTAGGGCCTGGAGACATAGTGATGTGAGTTTGGCGGGCCTAGGTTGAGGGGAAAGTGTTTTTCCCCCTTAAAGTGTCGGCGGGTCAGTTGATGGTGAAAGGTTCTTGCATCAATTGTTGGCCTCGCGACGGTCTATTGGTGGCCTTTTATCCGAGGAAGATTGATGAAAGCGTTCCGGAGATAAGGCGGTTTCAGTAAATTGTTTACTGGACGCATGCCTTGTTGTTGTTAATAATATTTACTTACAACACCAAAGTTTACTAGTATATTTTCGTCACTATAAATATTTAAAAATACCTAATAAGTAAATCAAAAATACTTGTAGTACAACAGTTATTTGAGAGCAAGAAACAAATACAATACAATACTCAACGCAAAACCATAAAGAACTGTTATTATTTTTGTGGGTAGAGTAGATGAGTAAAAGCAAAAGCAGACAATATCAGTTACACTCATTCTCTCATTTATACCAATAGTATATGGTATCTACCATGGTGTATTTGTTTTACAAATACTTTGTGGTGTACTACTGCACGTCTTTACTTTGTACCAAGAACAATAAATAAAATAATGTGTCACAAATCGGTCACTGGGCTAATAGAGCAAAAGGGTTTCATGTTGCGTTTTAAGTATAAACAAATAGAAAGAAGCGACAAAGAAAAGACCACCCAATTATTATTCGACACTCAAGAAAAACTCAAAACAATATTTCGAGTAAAAGTGACTCATGTGATGTTTTTGTAACACAGCCTATTTCACTTGCCTGCCTGTTTATAAGGGAAACACAAACAAAATTGAGTGTTTTTGTTTGTGTTTTCCATGCAAACAGGCAGGCAATTGAAATAGCCTGTGTTACAAAAACATCACATTATTAAAATTCATGAATGCTTGGTACGTATTATAATTGTAGTATGTAAATATGTAACAACAATAGATTTTAAGTATTGAGTATACTTTAGAAAGTCACTCATTCTAGATGTGTAAGAATTAGTATATAAGGCTGTAGAAAAATAAAGACAAGATCAATCATAATTGCAAAAGATCACATTGTTTCATTCAACACAATACACACAAAGTGTGTACACAAATGTACACTTTATTTTGACGCATAAAATATGGAGTATATTTAGTTTTTTGTCTATAACTTTTGTTTATGTAAAAAAATTTTGTTGTTTTTTATAGATTTAAGTAGAGAATTAAATACTGTTTTGAAGAAACATAAAATGTTGAAGTTAATCTTGTAATAAAAGACAGAAATAAAAGCAATATAATTATAAATGTTCTTGTACACTTTATTTTGACGCTCACTGTATATATATATTGTGTCGTGAAAATATATAACCATACATACAAACAACAAGTGTTACAAACAAAAAATAGAAAGTAAAAAAATTGAGTATCAAATTAAAAATTGAAATTAAAATATAAAAAGTTATATATACAATAAAAATAATAATAATTATAACTACAAACTAAATTACATTCTATATATAAAAAAAATAACATAGTGTAACTAGTGTAGTACAAGAAAAAAACATACCTTTCACATCACATCACACTATCATTTCATCATACCAAGAGGTCATCTGTAACCACCAAATCAACCCTCAACCTATCATTTGAAGGAAGGATGCCCCGTTGCCACTGTGTTATGTGCAAAAAGGAACGTGCTTCTGAGATTAGTTCAGAAACCGAGGTAACAAGTATAAAATATATTTGTGTTGTTTTCCTTAAATTTATAAGTTAATCAAATTTACGAGGTTTTTGTAATTTATTCAAAAACTGCTTACAGCCCAACCTAAATTACGGCGTAAAGCGCGAAATAAATGTCAAAATTTCTCATGACCATATCAAATGTATGAGACCAACCATAATTGCGCTGCGTTAACGCTTTGCAATTGGAAAATCCAATTTTGACAGAGCGTAAAGAAGTGAAGTTTGTTGTAAAACAAGTGATTTTTTTATTTGTTTACTTTTATATTTGTTAAGTAATGACATGTTAGGTGCTTTCAGTCCAATTTTGCGATTTTACTCTATTTTTTATTTTCATTTAGCGATTTTTATTTAACATGGTAAGTTAACATTACTGTTCTTGGCACAACGTTGTCGCTTTTATTTAGGTTGCTCATTACAGCGTAAAAGCTGGGCGCTAAATTACGTTGCGCTTTACGCCGTAATTTAGGTTGGGCTGTTAGCGCTTTAGAGTTGAACACAAATAATATATTTTATACTCGCAATTTTTTCAAATTATTCATTTATTTAATTTTGAAATTGAATTTTGTGATATTTACCGCCCTTATTCTTGATGTAAATCGTGCGTGTTGTTATTGTTGTCGTACATATAAACAACAATACTTAATGTTCGATTGTGGACTGTATGGGGGATGAACAAACGCAAAAAAAATAAATTTACAGTTCCTCCAAATAGGGTTATAGGCCACTACAAAAAAAAGGCAAATATAATATGTAGCTTCAAACACCAAAGAAATCAAACAAAAGCACTTTCCTTTTTATTTGTACACTTTTTTGTTGTACACCGTATTTCTTTTATTTCTTGGTTTTTTCCACAATAATTTTAAAATACACTAAATTATTTTATTATTTTTTATTAATTTCACAAAATTTCAATTCAAAATTAATTATTTATATTTCTGGAGCTCCAAATCTCTCCAGGCGATCAAAAAAACGAACAACTTAATTAATAATCAAAAAAGTCTAAGGCCAAAAACAACATTAATGATAAAATCTAAAAAAAGGTTAATTCTAGACTGCAGCGCCCTCTGTTGCCAATTTACCCTCGTTTAAACAATCCTGTTTATGTCGGCAAGGATGGGAAGTTTGGACTGTCAGACATAAACACTTAATATATATATTGTTCGCGAGAGTAATTATTATCATTTTTTATATTAATTTCTTGAACTTTTTACCGTCGGTATTTTTATTGAGAATAATTTATATTTTTGTAAAAATTGAAACACGAAAATATTCGCGAATTTATTTTAAAATTGTTAATTCTAATCAAATTGTTTCATTGTTTTGCTTGTTCTTTCTTGTTCTGTTTATTAGCTGAATATAAATTGCATATGATCAGTGTTCCATTCCGTCGTTCCTTTATCATACAGTATATACATTTCACAGCGGTTTATAGTATATATGTACATTGCACAGCTGTTTACAGTGGGACTATTCGTACTGTCTACGGAATTTAATTTTCAGACAACAATTCGGTACAATTTCATTTGATTGTTTAATTGTTGTTTTATTTGACTTGATAAATATTTATCAAAGGCTGTGAAGTGGATCGACATATATTGTCACTAAATTATTTTGATTGTGGAACCAGTATCTACGGAATCGCGAATAACAGAACTGAGATAGGAAATAAATCCGAATATTTTATAACCGGCGAGAGTTTAATAACTTCGTTGAATCTCCTAGTCCAAAGCAAATCATTCGTCCTTTGGGAATTTCATTTAACCAATAAATTAATTTGGTTACATACGATTTGCTTTTATTTCATAAGTTAATTGAAAATGACTAGCAGGAAGAGACAAGATTCTCCCTCCAAATCGGAAAGTTTAGAGAAGTTGATCACGAAAAAAGCTAAGGTTGTTGAAAACATAGTTCGAATTCGTCAGTCCATTTTGGAAAAGCCGATTTTCTTTAATCCAATCGAGTTGGAATGTCGACTTGACATACTAAAAAATTATATTGACCAAGCGATAAAGCTCCAGTCTGATGTGGATAATTTAGATCCAAAGAACGATGATAGAGCTGAGCTTGAGACCATTTGTGTGACCACTAAATCATTATTTTTGAGCCTCCTGTCTAAGAATAGGCAATTAAATGTGCCAGAAGTGTCTTTTCTCGGGCAACCACATCAGTCGAGGCTCCCAAACATGAAACTCCCCAAATTTAGCGGAAAATATTCCGATTATAAAAATTTTATGAGTTTGTTTGAGAATTTGGTCCACAATGATCCGACGTTGACAGACATTGAGAAATTTAATCAATTAATATCATGCTTGTCCGAAGAAGCTTTGGGTATGGTAAAAGCTTTTCAGATTACAGAGGCAAATTATCCCAAAGCAATAGCAAGTCTGAAGAAGGTTTATGACAATGAATTTCTTATATTTTTTGATAATATAAGAAAACTTTTTGATTTGCCACAAATCACAAAACCTTCAGCTATAGCTTTGCGAAGCATGATAGATACAGTGTCCGCAATATACGATTCTTTATTGTCAATTGGTGACGATAAGAAAATTACAAATACCATTCTCATACATTTAGTGATGTCAAAAGTAGATCCAGTCACCAAATCTAAATGGGAAGAACAACTTGATTTCGAGAAACTTCCCCTTTGTTCAGACTGTGAATCCGCCTTGAACAAACGATATCAGCATATTGCAGCTCATGAGTCTTCAAGTTTAAGGCCGAGGTTTGATAATCAAAGAACTGAACATATTTCGAGAAGAAATAATAGAGCCTCACTAAATGTATCGAGATCCAAACCGTCTGCTGACAAGTGTTTATTTTGCAAATCTGTTCAGCATAATTTTAATAATTGCCCTTCATTCACTGCTGAGCCAGTAAGTCGAAAATTTGACTTTATTAAATCAGTGCCAGCATGTATAAATTGTCTCAAAAGGGGACACACAGTAGCAAAGTGTACATCATCGGAGTGCAGAATTTGCGGAAGCGCCCATAATTCATTGTTGCACAGGTACGACACAAGCGCAAGTGCAAATAATACCTACACTGGACAATCATCGACTTCACACGGATCGGTGAATTATTCTTCGTCCGATGAGAGAGTTATTCTCGCAACGGCAGTAGTTAGTGTAAGAAGTAGCTCTGGTAAATTGATACCAGCGAGAGCACTTTTGGATTCCGGATCTCAACCCAATTTGAAAACTGAGGAACTTGCGCAGCTACTTAGATTGAAAAGAGAAGGAGGCAGACTAAATTTAACTGGCATTAGTGAAACAAATTCACTTTCAAAATCTATCGTTAACTTGACTGTCACGTCGAGGGTTAACTCTAACCAATTTAATGCGAAATTCTGGGTATTGAGTTCGATTACCAACTTTCAACCTGATAGTGTTATAAATACGACCGGCTTATATATTCCTAAGAATATAAAGTTAGCTGATCCGTGCTTCCACAAACCACGGAAAATTGATTTGCTTATCGGAGCAGAAATCTTTTTCGAGTTAATGTGTGTTGGTCAGATAAAATCTGGCCCGAGCCTCCCAATCCTTCAGAAAACTTCACTTGGTTGAATTGTTACTGGAAAGTACAACCAATCAAAGGGCTCCACTAACTATAGCGTTTGTCATTTAAGTACTGCAATGGAAAACGAGAGCGATATTGATTCGATAGTCAGGAAATTCTGGGAACTAGAGGAGCTTCCGAATGAATCAATGAAAATTTATTCAGAGGAGCAGCAACAATGTGAGGATGAATTCAAAAATACAAAACGACGTTTAGCGTCAGGACGATTTGTAGTCTCACTGCCTTTCAAGTCAGATACAAAATTGTTGGGTTCTTCGTTCGAAGTCGCAAAAAGACGATTCCTCTCGTTGGAACGAAGACTGTCCAGGGACGACAGAATGAGACAGATGTATCATGACTTTATGAAAGAGTATTTCAATTTGGGACATAAGTCACTTTTGGATAATATGCCAGATTCTCCACACTATTTCATTCCTCATCAATGTGTTCTGCGGCCTCAAAGTACTACTACAAAACTTCGAGTAGTTTTCGATGCTTTGTGTAGAACTTCTTCTCATGTATCACTGAACGATTTACTAATGGTTGGTCCCACCATTCAAAAAGAATTGTATTCTACACTCATCCGTTTTCGGCTTCATCAAGTTTTAATCGACGAGAATGACAGAAATTTTCAGTTAATCCTTTGGAGACAAAATCCGTCTGATAGCTTACAGGTGTTTCGATTAAACACTGTAACCTATGGCACAACATCTGCCCCTTTTCTGGCTATAAGATGTCTAATTGAATTGAGCGATTTATACAAAAAGACTTTGCCTATTGGTTCAAAAGTCGTTCGCAGTGATTTTTACGTTGATGATTTGTTAACCGGTGGTGAAAGTTACGAGGATCTGATTACAATTCGTAATCAAGTCACTGAGATCCTAAGTTCAGCAGGTTTTAACCTTGCGAAATGGTTTCCTAATCATCCTGAATTTATCAGTACTTTACAAAGTGAAAAGCTATTGCATAGCGATTCAGATTCCGCTAAGGCTTTGGGTTTGCATTGGAGTCCGAAGTATGATTCATTAAAGTTTAATTTGGAGAATTCTTTCAAAGATTTGAAAGCCACGAAAAGAAACATATTATCAGTTTCTTCTCGACTATTTGATCCTCTCGGACTGTTATGCCCTATTGGTATAAAATCCAAGATCTTACTACAAGAACTTTGGATTCAAAAGCTTGACTGGGATGAATCACTTCCCATGAACCTTGATACTTCAAAACAACTTCCACTGCAAACATCTAAATACATGGATTTGCTGATGCCTCAATGCGAGCATATGGGTGTTGCATTTATGTCAGAAGTGTCGAGTCTGGCAAAGTTACTGACAGATTACTTACCGGAAAATCTAAAGTTGCACCACTCAAGACAAAATCTCTTCCGAGACTTGAGCTGTGTGCTGCACACCTATTGGCAAAGTTGTGGACAAGAATTAAGCTCATGTTGGAATTTAAGATTGATCAAGTTTATTTCTGAACAGATTCGGAAATAACTCTACATTGGGTAAAGACCCATCCATCCTCCCTTGCTACTTTTGTATCGAATAGAGTAGCTGAGATTCAGGAGTGGTCAGAGAAAATTTCATGGCGACACGTGCCAACTGACCATAATCCAGCTCACATTGTTTCTCGAGGATGCGACGTCCAGGAATTAAAGCAGTCGATCTGGTTTGAGGGACCGTCATTCTTATTAGATGACAGTTCTTCCTGGCCTGTTATCAAACATTTCGAGTTAACAGAGAACCAAATATTATTGGAAAAAAGGAAAACAAATGTATTTCTTGCAGTAGAGGATCCACAAAATTGCTTGTTGGATCTCATAGAAAAGTATTCCTCGTACAAAAAATTGTTACGAGTCACTGCGTTTGCAATCAGATTTGTTGACATCTTGAAAAAACTTAAGGTTGAGAAAAATTGTCAACCTACTGCAATCGAATTGAGATGGATCTTCTTTCGACTTGTAGAAACGATCCAGAGGAGATACTTAATAGTTAGCAAATGCGTACATTGCTTCCGCTATAAACCGAAGCTTATGTCCCAAATAATGGGAAATTTACCCACTAATAGAGTGAGAGCTTCGCGCCCATTTTTAATAGTCGGAGTCGACTACTGTGGTCCTATTGACGTATCTTTGAGAATACGTGGGCGACCACCATTAAAAATGTATATAGCGGTTTTCGTGTGTTTCACATCTAAGACAGTACATTTAGAATTAGTCTCTGATCTTTCCTCTGATGCTTTTCTTATGTCTTTTAAAAGGTTCGCTGCCAGGAGAGGGCTACCCAAAGAAGTCTACTGCGACAACGCGACGAATTTCATCGGAGCCAGCCGCGTACTGAAAGAGCTGCACCAAGCGTTCGACAAGAGTCGACAAGCCGTCGAGTCGTACGCAGCGTCGTCCGGGGTGAAGTTCAGGTTCATACCACCTCGGGCGCCGCACTTCGGAGGACTATGGGAAGCCGCTGTCAAACAAGCGAAGTTCCTACTTCTGCTAGCCGTGGGCAACATGGCGCTCACACAAGAAGAGATGGTAACAATGCTCGCAGACGTAGAGGCGGTGCTCAACAGTCGTCCAATTGCACCGCTGTCTCCGGACCCCAACGACGGAGAAGCCTTGACACCCGCATATCTACTAATAGGCGAGGGTCTGCGTTCGCTGCCGCCAGAATCCGCAGAAGGCGTGAAAGACAAAGAAGCGAGGTTATGCAACCGTTGGCGTCTGCTCTGCAATCTCAAGCAGACATTCTGGCAGGCCTGGTCTCAGGAATACATACTCGGGTTGCAGAACAAAACCAAGTCGGACCAAGGAATGCCCAACCTCGAAGTAGGTCAAGTGGTAATCGTCCACGAGGACAATCGCCCGCCACAGCAATGGTTGACCGGGAGAGTCGTGGCCGTAATCAAAGGCGAAGACGGCAACGTCAGAGTGGCGGAGGTACGAACTCGAAACGGCGTCTATAAACGCCCAGTCCATTAATTGGCACTTCTACCATATAATTGAAGACGTTCAGTTCTTCAATAGAGCCGGAATGTTGGGCCACATCTATTTTTATAAATAACTAAACTAATTAATAACTAATAATAACTTACTAAATAAACAATATTTAATATTTATCACATAATAATGTAAAATGAATTAATAATATAATAATACTAAATTAATAATAATAAAATTAATTACTAATACTTAGAAATATAAAAAATGTGAACTACCATAATAGAACAGAAAATAGAATGAGAATAAGAATAATATAATATCGTTAAGGTTAAGGTTAATGAATAAATAATATAGGACATATTTCAAGGACAGATAAAGCAACGGAGTTGCTGAATGTCCTTGAACCGTTATCATTAAGATCAATTATTATGTATTAGATGTAAGAATAGAATATGAAGAATAAAAAGAATTTAGTTGCTATAGAAACTCGATCATCATCGGTCTTATTAATTACAAGTCGAATATTTTTGGTCTGCATCGCGAGTGCTTATAATAAATTCACTAAGTGCCCATTTTAATTATAAATTGTTTAATTAATTTAAAAATCGTTCCTAAAAAAGATTAGGAATTAACAGGTCGCATGATAAGGGGTCGCCTTGTCTGAAACCTCGCACGGTATTAAAAGGTTCAGAGAGGTCCATTCCTACCTTGACGGAGCTGCAGGAATAGCTTAACGTCATTCTTCATAGCCTTATCAGCTTCGCAGGTAACCAAGCTCAAGCATTGCGGTAAAAACAAGATCCCTAATGGGGTTATCGAAGGCTGCCTTATAGTCGACAAAAAGATGGTGTGTCGACTTGTTTTTCGTGGGTCTTTACCAGGATTTTGCGTAGTGTGAAGATCTGGTCAATGGTGGACTTGCAAGGTCTGAAGCCGCACGGATAAGGTCCAATCAATGTTTTGACGAGTGGCTTCAGTCGTTTACTCAATACGCCTGTAATGGTACAATAATTTACCATCACTGGCCTGTACTTTTAGTACAATCATGTGAATTATTATAATATTATAATATTCATACTTATTAGTACAACTCTGTAACTTAGTAGCATTAAGAATAGGATAAGATGATTGATGAGAAGAAATAAATGGATTCGGTTTTTGATCGTGAACAAGAAAGGTTTTGTGGTTTTTTTCTATTTTTGTTATATGGCGACCGTGACAGTTAGTCAGCGCCAGTGAGTTAATGCTCTTGCTGTGTTTGTACCAACTACAACAACAATTAAACAAAGCAAATGTTTAAATAATTAAAAAATAAAACTAAATTTGTTATTTAAAGAAACAGAAAACAAATCAAAAAATAGCATTCAAATAAAAGCAAAAACAAAAACTTAAAATATAATAAATCGCCAAACATCTATAATTAATTGTGCTAAATATCATACGATTTGCTGAAATACAAACCAAAAAAAAAAATATAAATTATAGAAAAGAAACAAATTTAATCTACAAAGAAATACTGTCTTTAACAACATTTTATTTCTCTGTTTTTTATACGGTTTTTTTTAACAAAAAAAAAACTAAAACTTGGTCTTAAAATAGAGTAAAACGAACAACTGATCAGCAGCAAGCAGTAACTGGCAGCAACAACAACACCATCATAAGAAAAGAAAAAAAATTAACAGAAACGTCATTATACAACCCTCAACGAAAAAGTGTATACATATTTAACAATTAATACAAATTTCGAAAATTTAAAATCAAAATTAAATAAATTACTAAAGAATTTAAAAAAAAAAAGGTTAAGTCACATAAACGTGCATAAAAGTAACGGAGAGATAACGGTGAAGATAACGGAGAGACAACGCGATGAAATTTTCTCATCCTCGCATAGCCACGAGTCTATACCTATAAAGATATTACAGCGGCCTCATACACAGAAGAGCGTCTCAGAAGAAGAAACATCACCATCACAGCATCAGCAGCAACCACAACAGCAGCAGCAGCAGCAGCACCATATACCACCACATTAACAGCAACGCATTAGTGAGAGTAGTGAACGGTGAAAAAAAAACTCCTATTGGAGACAAAATTTAATTTCAAAATCGTACCCTTGCATACAGTTTTAAAGAACGATAGAGATAGAGAGCAACATTATCGTGGAACAGCAGAAAGGCAAACGAAAATAACGGAACTATCAGTATTTATTTTTACATATGTATGTATATTTATAAATTGGTAATGAATATTATTATTGTATGTATGAAATTATATTTAGATTTTAGTACATTATTTACTTTACTTTAATATGATTAACATAGGGCAGCAATATTTTATAAAAATTTGAGAAAAAATTAAAATTATTTCATTAATGAAATTAAAATGATGAAGGCAAAATATAATTGATAAAAAAAACGAATTCATAGAATTTTAAAAATTGAAATTATATAGCATTTAAATTAAATTATTATGATCACATAGGAGAATTTATCCAAAGTCTAAATTTGGGAGTCTGATAAGGGTGTAACGAATTTGAAAGATCTGATGTCAAAATTTGATGATAAAGTACTTGAGGAACATTTGAATGAGTTTTACAGGATTAAGAAACGGATCTTGCAGAATCGGCCTGTATCGACGAAACAAGGAAAAAGGGCAGAGTATATTAGACTACTTATTAGTGCATATAATTCCATTTTATCGTACACCAGTCTACACATAGCTGATCTTACGGTTGTTACAAGGACAACTACTCTTAATAGGATAGAACATTGCAGGGAACTTTTAGTCAGGTGTTTTGGAAAGCTAGATTGTCGAATTAGGGTGCCCCGTGATGTTGTTGACCTTGAATTATTGAATGAGGAATTGTTAACGGATTCCGAGCCTGATGAGTTGGAAGGAGTACATAGGAAGGAGCGGAAATGGTTTAGTACGAATATAGTAGTTGGGGAGGAAGATGGTTCGGATTTGAAGCCGGAAGGAAGTTCTGTTGAGTATAATATTGAAACACTGTACAAACTTGGTTCGACAATGGCGACTGCCGAGCAAAGAAGAAATTATATTAGTATGTGCTCCAATTTGATTAGGGAAAACTATAGTGGTGACCCGCTGGCATTAGAAGCATTCTTGGATAAAATTGATATGATAAGAGACCTTGCTGAGGATAATTTAGTTCCCACTTTGCTGACTTTTATAAAAACTAAACTAGAGGGGAAGGCACGTGAGGCATTACCCGAGGGTGAACTGTCGGTCGACGGGATAAAGACCGCTTTGAGGACCAAAATCAGATCGGAAAATTCGAAGATAGTGGCATGGAAAATTGCAGCCGTGAGAGTTAGAGGAGATGACTATTCGGAATTTGCAAAGAAGGTAGAGGATTTGGCTGACGCTCTTGAACGATCATTGGTAATAGAGGGTGTTTCTCGTGCTAAGGCCCATGAGATGGCGGTCGAACGTACGGTTAGCGTATGCCGTCTGAACGCCAGATCGACATTGGTTAAATCAATTTTGGCATCAACCGTGTTTTCTGATCCTAAAGATGTGGTGGCAAAGTTAGTAGTGGAACAGGCTAATGAAGTGGATGAAAGACAGGTATTGGCTTTTAGGTCGCAGGACATTTATCAGAATTTTTCGAATAGGGGCAGACCAAGACAATTTGAGCGTAATTTTACCACTGGAAATGGCTTCAACAATGGTAATTACGGTCGCGGTGGTAATTCGTCTAGAGGTTTTGGTGGCAATCGTGGCAATTATAATAATTATAATGGACATAATAGCGCATACAATCGTGGTAGCAGGAGAACGCGAAACAACTATAGTAACAATAGAGGTAACCGATCGGGCAATAGGAGTGCAAGGGCTCTGCCTTTAAACGCGGAGAGCCCCCAGCAGGTAACGTTGGGGGAGTTGGAGGAGACCAGTCATTAAATCTGCAGAAATTGCAACCACCTACTATCGATTCAGGCGACACTAAGCGATCATTATATAAGGACCATCATATCTATACTGGGGCAGTTTACTGCCTGAATTTGAATTATTCGGATTTCATAAATCTCGAAGGTATCGGATTGAATGGAAACTGTAACTTCCTGGTTGACTCTCAAGCAGACATCTCACTGATTAAACAATCTCGTATAGATCCAAATATCACAATTAACCGAAGTGATATTGTGAACATTATAGGGGTAACTTCCAGTTCCATTTCAACCATGGGAAAAATAAGGGCAAACTTGATAATTGGGGACAATTTGATTCCGACTACTTTACATGTTGTAGATGACAATTTCAATATTCCCACCGCGGGAATATTGGGCAAGGACTTTCTCAAATTAAATAAATGCTGTATTAATTACGACAGAATGTTTATATCAGTGGCATGCGGTAACCAAAATTTTAAACTTCCCATTGAGCATGGTACAACTACTGACAATTGCATAATACCACCTAGATGTGAGGTCTACAGGGCTTTCAAATTTGACGTTGGGACATGTGGCGAGTCGATGTTTGTTGAGGCACAGGAAATCTGTGAGAGAGTATTTGTAAGAAGATGTGTAGTAGAATCGGATAGTCCAGTATTGAGAGTGGTTAATGTGACGGATGAGTATAAGTGTGTCAAGGATACAGGAATTAAATTTGAGAGACTTTCGAATTATTATGTCTACTCAATTGATACTGTGGTATCCGGATCGAATCGTATGGACGTGCTAGGGGAAATATGGAAGACGCGAATGCCACCTGGTGTTGAGGATAAGCTTATGCCTTTGTGTGAGAAGTATTCGGATGTATTTGCACTTAAGAGCGATAAAATGACAGTTAACAATTTTTACACACAGAAATTGAAATTAAATGATACCTCTCCTGTTTATGTAAAGAACTATCGTTTACCACATAGTCAAAAGGGTGAAGTGGAAGAACAGGTTAAGCACCTTTTGGAGAACGATCTCATCGAGCCAAGTCAGTCAAATTATAACAGTCCTCTTATTTTGGTACCGAAAAAGGCGGTGGATGGTGGAAAAGCGTTCAGGATGTGTGTGGATTATAGGGCAGTCAATAAAAAATTAGTGGCCGACAAATTTCCACTACCGAGAATAGACGAAATATTGGATAATCTTGGTCGTGCCAGGTATTTCTCGGTACTCGATCTACTTTCGGGTTTCCACCAAATACCCCTTCACGAAGACTCCAGAGATATCACATCGTTCAGTACTAATTCGGGTTCGTTTCGTTGGAAGGTTTTGCCATTTGGGTTGAATATCGCTCCGAACTCGTTTTCGCGTATGATGAATATTGCATTTTCGGGCCTTCCACCCAATCAGGCTTTTTTGTACGTGGACGATATTATTGTTGTAGGTTGCAGCATAGAACATCATTTGAGGAACTTGGAAAATGTTTTTGGAATTCTTAGGAAATTTAACTTAAAGATTAACCCATACAAATGTAATTTTTTCCAACCTGAGGTTACTTTTCTCGGACACAAGTGTACACCTAATGGTTTGTTGCCGGACAATTCGAAATTAAGTGCGATAGAGAATTATCCAACCCCGACTGATAAGGATTCTGTCAGAAGATTCGTGGCATTTGCTAATTACTATAGGCGATTTATTCGAAATTTTGCTTTGATAGCTGCCCCCCTAAACCACATAACAAGGAAAAGGGTAAATTTTAATTGGAATGACGAATGTCAGAAGGCCTTTGAATGTTTGAAATCAAGTCTAAAGTCCCCAGCATTATTACAATACCCGGATTTTTCGAGACAATTTATAGTGACTGTAGATGCATCCAAGATGGGATGTGGCGCAGTATTGAGCCAGTGCGTTGATGGTCACGATTTACCGATTTATTTTGCATCGAAATCTTTTAATAGCGCGGAACAGAAAAAATCCACAATTGAGCAGGAACTCCTGGCAATCCATTTCGCAATAACGCAATTCAGGCCATACATTTATGGCACGAAATTTATTGTAAGATCCGATCATAGGCCTCTTGTTTATCTTTTTAATTTGAAAGACCCTACGTCAAAACTGACTAGAATCAGGCTGGAATTGTCGGAGTACAACTTTACGGTCGAGTATATAAGAGGTAAGGATAATGTGGCGGCAGATGCGCTTTCACGAATCTCGGTTGACGAGCTGAGAAACGGAAACGTTGAAGTCCTCGCGGTGACAACCCGTGGAATGTCAGCGAAAAAGTCGGTTGGACAGAAGGAATAGGATAGGGAGACAGAGGAGTTGCCGGTATACGACAAATTTTTTCAGGAATTTAATACTAGGATACCGAGAGTTAGGTCTGAACTTAATTATGAAGATGAGACACTGGTTAGAGTAAAAGTGAAGATATATAGGAAATTTAAACTACTAGGATCAATAGATATCGAGGCTGATAACGAAAGGTTGAATTTAGAGGATATGCTTTCGAGGCTGGAAAAGGAGGCCGTCAGTCACGGTGTTTTTAGAATCGAGTGGCCGAAAGATGACGTAATTTTTAGAATTGTGAGGATCCAGGAACTGAAAGACCATGGTATAAGAATATTAAAGAAAGTGAAGATATTGTTAACAGAGCCAATCCAACATATAAGAGAGGACAGTGAAAAGGAAAAACTAATGAACATCTATCATAATGATCCACTTTCCGGAGGGCATTGTGGACGGCGAAGATTGTACGCGAAGTTGAAATCGAAATTCTTCTGGAGGAATATGTCTAGGGATGTAGCTAGGTTTGTCAAGAACTGTGGGAAATGCAATCTGAACAAGGTTCGACCAGGAAATAGAGAGAATTTATTTGCCTGCGCGTTCATTTGATGTGATTGTCTTGGATACAATAGGTCCATTTATGGAATCCAAGTTTGGAAATAAGTACGCCTTGACGCTTATGTGCGACCTCACTAAATACTTGGTTACTATTGCTATACCAGATAAGACCGCGAACACTGTGGCACGGGCTATTTTCGAGAGATTCATTTTGGTGTACGGCCCGATGGGTGTAATTAAATCGGACTTAGGAACGGAATTCAAGAACCAGATTCTGGGTGAATTATGTAAGTTACTGAAGATTCAGTTAAATTTTTCGACAGCATACCATCACGAGACCATCGGCACTGTGGAGCGAAATCACCGAGTTTTTAATGAATATTTACGCGCTTTTGTGGAGGATAATATAGTAGAATGGGACACTTATCTTACATACTTCACATTTTTCCACAACACAACATCGAACACAGTCTTTGACAACAAGTATTCACCATACGAATTGGTCTTTGGTAGAACGCCAAATATGCCCGTGGAGCTTTTGGAGAAAAATATTGACCCAGTATATAATTTAGAGAATTATAGGAAGGAAGTTAAATACCGTTTACAAAAAACGAATAAATTGGCTGGAGATCTCATCAGAAAACATAAGCTGCGGAACAAACAATATTTTGACAGATATGCGAAACCATTGTCACTGAAGGTTGGTGATAGTGTTTTGATTCAGAGGCAACCATATGATAAGTATAGAAGTATATACGAAGGTCCATTTATTGTTAGGAGCTTTGACGATTGTAATGTGAAAGTAGGTGATAAATCGGGAAAGGAAAGAATGGTCCATAAAAATAGAATCAGAAAATTTTGATATCATATTTATTTCAATTTACACACCATAACTTATAGTTCAATGATACAACTGATACATATATGGATGTATACTTACATATACATGTATATTTAAATGGTTTCATGTATATGATGTGATCGGAATTTATTTGCTATAGAATTTATTTGAAACCAAATTTTGTCTGGTTATATTTACAAACACAGGTTATAATATATATGTAGGAACTAAATCTTAGCAGGATAAGTAAATGAACGAATAAAAGAAAAAACGAAGAAATTATAGGAAAATATATATTAAGAAAAGAAAAAAAAAAGAAAGAGATGAACAAAGGAGAATAAAAATGTATTGTTACGAAAATGGAAATGGTGTTGTTAAAATAATAAGCAAAAGCTCCAAAAACAACACAATGGAGTTGATCACGCATAAAAACAAAAGCTCCAAAAACAAAACAATGCAGTTGTTCACGTGATCAACGAATGAGTAAGCATATAGCAACAAAAACAACAGTGCTTGTTTACAAGTTCGATGAATAAACAAATATAGCAGAAAGACAAACAAACAAAACAACAATAACTCTGCCTGGACGAAAGTAAATAAGATACACTAACAACAAAAATGGAAATAAGTTGTTTACATTTTTGGATTGTTCCCGAAGGTCGTCATCATCCTTCAAGGGCATCCATCACACTGTTGATCGAGTGATATAAAAGGCAAGATAAAGCGAGCAACGATGATTCAGTTAGAATTCAGTCAGTCGTGTATGAAGACACGTTATTCTCGGAGTTTGAATTTAATCGTGTAAGACGACGTCACGTCGGTGTGAGTTAAATCTATCGAGCTTTAATTCGGTCAGACTTGTGTGCAGACAAGTTGCGTTTGGGAAAACAGTTGTTAGTGTGGTGCTTACAAAAAAAGGTTGTGAGCAAAGAAGAATAACTAACAAGTGTTGTTGCTTATAAAAAAGGTTATAAGCAGAGAAATATAACGAAAAGGAGCACATATTGTAAAAGTTATCGTTGTATAAGTGAAAGAAGTTCGAACAGTGGCACAAGAGTTGTGCCGATAATAAAGAATTAATTAAAAAATAAACACAGATTTATTTTTATTTTATTTGCAATCTACGAGCTCATATTTTTAACGTTTTTAAAAGGTAAAAACGTAACAATTGATGTCAGAAGTGGGATTGCAAAATTTAAAAGTAGAAATAAATCAAGATGAAGCTCTCAGAACTAAGAGTGGAAAGGCTCAAACAAGAATTGGCTAAATTAGCGCTACCAACAGCGGGCACGAAGAATGAACTCCAAAGGCGGTTAAGGGAAGAGCTGCAGCATCAGGGCATTGATGTAGACACTTACGACTTCGAAGGCGAAGAGGAACGTGAGTTACAGGCTCCTACAACCCCAAGTGGTCTTGACATGAATTCGTTGCTAGCAGCTATACGGGAAGAAAACCAAAAGCTATTCGAAGCCTCTAGAGCCGAAAACCAGAAAGCGCAAGAAGAGAACAAAAAGCTATTCGAAGATTCTAGGGCCGAAAACCAAAAGCTATTTTCAAAACTTGAGAAGAAACTAGATGCCTATACAGAAACACTAGATGAAATAATTGAGTCATTCGGCGGAAGAGTTACAAGTGTCGCTGAAGAGGTGTCAAGTTTAGAAGAGGCCGTTGACACGGAAGTAAGTAACTTGGAAAAGTCCGTGGAGGGTAAACTCGTCATGATGGAGGAGAAGAGCCAGCGACCGGAAGGAGTACGAGCCGAATCAGCAGTAGCTGACAGAAATGGATGGGACAATGAAGAGAAGGCCTTGGAACTTAACTTGGTGTTAAAAGGTGCCGACGCTGAGGCTCTAGAAAATATGCCAGCCAGCTGCAGAAACGACAACAGTGATTTAATGGTGGCGTTACAGCGTGAATTTGGTGACGAGCACGAAAGAGAAGTTTACTCTATGGAGTTGGGGTACCGTGCGCAAAAGGGTGGTGAGTCACTGCAAGCCCTTGTAGTGAAGGACGACAAATTAGTGCAGCCCACATACCAGGAAGGAAACCGTCTACTGGTAGACAATGGTAAGACCGTGGCGTGTGTAAACGGTATACGCGCCGATGATGTCGGATTGGCGGTGTGGACTGCACGAGAGACCATCTTTGAAGAGACCGTGGCCTTCTTATTAGCCCATGAGACCGTTGGCACGATTTCTACAGCACAAGCGAGAAAAGTGCGAGGAGTGGAAATCGCGGAGGAAAAAGGACGCCTTTTGCATAGATTTAAAAAGCTGTTAAGGCAAGTTGTGGCAGAAGCCGGACGAAACGTCAAGCTGAGGCGCCTCAACTGTGAAAAGAGCGGTCACGTCCCGAAGAAACTGGAACGCGCCACGAGGAAGGTCAAGATCCGACTCACCATCAAACGGGCGGGAGACCAGCCATCATCATCATCAGCGGGGCAAGTGCTGGTTTCCTAGAAGCGAGATCCCCCACAAGATCTAGTAAAGCGGAGTCGAGGTCAGCTGCACGATATAAGTCGGACGCACTTTTGGAGCGAATAACAACAGCAGGTCCTTTGTATTGCCAGAAACCGAGATGTTCTCGTCGAGACGGATTACTTCAGCAAATGGCCGGAAGTGTATGCCATACCCAATCAGGATGCGAACACAATAGAAAAGGTTTTTGTGAGCCACTGGGAATGCTGCTACTAGGTGCCAATAGAGCTACACTCCGAGGCAGAAGTTCGAGCCAGCCGTATCCAAGGGAATGTGTGAGTCATACGGAATGGTAGAACAGTTTGGTCGAAACCTGTAGGAATACTTGCGGAAGAGAAAAAAAAAAAAGAAAATGATGAGCGAGCAGCAACAGGATTGCGGTGAACACACTCCAAGGTATCTACTGGCGTATCCATCTGCGATGCATGATTCCACAGCTAGATCAACCGCCAAGGTTATTAACGGGAGAGGAGATAATGAGCCTATTCGGGACGAACAGGCTTAAGTGGGCGGCAGTGTTACGAAAATGGAAATGGTGTTGTTAAAATAATAAGCAAAAGCTCCAAAAACAACACAATGGAGTTGATCACGCATAAAAACAAAAGCTCCAAAAACAAAACAATGCAGTTGTTCACGTGATCAACGAATGAGTAAGCATATAGCAACAAAAACAACAGTGCTTGTTTACAAGTTCGATGAATAAACAAATATAGCAGAAAGACAAACAAACAAAACAACAATAACTCTGCCTGGACGAAAGTAAATAAGATACACTAACAACAAAAATGGAAATAAGTTGTTTACATTTTTGGATTGTTCCCGAAGGTCGTCATCATCCTTCAAGGGCATCCATCACACTGTTGATCGAGTGATATAAAAGGCAAGATAAAGCGAGCAACGATGATTCAGTTAGAATTCAGTCAGTCGTGTATGAAGACACGTTATTCTCGGAGTTTGAATTTAATCGTGTAAGACGACGTCACGTCGGTGTGAGTTAAATCTATCGAGCTTTAATTCGGTCAGACTTGTGTGCAGACAAGTTGCGTTTGGGAAAACAGTTGTTAGTGTGGTGCTTACAAAAAAAGGTTGTGAGCAAAGAAGAATAACTAACAAGTGTTGTTGCTTATAAAAAAGGTTATAAGCAGAGAAATATAACGAAAAGGAGCACATATTGTAAAAGTTATCGTTGTATAAGTGAAAGAAGTTCGAACAGTGGCACAAGAGTTGTGCCGATAATAAAGAATTAATTAAAAAATAAACACAGATTTATTTTTATTTTATTTGCAATCTACGAGCTCATATTTTTAACGTTTTTAAAAGGTAAAAACGTAACAGTATGTATATATGAATATATAATTGTAATAAACAAACACATAAAAATGTACATATGTATATAATAGTTATTTAATTTTAAGATTTTCAGGCCTGTTAGTATATGCATAATAATACAATTTAGTTATTAGAAAGTAAGATACTCATTAATGAATAGCGCTATTCTAGATACAAATATATAAATATGTTCTTAACATAAGATCCTAGGAATTAATTTATAACCAACATATGCAAGAGGTAAGAAGTGGCCAAAGCTGGTACCCTTTGGTGACTTCTTATCCCTCTTTCATTTTTGATATATGTAGACATGGATTAATAAGGATAAGAAAGAAAAATATCATAAAATATATCACTTTATAATATTTTTCTTTGTACGGAAAGGGAGGAGTGTATTTGTATACAACACATCCTTTTCTTCTTATTTGTAATATGTTATTAAATTATAATAAGTATATCTGAAAAAAATTTTAAAATATGTTGTGCTGTAATGAAGAATGAGTGATAGGAACAATGTAATATTTTATAATTTTTTTTATATGAAAAGGGAGGTGTAATGGTACAATAATTTACCATCACTGGCCTGTACTTTTAGTACAATCATGTGAATTATTATAATATTATAATATTCATACTTATTAGTACAACTCTGTAACTTAGTAGCATTAAGAATAGGATAAGATGATTGATGAGAAGAAATAAATGGATTCGGTTTTTGATCGTGAACAAGAAAGGTTTTGTGGTTTTTTTCTATTTTTGTTATACGCCTGTAAGAACCTTATATGCGATAGGGAGAAGAAGGCTTATGCCCCTGTTGTTGGCGCATATCGTAGGGTCTCCCTTTTTCAAGAAAGGACAGAGGACACTAAGGTTCCTCTAGCCATATTTTGTAAATAAGCTGGTGCATGCGCCTTACCAACTTATTACATTCGGTCTTAACAATTCAGCGGGGAGGCCATCAGGACCTGCCGCTTTATTGTTTTTAAGATGCATAATCGCGACTTTGACCTCTTCATAGCTCGGCGGCGGAATCTTCACGCCGTCGTCATCGATCGGGTTCGGAACAACATCTCTAAAGGCGGTATTGGTGTCGTCATCGTATTGTAGCAGAGAAGATAAGTGTTTCCACCACAACCTTAGCAATCCCTGCGGATCTGGTACCAAATTTCCATTCTCATCTTTGCGGGAAGACGCTCCGGGCTTATAACCCTCGGTTAGACGCTTAACCTTTTGATAGAATTTTCGAGCTTCATTCCTACGTCTATGCATCTCGACTTCCTCACGCTCACGCATTTCCTGCTCCCTCTTCTTGCGTCTGAAAAGGCGTCTCTCATCCCATCTCCTCTCTCTATAGTTCTCGACAATGGCTCGCGTAGCTGCTGACTGCAACGTTTTCTTGTTGCGGCGTTTTTTGCTGCAGCTGCCTCGCAACACTCGTCATCGTACTATTGATTTCGTTGGAGTGGGCGCTCGAAACCAAAGGACTGCTTCTACAGTAGTGCGCAAGGGGTGGGATATGTTGGCCCACAGTCCACCAATGTCGCTGAGGTTAGATGGGGAACGACGGAGCTTATCCGAGAGATGAGCGAAGAACGCCTCAGCTGTCCTTTGTGATCGCAGCTTCTTAACGTCCAGCTTTCGCAAAGCACTAAAGCGCTCAGGCCTCGAGGCGTTAATGTGCAATCGGAACTTGGCTGCGACAAGTCTCTTATTAACCACACATCCGCATCCGAATTCGTGCTTATCAACATGGCAGCTGTAATACACGTCGCAAGATGCCAGCCTTTTGCATCCTTGTCCTATCCATGGCATTTCCTGTATGAGGGCATCCGCCCGTGAAGGTTGCGGACGTTCCATGTACCTATTCTTAAATCGTTGTCCATTAAACGCTTGCCGTGATCGTCAACTTCTGAATGGAACTTTTTTGGGATATTGTTGTAGTTTTCATTGGATGGAATTTTTACGTGGTGTGTTCCAAGCCCTACGCACAACCAAATTTAACGTCCAAATTGGACATCGCTGCACGCATTAGTTAACATCTAGCGGGTGCTAGAATGCCATCCAGGATGGGCCACGAGGAGGCTGCGAGTCAACTTGAATACAGCAAGGCATGGATCGCCCTGGTGGTCGCCACGTTGACCACAATCAGGAACTTTACTGAACTCCTACGCATTATTGCTTTCATTAATTGACATCCTAATTTCATTAGTAAACCACGGCTTTCTATTTTTCCAGTCTTAATTCCAACATATTTTTCAAAAAGATACTGTAACTTACCCTGTAAAAGGTTAACCTAGTCCTCCGCTGTAGGCGCTAAAAAGATTAATTCCAAGGTGTAGTTGTTAATTCCGTTTGCAGTGAAGCATAGTCAATGTTCTTAAAACGCCTATACTTAATCGCTTGTTCTTGAGTTACTGTCAGAAAATCATATGATACGAAAAGAAAGTCTCAGTACTTAGCGTCGTTCAACCGCCATTTTGTTTTCGAAGAAACGTGGTATTTAATTTCGATATTCTTTGCAATGGCAGAAGAAAATTACATATTTCACTTTACCGTTGTAGTGTATGCATACTTACCCGCACTTTATTTAAGCAATATGTTATAAACATTCTTTTTATGAATTGATACTTTGTCAGCATAAACATATAGTTCACTGACACATATTTAAGCATTATGTTATAAATATTCTTTTTATGAATCAATACTTTGTCAGCGTAAACATATAGTTCACTGACACATATTTTGTAAACATTCTTTTTATGAATCAATACTTTGTCAGCATAAACATATATATATTATATAGTTTGCTGACACTTATTCTATTCTTTCTTTTTGTATCGATATTTCTTATTGTTTAATGCTAATTGAGCAAAATGCTGACTTAGAATTAATTTAGTATATAAGCGATGCATTTTCTTAAATAAAATTCAGAATTAATCTTGAAGCCAAAACGAACGTTTGTCTTTTTAATTCTCAAACCAAAAGGGCATTTTAATGCTCGTTGAATAGCGGCAGCAGAGCTAAGATAATACTGAAAACAATATTAGAAACTTATATTACACCGTCAACGACAGCGGCCTCCCTAACGAAACCCCCGGCCATTCTGCTGATGTTACAAATACAGCGCAAGGGAATATATCCGTAATTTATTCTCGATTGCCAGTTCTGGTTTACTGCATCGGACATAATTGCGGAGAAACAAAAGACTGCGACCAGTGATGCCAGGAGATTTTTTCCAAAAATCTCTACGTCAACGAAAAAAATCACTTTTTTCCCTACTCCCACTTTCAATTTTCCCTACAAAATTCCTTACGCCACTTTTTCCGTTTTCTTTTCAAAAAATAAATGTTCATTTTAAATTTGTACATTTTCAATTCAGGTACATACATTTATTATACAAAAATAACATAGAAACAAACAAAAATAACATAAAAATAACAAATATTATAAATTACATACATACATACATAATTGGTCATTACAACCCTTCAGTCAGGATTACGACCTAGCTTCTCACACCACTTATGTTGTGTACGTTAATTTTATACATGAGTGGCGGGACCTACAGTTTAAAGTCGACTCCGAACGACAGTTTTTTGAGAAGCTTTTCATGGCAATTTTATTTACTCTCAGAGTTTTTGCCAGAAATCTGCTGAGAGGAAGTCGCCGAAGAAATATTTTGATATTTTCGTTTTGATGTCTGACCTGGGATTCGAACTCGGGCCTTCAGTCTAATAAGCCAACACACTACCTACTAGACTGCGGCGACTTCGTTATAAATTAATGAAAAAAAATTATTTATACAATTCTGTATAATTCATTTTTTTTTTTTTAAAGACTCGATGTGCATTTAAAATTTACACAATTAATTAAATTAGCTTGTAAATGAGATCTTATAATGCAAATAGAATTTAATAACTCATGGCTTAATTTGTTCCTTTTTTTTGGTACGTACGTCAGTTATAACAGAAAAAATTCTCTCAGCGTCAGCGTTGGCATGTGGCAAACTTAGTAAAATTTTTATAATTTTTGCAAAATTTGGAAAGAGCAAATTGTCATTAAAATTTTTTGTTATGAACTTTTTTGCCATGAACTTGTATCAACTTGTCATTGTTATTAAAGATGCTACATATTTATTTACTTTATATTACAGAGGTATTACCAGATTTACAAAATTACAATGATACACTTAAAAAATATACACATTTTTTAATTTATATCGGAAGATATAAATCCTGTGTAAAGTAATGGAAAACCTAATGGCTAGACAAATGAATGATTATCTCGTGGGTAATAATTTCTTATCCGATAAGCAGTCGGGATTTATGAAAGCTAGGAGCTGCACTACTGCCTTAGTCAATGTAGTTGATGACCTTAGGCTGACACTAGATGATAACTATATTGCATTTTTAGTTCTTTTGGATCACACCAAGTCTTTTGATACGGTTGATCACAAAGTATTATTGAGGAAGCTACAGACCCTCTTTCATTTTTCTAATTCAGCCTGTGGTCTTATACGCTCTTATCTTATAAACAGATCACAACGAGTTTACCTAAACGGCAACATCTCCAATTCGCTGAATGTTGGAAGAGGCATCCCTCAGGGATCAATATTAGGGCTTCTTTTGTTCTGTATATACATTAACGACCTGCCTCATGTCTTGGATAATTGTAGCGTACACATGTACGCTGATGACGTTCAGCTTTATAGGAGTACTCGTATGGAGAATGTCAATCAATGTATAGACTCGATCAGCTGCGATTTACAAAAAGTTGACAACTGGGCTAAGGCCAATGGACTTTGCCAAATCTAAATGTTTATTGCTCTCCAGAACAAAGAGAGCATTTGTTGTGCCAGATATAACTATCAGGGGGAATAAAATAGACTTTGTTGAATCGGCAACTAATCTGGGTATTACCTTTAACGGTCGGCTATCGTGGTCGAACCACATTAATGTCATTGTTGGTAGAGTTTACGGTATGCTTCGAAACTTATGGGCTGTAATAGATTCAACTCCCTTCGCCATACGAATGCAACTGGCTAAAACGTACCTGATTTCTGTACTTTTATACGGATCTGAAGTTTTCGCGAACTGTGATACCGATGATAGGCGTAAACTCAACTTGGCTTACAATAATATAGCTAGATATGTATTTATTAAGGGACGTCGTGACCATATATTGCAATTTTCTTACAGGATCTTTGGAATTAATTTTGATAACCTTTTGAATATTAAATGCCTTATTCTCCTCCATAAGATCATTACCTCGAGACAGCCGGCATACTTATTTAGCAGGATTATATTTGCAAGATCCAACCCCGGTAGGAGGATTATCCAACATAGATATAAGACTCTTCTCTCACAACGTCAGTTCTTTACACATACCATCAGTCTTTGGAATACTTTACCAAACTATATTCAAAACATAGGCAATGCAATTAAGTTCAAAAAGGAGCTATACAAGTTATTTAGATAATTCTTAAAATATTTCCATTGTTTTGTACATTTTTTACTTTTTATTTTTTTAGTGATTTTTAATTTTCATCTTTTAATTTAGTCTTTAAATTTAATTATATCTTTATATATATATTTCTTTTTCTTTGTTTGTGTATGTTTCAATTCCGAAAGTCGAGTCTTTGGAAAACGAAAAACTAAAAATTTCTTCAGAATGAAACCACTTCAAATTTTCAAAGTGGTTTTGATAATTTTTATGATTTATTAAAGAAAAATATTAATAAAACTTAGTCAAACTGAAAGAAAAAATGGTATATTTTATTATTACATAGGTTTTCTAAGCATTTACTTAATATTTATGCTTAAGAAATTAAATTTTGTAAACTCGCTGAAAAAAACAAAACAAAGTGATATATTTTTTCATCGAAGTATTGCCACGTTATTTTTTTACGCAAACCACTTATTTTTGAGAACAAAAATTTATTAAGTAGAACAAGGTTCATAGCGATGGTTAACTTCTACAGAAAATTTTTGCCAAATGCGATATCATATCAGATGAAGCTATAACAACTTATTGGAGGAAACAAAAGGAACGATCGTATGCCTTTGAAGTGGGATTTGGACACAGAAGCTGCTTTCCGAAAATGTAAAGTTGAGCTTGCTAAAGCCACGCTTTTAGCACATCCAGCCGCTGATGCCGAGCTGGCAATCTACGTAGATGCCTCCGATGTTGCCGTAGAAGCGGCCCTACACCAGAAATTCGATGGTTGTCTTCAGCCTTTGGCCTTTTACTCCAAAAAAGAGAGAGCTTACAGCAATGTACCAAGCTGTTTGTCACTTTTGGTAAATGATAGAAGGACAACGATGTTACCTGGTTACCGACCGCTGATATTCGCTTTCAACAAAAGCTCGAGAAAGCTTCACCACGCAGAATTCGGCAGCTTGATTTCATCGGCCAATTCACAACGCTATCATCCTGGCATAACAAACGTTACAGCCGACGCACTTTCTCGAGTGGACTCCATTGGCTAGAAGCTTGAATACACCCGAATAGCAGCAGCGCAGCAAAATGACGAGGAGCTTCGGCAAATGCCTAAAAACCCAGGTACTGAAAAGAATTCTTTACATTTAAAACCTTTTCCAATTCCAGGTAGTGACACTAAGTTTATGTGTGACACCACATCATCACATATTCGACCTTTCATTCCGAAGGAGCTTCATCAACCATCCAGGCGTTCGAGCAACCACTAAATTGGCAACTACCAGATTTTGTTGGCCTGGTATTCGGAAAGATTGCGCACTCTTCGTTCGTAACTGCTTGCATTGTCAACGCTCAAAAGTGCAACGGCATACTCCGCCAACCCCGGCTAAATTCGAACTGACTAGGCAACGCTTCGCTCATATCAACATTGATATCGTTGGACCGTTTTTTTTAAATTTTGTAAACTCGCTGAAAAAAACAAAACAAAGTGATATATTTTTTCATCGAAGTATTGCCACGTAATTTTTTTGGGCAAACCACTTATTTTTGAGAACAAAAATTTATTAAGTAGAACAAATTTTTAGCGGTGGCAACACAAACGATGGACAAAAGAAAATATAAAAATATTTTGTATTTTGCATTTAATTCAGTTTTATAAAAATGTAATAGCCCATTTACACTACAGCGAAATCTAGTACTTATGAGATTTCGAGCCAAATCTAGTTGATTTTAACTAGATTTCCCATACAAAACAAAATCTACTTATTTAGTAGATTTCAGCAAAATCTACTCAAAATCTAGTAAAAATTGAAATGCAACTATGTATTTTGCCAAATAGTACTTAAAAATACAACGCTGCGCAGGAAAAAAATGACAGTTCAATTTAAAAACATGTACCCATTCCATTCTGCTAAGGGTCCGCCAAATAACTTTTTTTTAATGCTTTAAAAAAAACTACTGAATATTTTCTCAAATTTATTTTTTTATTTGAAAGTAAAATCCTTCCGGTTAATAATGGAAAATAAATGGTTATGCGTTTTCGATTCGCTAAGTGGGCCTGCGATCGACTTACAGAAGATGCCGATTTTGGCAAAAAAAATCATCTTTTCAGATGAAGCTCATTTTGATCTTTGCGGGTATGTAAACAAGCAAAATTGTAGCATTTAGGGCACAGAAAACCCGCACGCATACATTGAAAAGCCGACACGAGTCACTGTTTGGTGCGGATTTTGGTCCAGAGACATAATTGGGCCACCTCGGAGCTGCGATTTGACACCGTTGGACTATTATTTGTGGGGTGCCGTCAAAGATAAGTGTTACGCCGACAAGCCAGAGACAATTGGCGCTTTAAAGGACAATATTTGTGAAGCCATTGGTGAAATACAGCTGCACACAATCGATAATGTGCTTAAAAATTGGACCGATCGTGTAGGCTACTGCATGGCCAGCCGAGGCAGCCATTTGATTGAAATTATTTTCCATTATTAACCGGAAGGATTGTACTTTCAAATAAAAAAAGAATTTGAGGAAATATTCAGTAGTTTTTTTAAGCATTTTCAAAAAAAAAGTTAATTGGCGGACCCTTTATTTAGCAATTGTATGTAGTAATACATTGGCATTATTTTTTAAATCTTATTTATATTCTACAAATGCTGACGTTTGCACCAACATTATTTCTGATTGGATCTTATTTGGTCTTGATGAAAACGATACTAAATGTCCTATATTTTTCATTTTTGTTTCGTATTAAACTAAATTTGGAAATATTATTTTCTTTTAAATTTCACAGTCAGCTGTTTTTGTTATTAAAATGAAATCTTGCTACTGTCAAATAAATCCAGTGTAAACGATCTAGATTTTGAGTAAGATTTGAAATCTAATCTACTAGATTTCGCTGTAGTGTAAATGGGCTATAAGAACAGATTTATTGAAATTTTTTGTATTATTAACTTATATTTTTTAAGGGGCATTTTTCATATAAAATTTTTAATTTTTTTTGATTTCTATTAAAATTTTTGTATCAGCGCCTTTTTCTTCTTTTGTTTTGGTTCTGCTTTTTATTCACCAATTATGTTTTTTTTTTCTGTTGCCATGCACTACGTTGCCATACTTTATTTGAAAAGCAGCAATTTTATAATTTTTGGGAATGAACAAAATCGTTCGGAATCTGAAGAACCTAAAACAAAATCGATATGCAATTCCGATATTCGGAATCAAAACCATTCCGATCGGAATCTGTGACATGCCTGTTTATATCTGTACATACTGTTCATTGTGTTTTTTTTTATTTTTTTCTTATATTAATTTCTTTTTATCCTAATTTTTTGAATCGTTTGCTATATTGTCTGAGATTATAACATGTTCTAATTCGTTTCTTTTTCTACATTGTGCCTTACATTTTATTACTTATATTATCAATGATTTTTATTTTTTTTTTTTTTTTGGTTTTTCTTTTACTGTGCTCCCATAGCACTTTCATTTATAAAATTAATATCTTGTGATATGAATAATATTATGAATAAATAAAAAAAAATAGTTTTTAGATGCTAAAAATTTGAAATTGAAAAATTCCTTGCAATTCGAAAAAACTAAGAAATCTTTCCATTTTTCCCTACATGTGAAATTTTTGAAAAAATCCCTACAAAAAGGGAAAAATCCCTACACTTGGCATCATTGACTGCGACTATTTTGGCAGCTCTCGACCCGAATGTAATAGCCCAGCTGGCCGATGTTATCGCTTCTATGTCGCCCCTCAACAGGTACGACACATCAAAGAAAAGATAATAAATCACTTTGCATATAGTGAACAGCGCCGTTTAAACCGCCTGTTGTCTGAACTTCCCCTTGGCGACAAAAAACCATCAGAGCTATTTTTTAAGATGAAGCGTGTGGCTGGCACAACTTTGGGAGAAGCGGTTCTTAAGGGGCTGTGGACGAAGCGATTACCAGAATTTGCGCAGCCTGTCGTAGCAGCTTCCACGGGTACACCAGCGGAATTTACCAAAATTGCAGACGCAATTGTCGACGCAATGGCATCAAACCAAATAGGAAGCGTTCAATCTAGACAATCGAAGGAAATAAGCGAACTGCACACAGCCATAGTCGAGCTTGGAAAAAAATTTTCACGTGTTTCAACTCGTTCCAATTCACGCTCACATAAAACCGCACCACGACGCAGCCAGTCAAGAAACCGAGCAACTTCTAACCAAAACACATCTAGCAACACGTTGGCCCCCGAGTGCTGGTACCATAGCAAACATGGACTGAATGCTAGAAAGTGACGCAGCCCTTGTAGGCATAAGCAGCGCAAAGTTAACGCCTTGTCTACTGGCTCACTAACTCCTGAACAACACTCTAACTAACTACCTGGGCAGGTGGCAGTTTCCGACGAATTCACCACCACCAGTTGCCAATTATTTCGCCTACGGATTTAAAACGCAATAAACTCATAGGCAACACTGCTGGTGTTGTCTCACAGCTTACATCACCAATATTTTGCGAAACACTCGCCATTAAAACGTTTAACGCCGCCGATCCGTTTGCCGACATTCAGAAAGAGTTCTCCGACATAACACGACTTTCACCACACAGCTCTTCGATTGCTCACAAAAATGTCACGACAGGATAACTAGTTTTTTGTCGCCCACGATGCTTATCGCCGGAGAAATTAGTAGCTGCTAAAAAAGAATTCGAATTTCTGATGAAAGCTGGTATTTGCCGGCCGTCTAATAGTAACTTGTCCAGTCCGTTGCACTTAGTCAAAAAAGTGACGGAACTTGGAGACCATGCGGAGACTACCGTGCACTTAACGCAAGGAGATTGCCGGATCGCTACCCACTGCCATACTTAACAGATTTCACCACGAATCCCAGAGGTAAGAAAATTTTCTCTAAAATCGACCTACAGAAAGCCTTCCATCAAGTTCCAATTCATCCCGATGATATCGCAAAGACCGCCATTAGCACACCTTTCGGTTTATACGAATTTAAATTCATGACATTTGGGCTTTGTAACGTAGCCCAAACCTTTCAACGACTAATAAATGAAGTACTCCGTGGTTAAGATTTTGTTTTTCTATATGGATGACATTTGTGTAGCATCTGTTACCATCGAACAACTCCGACGCGACCTTGCAGAGGTCTTTCGCCGCCTTCGTGAAAACCATCTTGCCATCAACTTAAGCAAATGTTAATTTGGAAAAAGCAAGATTAAATTTCTTGAACACCTCGTTAGCGCTGATGGCATTCGTCCTTGCCAGAGAAAGTGACGGCAATACGTGAGTTTCCTAAACCAAAGATGGCTCAGAAACTTAAGAGGTTCATAGCGATGGTTAACTTCTACAGAAAATTGTTGCCAAATGCGATATCATATCAGATGAAGCTACAACAACTTATTGGAGGAAACAAAAAGAACGATCGTATGCCTTTGAAGTGGGATTTGGACACAGAAGCTGCTTTCCGAAAATGTAAAGTTCAGCTTGCTAAAGCCACGCTTTTAGCACATCCAGCCGCTGATGCCGAGCTGGCAATCTACGTAGATGCCTCCGATGTTGCCGTAGAAGCGGCCCTACACCAGAAATTCGATGGTTGTCTTCAGCCTTTGGCCTTTTACTCCAAAAAAGAGAGAGCTTACAGCAATGTACCAAGCTGTTTGTCACTTTTGGTAAATGATAGAAGGACAACGATGTTACCTGGTTACCGACCGCTGATATTCGCTTTCAACAAAAGCTCGAGAAAGCTTCACCACGCAGAATTCGGCAGCTTGATTTCATCGGCCAATTTACAACGCTATCATCCTGGCATAACAAACGTTACAGCCGACGCACTTTCTCGAGTGGACTCCATTGGCTAGAAGCTTGAATACACCCGAATAGCAGCAGCGCAGCAAAATGACGAGGAGCTTCGGCAAATGCCTAAAAACCCAGGTACTGAAAATAATTCTTTACATTTAAAACCTTTTCCAATTCCAGGTAGTGACACTAAGTTTATGTGTGACACCACATCATCACATATTCGACCTTTCATTCCGAAGGAGCTTCATCAACCATCCAGGCGTTCGAGCAACCACTAAATTGGCAACTACCAGATTTTGTTGGCCTGGTATTCGGAAAGATTGCGCACTCTTCGTTCGTAACTGCTTGCATTGTCAACGCTCAAAAGTGCAACGGCATACTCCGCCAACCCCGGCTAAATTCGAACTGACTAGGCAACGCTTCGCTCATATCAACATTGATATCGTTGGACCGTTTCCTTTATGTGAAGGTCAAAGGTATTGTTTAACAATTGTCGATCGTTTTACACGATGGCCCGAAGCAGTCCCTATGCCCGATATGAGCGCAGAGTCCGTCGTGCTGTCCCAGTGGATTGCTAGATTCGGCGTTCCAATGCGAATAACATCAGACCGCGGAAGTCAATTTGAGTCATTGATTTTCGCCGAATTAGTATAGACAATCGGAGCAACACATCTTCGCACTACACCGTACCACCCGCAAGTGAATGGCATGATTGAGAGATTGCACAGGACCTTCAAAGCGGCGATACTTTGTCATAATCCTGCCAGATGGGTATTTCATTTAACTATGACTCGGTCTAAGAGTCACATTTAAACCTGACATAAACGCTTCGCCGGGGGAATTAGTTTACGACTCAACCCTGACAATTCCAGGCGAATTTCTACAACCGGCAAAGATCACGAGATCCGACAGCGACTTTATTGACGAATTTAAACAAACAATGCAAAGGCTTAGACCGACTGACTCCGCCCATCACTCGACTCCACCAACGTTCATTTCAAAAAATCTTTTGTCCTCATCTCACGTTTTTGTTCTAAACGACGCTGTCCGACCGTCACTTACTCATTCATACGATGGTCGTTACTTAGTTATAAAACGTTTTGAAAAGTACTTTCATAGCTCCATAAGTGTAGACAGACTTAAACCTGCTTTTGTGGCGAGTACTGAATCAGAGGACATTACATCTAGTCAGCAACACATACCAGAAATTTCAGCCAGTCAGAAACAATTACCAGAAATCCCAGCTAACCAGCAGTCATCACCTGACATTCCTGCTAACCACCAATCATCAGCTGACATTCCAGCTAACCAGCAACCATCACCGGACATTCCTGCGAACGAGCAACAGTCACCAGTGGTCAGCTTTTCACCTCAAGTCAACCAACCTAAGACTATCTTCAGTGGTAGGCGTATTCAGATAGCGTTAAGATTTAGGTGAGTTCGCGCCAGCGGTGGGAATAATGTGACGCCCTGTTCTTCGCAACGATCCTGTTTTTTACATCGAGTACAGCGTAGTTTTGGTTACTCGACTACTTTTTAACTAATAACCCTCTGTTAATTCTTTAGAATTCTTTTATTTTGGCAACAAAACGTGAGCTTGAAACCCAAAAACAAGCATCAGACGACAAAGGACTCCTTCAGCCCAGAAGCAAGTCACCAGCAAGTGGAACTGGTGGGCACGATGGTCTTATCAGCCGTTCTCTTGGCAAAATGGCTGCACGTTCCCGACAACTAGAAGATCTTCAACTGGAAGTAGGTCAAGAAGAATCTTATTATGATATAAAAAGGGCCACAATCTCCCAGCTATGGCAGCAATTAGAACATCTTAATGATGAAGTGTTGGACAAATATCCCGATCCAGACCGAGCTGGTTACGACTCAAAGAGATATGTTCGCCTCGAGCATAATGCCCAGTCAGCAATCATCCAGCTCACAAGTGCCAACAAAAAATTATCCCATTCAGCCAAAGAAGCATTGACGAGGCAAAATACATTACCCTTGCCTACGGTCACCATCACTAAATTTGAAGGCGATTACATGAAGTGGTCATCATTTTCAGACTTATTTAAAAGGATTGTCAATGAACAGCAGATGTCTGACGCTCATAAAACCGAATGCAGAGCAATCCTGGACTCAGGATCACAAGTCAACCTAATAACCGAACGATTAGTGGCACGGTTAGGACTCCCAGCAAGGGCTACATCCATATCAATCAATGATATTGGAAAAAACCGAACTAAGGTTCAACACCAAGTCAATGTTATCATTCAATCTCGACTCAACAACTTTTCAGCGCGTTTAGAGGCATTTGTATTGCCGCAAATAATTGCTGCTCAACCTGCTCAACTTCTTCATATTGATAAGTGGTCAATTCCCAGCAATGTGACTTTGGCTGACCCAACCTTCAACCGTCCAGACAAAATCGATATTCTATTAGGGGCGGAATATTACCATCAATTGCTCGCTGTTGGGCAAATTATATTGGCTGATAACCTTCCAGTGCTGCAAAATACAACCTTAGGCTGGATAGTATCAGGTAAGGTATCTGGTCAACAATTATCAGTTGCAACATGCGGGGTCTTGACTGAAGATGATAAAATGGATATCGCTATTGAACGATTTTGGAAATTGGAGGAGATTGAAAGCACACAACAACAATTGTCACCTTATGATGCACAATGTGAAGCACACTTCAATCAACACACCACACGTGACAAAGACGGAAGATTCGTCGTACGACTTCCATTCTGCGCCGAAACATCTGCACTAGGAGACTCACACAGCATTGCGTTCAACCGATTTCTCTCCTTGGAACGCGGACTATCAAAAGATCCGTCATTGAAAGAACAATATACACAATTTATGCAGGAATATGAAGCTTCAGGGCATATGACCAAGATCGCTATAGAGAAGGTAGAAGGGAGTAAATACTTTATTCCTCATCACTGCGTACTACGACCTGAAACTACTACTAAACTTCGAGTGGTATTCGACGCTTCATCGAAAACATCATCTGGAAGGTCATTGAACGATATTTTACATATCGGGCCATCACTTCAGAGTGAGCTGTTTACTATTTTGCTGCGATTTCGGCTACCGCGTTTCGTGTTCACTACCGATATAGAAAAGATGAACCGTCAAATATGGATCCATCCTAAAGACAGGCAATATCAGATAATCCTGTGGCGGAAGAATGTCACTGAACCAATAAGGTATTTCAAATTGAACACCGTCACATATGGAACCAGACCAGCACCATACCTGGCAATAAAATGTTTGAAGGAAATAAGCCATGACAACAAGATACATTACCCTTAGCAGCAAGTTTTTTGGAAAAGAATTTCTATGTGGACGATGGACTAGGTGGAGCTGATAGCTTAACCATAGCTCTAGAAACTCAGCGGCAACTCCAGCAAGTCATGGCAGGATACGGATTTAATTTACGAAAATGGTGCGCTAACCATACTCAACTACTCAGTAACATTCCCGAAACCCATCAAGAAGTCAGCCTTGACTTCTCTACAGATAAGACCGAGTACACAAAAACATTAGGATTAGCTTGGCTACCCAAATGTGATCAACTTAAGATTAAAGTTGACATTCAACCAATAAAGGCTGTAACTAAAAGAACAGTCACCTCAGATTTAGCACGCATTTTTGATCCGTTGGGTCTCTTATCACCTGTAGTCGTCACGGCCAAAATGTTTGTCCAGGAGTTATGGACCTTGAACCTCTCTTGGGACGAAGCTGTTCCTTCAGAATTCGATTCTCGCTGACGAAATTTTCGAAATAATCTTAAAGAACTCGAAAGCTTTCAAGTTCATCGGCATGTTTTCAAGGGTGAGATTCCCAACAACACCCAACTACACGTCTTTACAGATGCATCAGTTTATGTCAGAATGATTTTCTCTAATAAAACTATAATTGTATACTTGTTGTGTGCAAAATCTCGTATAGCTCCACCTAAACAGCAAACCCTTCCAAGACTGGAAGTTATGTGCTGCTCAGTTAGGTGCTACCTTAGCTGCAAGAGTTAAACAAGATCTGGACATGAATACCGTACCAACGTTCTATTGGACTGACTCAAAAATCCTGTTAACATGGATAAACTCCAGGTCATCCTCTTTCCATACATTTGTGGCAAATCGAATAGCTTCAATTCAAGATAATACAACACCCGAACAATGGCGGCATGTAAGTTCCAAAGATATTCCCGCGGACATCATATCTAGAGGATTAGAACCCCAACAATTACAACAAGCACCGCAATGGATGTACGGTCCGTTTTTCCTTCATGGAAATGAAAAACATTGGCCTCCAACTTTTTGTCAAGCTTCTGAAGCAATAGTTTGTGAAATGAAACAGAACCCTAAAAGTTTGCTGATATCAGTCGAGGGTCAAAACCTGTTGCATAGTATAAACCACCGAAATTCGTTTAAAACGCTTCAACGAATTATTTGATATGTTTTAAGATTCATAAAAAACGCTAAAACTATCAAGGCAGATCGACAAAACCGTCCAACTCTTACACCTTTCGAGCTCCACGATGCGCTGGCCATCATTGTCCGAACTACACAGCAGTCAAATTTCAAGGAAATATTCAACAATTGCAAAGGCAAAAAGAACTCAAAGCATCAAGCCAAATTAAAAGCCTAGCACCATTTTTGGATAAAAATGGTATCTTAAGAGTTGGAGGCAGATTAGAAGCATCTACGTTGAGCTTTGATGCGAAACACCCAATGCTCTTGCCGTATAATGACATAATTAGCAGACTAATATTCGAGTCAATACACAAGGAAAACAAACATTGTGGTCCTACAGCACTCCTTGCAACCGTGAGACAACGCTTTTGGCCCATCAAAGGCAAACACTTAGCACGAGAAACTGTCCATCGATGTGTACACTGCGCAAAGTCAAAACCAAAACTTCTTCGGCAAATAATGGGAAATTTACCGGAAACCAGGGCGACTCCAGCAAGACCCTTCATCAATGCAGGAGTGGACTATTGTGGCCCAATATGGCTTCATTTTAAAACCAGAGGAAAACGACCCCAAAAGGCGTATATTGCGGTCTTTTGTTGTTTTTCGACGAAGGCAGTTCATTTAGAACTAGTAACGGACCTTACAACCAATGCCTTCATTGGGGCACTTAAAAGATTTATAAGTCGTAGAGGTCACTGTCAGAATCTTTATTGCGACAACGCAACAAACTTTGTGGGAGCTCGCAATCAACTAGCAGAATTGTCAACTGCCTTATTTTCTACACCAGCTCAAGAAAAAATTCAACAGGAATGCGCGGATAGAAACATTAATTTCCATTTCATTCCTCCACGTTCCCCGCACTTCGGTGGACTATGGGAAGCCGCAGTCAAGTCCGCCAAAAGGCTTCTGGTTAAAGAAATAGAAAATGCATCCTTGACCTATGAGGAAATGGAAACAGTAATTATAGAGGTTGAAGCGATCCTCAACTCGAGACCAATTGCGCCATTGTCGAGTGATCCTAGTGATGATATGGCCTTAACTCCTGGCCATTTCTTAATTGGAGAACCTTTGACTGCTCAAGTTGACGCAACAGCACAATCAACATCAACCTCTTTAGTAAAACGATGGGAATTGGTCTCTCGAATAAAACATCAACCAAGTCTCAAAATTTGCCACTTGGCACCATAGTCGTAATTAAGGATAGCCCATCACCTGCCATGACATGGCGGCTCGGTAAGGTGATCGAAACATACCCCGGGCCCGGTATTAAGACATCTACCGGTGTCATTAAGCGAGCAATTCATTCACTAGCTCCGCTTCCTCTAGAACCACCAATAACTAATGCCGAAAATAACAACCTAGACATTCCGCCACTCGTTAAAAGAAGCAGGGCATCCAACTACAACGATAAAAATTTGCAACCTCCAAAACGCTCCAATTTGACCACTACAAGCATGCTAATGCTCTTAGCATTGTTCGTTCCATTGGTAATGTGCTCTCATGTTACTTACACACAAATTGCTAGTAATCCTGGTATATATTTCGAACATATTGGTCAAATCAAGCCGATCATATCAGAATGGAAGCTGCATATATACTTTGAATTGGCACCATTCTATAATGAATTGCAGCTTTTGGTTAACGGAACAGCTGCTTTGGTGGAAGCCTGTAACCATTCAACATTCCTCAACACTCAATGTACCGGATTAATTAACCATTTTAACAATCTCAAGGACGAAATGGAGGCCGGTTTAAATAATCTCGCAAAACGGAAAAAACGCGGGGCAATAGATATCGTTGGCAATGTGGCGAATTCCTTATTCGGGCTACTTGATTCAAAATATGCTGAACAAATGACCGACACCATTAACACCGTCAAAACCAATGAGGCCCACTTGCAAGGTCTTCTGCGGAACCAAACATCATTTCTCGACTCTACCCTTAATCTTATGAAGCAGACCGAAGCCCGCACTCAAGCCAATTTTGAAAAACTTAATTTTAAAATCAGTAGACTCAGAAACTTCACAAATATCAATACAAAGCATCAATCGCAACTAATCTTGTCCCTCAGCATGCAGTTTGTTGTCATAGCATACAATTTACAACTAATGCACACGTCCATGATTAATTTATTAGCGGATACTTATCATGGTCGAATCAGTCCCGTTATGTTGACACCACAACAATTTTCTACTGAAGCTGATAATATAAAAGCAAATCTACCAGCAGATGTAACACTTCCGGTGGTGAATATCATCCACCTATATGCCATTGTGACAGCTCAAGCATCAATTTCAAACCAGCACATTATTTGTACATTGCGCATCCCCTTGACGCATCAAATTGAATATGATCTATTTTACCTTACTCCAGTTCCACAACCAGTAAATAATACCTTTGTAGCTATTATACCGACCACAAAAATGATGGCACTCAACCCTCACCGTGATGAATATTTTCCCATGGATAATACTAAGCTCATTGAATGCAATACCCTCGAACACAACACCTTCTTATGCTCAAATACCCAAGCAATATACTCTAAAGGTGCACCAATATATAGCTGCAAAATACATCTACTTAATAATGAAACTGACTCAAGTTGCAAGATAGAGTTGATAGTCAACAACAACGTGTGGTACCAATTATATAAAAAGAATCAGTGGCTGGTGGCAACCAAACAACAACTCAAATTAAGTACAGTGTGCAAAGGAAGAAGTAGTTACAATCTTTTGCAAGGAACTGGGATACTCACAATCCCAGCAGGGTGCACTATGGAAAACGATGTGATCACGATCCACGGGCATCAAACTATCACTTCAAGTCTGTACCAATCCCATACTAGCAACGGGATGTCATTCTCAAAATTACTCCAGAATAAAAATAACTTGACACAATCCTTACTATATCGTTCGAGTATTGAAGACATAAATCGATTGCAGGAAGAAGTAAAGGCGCAGCTACACGCTATACCAACAACAATAGCCGATCATAAGGTACACGGCTTGACGGTCAGTTATACAGGGCTGGCTCTCATTTTAACAATCATCATTATCCTTCTGATAAAAACATTATTAAAGAGAAGAACTAAATCCCCCCTGGAGTACCAGAACCTGCGCCGAGGTCAGCGCAACAAAATAAAAGAATCTCAAATTGAATTAAAATAATAATATTTCATAATTTTCTTGTTCCCACAGTTTGGTCAAGCAAAGCGTGAAAATTCATACGTCGGCAAGTGTATCATATATTTATGTCTACACGCGCCAGACAGTGTGTAACTCAATATGCGTTTTGCATTGAGCAACCTGTGGGAATATGTTTTTTAATTTTTGCATTTTAAGTTTTGTATTACTTATTATTTTTTTGTATTATTTTTTGAATTGTATTAACTTTATATAAATGCATTAACTAACAGTAAAAAGGAGTAGTGTACTACAAACATTCAAATAATTAACTCGTTTGATTCTGAAACTTCGTCTTGGTGCATCACCTTGACAAAGTTAAAAACCAAAATTTTATCCTTGTGAACCACTAGGATAAGTACCTATTTTCTTTTTCATTTTTGACCGTTCATCAGGGCAAACGAGCCCTGATCTGAACACCCTCTTTTATATCTTTTTTATCACTAACAACCTTTTTGATTTTTGTTCTTTTTATTATTGACTCTTGCCTTAAGCAACATTCTGCGTTAAATAAAAAATATAATTTTTTTGTAAAACTTATACCAAGGCATATCCAATAGGTAGGATCGTCTCAACAGCTGACGAGTTTTTGAATGTCAAAATTTTGTTGTTTTTTTGTTTGTTCTGTTTCGATAATCATTTTCGCATTTATAAACCCTCATATGTACCAGATGTATCCTTAACGATACGCACTCTAGAAATTCTTCAGGATTACTATTTCAAAGCCAATTTTATTAAAATTTTTGCAAGATGATTAATAATATTTAAGCCTTTAACACTAAATACATATATCTTTTAAACTACAACCTAGATTTACTATATTTATATTTATTTAGACGAGGCTGATGAATTACCAAACTATGACCAATGCCAAAACTATGACCAATAACAAATATTTGCATCTGCCATTTTTATCGATGGCCATATAAAAACATGTTCTTTAGATAAAGTGGAAATGTTAATGACTGCATGGAATAATTTTTTTTAATTTATAGGTGCCTCACTATTGCATAATTAAGCATGACATAAAAATCAAAAGAAATTTCAATATATAAAATTTATTTAGTTTTTTTAATTGCTTTTATTAATTTCCTATTAAGGTTTGAGGGTTAATTTTTTGACATTCCGCGTACTCTTTAACAAAAACAAAACGCCTGTTGTTTTGCATTGTTGTATTTGTTGTAGAGACGCTCATACCTATTGGATATGCCTTGACTTATTCTAAGCCAACTTAAACTTTGAAAAAATATTAAAATAAATTAAAATTACACAGTGAACAATATTTGTATTCTTAAAAGAAGTAAAAACGAATTGGTGATAAATAAGTCCCAAATGTATATACACCTTCTTTACAATTAATATTTCACAATCCGTTGACCTATCACTCAACAAAGTTCAATAATTCGAATTTTGCACTGCAGCTTCTACTACTATGTATTTTGTTGACATCAATTTGAATTGGTTTAATTTTTAATATTTTACATTTTAAAATTTTTGCAAATTACAGGCCTACTTGCTACGTTTTACAACAGCGACTATTCTATTACCCACTGAACGCAAACAACTTGGATAGCATAAAAAGCTCCGTAGTAATCGTGACTAAAGAGTTGCCAGTAAAGGTAGGTACTCTGTTCATATTTGCGAAAAATTATGGTTTTTTCATGCGAAAATTTTGATGTGCAACAAATGTAGTCTATCTCGCGATTTTGTAAAATTTTTCGGTTTTATTGCTTGAAAGTATGCATCATTGCTATAAAACCATATGTTTTTGAAAGCTGAAAGTAAAATAAAAATTCAATAACAAATTTTAATAATATTAACTATTCAGCGTTGCGGGTACTGTGTAGCTTATGGCACTTATCCCAAATAAGTTTTTGTTTTCTTACAGCTACTATCAGTAACCGCTTATCTGTGCGTTAAATTTTTAATTTTTTAATAATTTTGAAATTTTTTCCATTTTTCTGGCTCAACAAATAATAATTTATGAATTTATGAAAAACAAATGACATGTGATCAGCTGTTTGTATTAATTTCATGCGAAAGAAGTGCAGCTTATGTTATTTCGTAAGTTGGAAACAAAGTTGCCAGATAAATTTCACAGCGTTTTTCACAATAAGAACAGAGTACTGCTTTTGCGAAATTATTTCGCAAGTATTTCATACGAAATATTTTACATGTAGTTTGACAGCATTTCGCACGAAATTTTGAACAGAGTACCTAGCTTAAGAAAACAAATTTCACGGACGATTATTAAAAAAATAAGTGACAGGCATTGGCTTATTTGAAAGTTCTTTGTCTCTTTTAAAATTTCAAAAAAAAAAAATCACCTGCTATGATGTATTTATATATCATACTAGCTAATACCCGGTGTGCTTCGCTACTCCCATCTAAATTAAATACATAATTAAAAAATGTATTTATTTAGTAATTAAATTATGCAATTTTTCTTAAAGGTTTATTCTAATTTCATTTGATGACATATATTTCATTTAAATTCTAAAGTAATACATTAATGAGCTATTTATTTCTTACTTGCTAAAATTTAATATATACTTTTTTTCTTAAATAAATAATTCTTATTCTAATGCCTTGGGATACACAATATTTTTTGTTTTTCGCGCTGGTGCGTATACATATAAATCTGCGGATTTTCCTACTCGTGAACATGCGACGTAAAGCTGTCCATGTGAGAAACATGTATTTTCTAGATTAAGTCCACAAACTTGCAAGGACTGACCTTGAGCTTTATTAATCGTCATTGCAAATGATGGGCGAATAGGAAATTGCAGGCGCTTGAAATCGAATGGCATCTCCGATGTGGTCATAGGAATACGTGGCAGCAATACATCAGTTCCCTTAAACTTTCTATTTATAATGGTCGCCTCGATAAAATTGTTCATCATTTTTTTTACCATTAGTCGAGTGCCATTACAAAGTCGTGGAGGATCAATAAGATCTAAGATCCAAGTAAAATAATGGGAACCTGACTGTAAGTCATGTGGTGGAAAGCCTGGTAAGTCTAACGAATTTAAAAATTCGACTGGATAATTCACGACATCCTCAATATTTGAAACTTTGTCTATCGATTTATATGTTCTTAGATTCCCATCGATCTTGTTGAGAATATTGCTGTTGATGGAATTAACGTCAATATTTCTGGATGCCAGTAACGCACGTTCACATAACCATTGCATATTTTTAAAATTTTGCACGATATTGGGAAATACACAATTTATTAATTCTTCTTTGGATTGTGTCATTCTGCAAAACTCTGATGGAAATTTTATATACATACTTTGTTATAGGATCCATTGGAATTCTTCCATTACCTGAATCAAGCAATTGTTTGGAAAAAGTTGAAGGTGAAGCATCACGTTGCAACTGAACACGCATATTAGTAGTTAATTTTAGACTTTGAACATGTCGCCAAAGGTATGACGATTTTAGACGTGCTTTTAGCTCATCAGCTGGCGTTGATCCCGGTATAACAGGAAGTGTTTGACGAAAATCACCAGCTAATAAAACTAATGCACCTCCAAATATGTTATTATTGCTTCTTAAATCCCGTAAAATGCGATCAAGGGCTTCCAAAGATTTCTTATGCGCCATGGTGCATTCATCACACACTATGATTTCACATTGTTGCAATACTTTTCCCATAGAAGAATTTTTCTTTATGTTACACGTGTAATCTTCGGCAAATTGAGGCTTCAACGGTAATTTTAGTGCAGAATGCGCTCGACGCAAATCATATTGCCCTATTCTCACTGCTGCTCTTCTTGTTGATGTTCGAATCCGCTGACTTTCTATTCGTGATTCATGTTGGACTTCTGTTTCATTAGCTCGTGATGTTGTGGTACGATTTCGCTGGCTTTGTAGCCGACCTTCATGTTCCAACGGTGTCTCGGTAGCTCGTGCGGTTGTCGCATATTGTCGAAGACCTTCAAGACGTCTTTCACGCTCTGAAGGCGTTTCTGTGGCTCGCGATGTTTCGGTACGATTTCGCTGGCTTTGTAGATGACCTTCATGTTCCAACAGTGTCTCAGTAGCTCGTGCGGTTGTCGCATGTTGTCAAAGACCTTCAAGACGTCTTTCACGTTCTGAAGGCATTTCTGTGGCTCGTGATGTTTCGGTACGATTTCGCTGGCTTTGTAGCCGACCTTCATGTTCCAACGATGTCTCGGTAACCCGTGCGGTTGTGGCATATTGTCGAAGACCTTCAAGACGTCTTTCGCGTTCTGACGGCGTGTCAGAAGTTCGTGCTAAAGAGGTAATATTTCGTTGACTTTCAAGGCGCTCTTGGCTTTCTAGAGGTTGAAGCTCGACTCCTTTTAGTCCTGAGGCGAATTTCACGCTTTTCCGAACTTTCATTTGCCCTCTGGGATTGCAAACGCAATGCATTTTTGGTGCTTCTGAAAAGGGATGTTTTTTGGGGGCATTTTTATAAATTGTTGCAAAATAAATGTCACTCAAATAACTTTTAACTTGTTTAGAATCAAAGATTTATATTTTACCTAATATGAATAGGTAAAAAATCGGTTCAGGTCAAAATCCTTTTAAAAAAAAATTATGTTATTAAAATTTAACAAATAATTGTATTTGCGTCGGTCGGAAGTAATTATTACGATGAGTTTTGCAACTACTTATTTTATTTGGGAAAAATATTGACAGTTTACATTCTATTACTTAGGTATTTAAAAGTAATAAATGAAAATATTACTGTGTAATTAAAACACACCGTTGAGTTCTGTTATAAGACTGCACTTACTTTTATTATCATTTTCTTAAAAAGCTAACTTACAGCTAATAAATTTAGTGTGTTGAGTTGCGACGTAGACTCGCAGACCGTGGGAAATGATTAGTCAGCACTAAAGGGTTTAGTCTGGTTTCATCATGAGAACCAGACAATATTAACCAGGTGAAATATAAGCTAATTCACCCTACTAACCGTTGGTGTTATGACACCTAGTCGCGAGAGTACGTCACACCTCCTTTTTCACAAAAAGAATAATCAATTTAATGTTAATCAATAATGTTAAATTGATTATTCTATACTTATATCAAATAATAACCATAGTGATATACATATTTATTAGCTTACATGTGAAAAAGGTATATATTATATATATATTTTTTAGTTGTGTAAAATACAATTTTTTTTTTTAATTAATTCTTTATAAATCTACTAATTATAAAATTTTTTTTTTTTTTTTTTGTAATATTTTTATTTCATTTCATCATTAGCAATATTGAAATTGTATTAGGCATTATAAACTTTAAGCCTATTTTTATGTATCCATGTTGATTTGTTATTATCGTCTGATACTAAAGCATTATTCCTATTATCTAATTCAATTACCTTAAATGGACCATTATAAATTTTATCTAATTTATGTCCTGCATCATTGCGGACTAAAACAAAGTCATTAACTTTAATATTTGAAAATTCTGATTTTATTTCCGATTGTCTTTTCCTAACTAATTTCGATTTTTCAAGAAGATCTGCAGCTCGTCTTTGAGCAACCTGTAACCTAAATTTTACCTCTTTTTGGTAAGATTCTATGTTATACAATGATTCCACCAAATTCTTACTAATGAAATCTAAGACGGTTGGGCTTTTCCCGAATACAAGTTCGAATGGGCAATAATTATGTGCTGTGGATGGTGTGGTGTTGTAACAATATGTAAAAACTTTACCCATATGTCCCAATCTGATTTGTCGGATGAAATGTACGTCCTTAAATATTCATTTAATGTCCTATGAGATCTTTCAATTGTTCCGAGGGTCTCGTGATGGTACGGAGTAGAGTTTAATTTTTCAACTTTCATTAGGGCACATAATTCATGCAATATTTTGTTCATATACTCCGTTCTCATGTCGGTAAGCAATTTTGCCATCGGACCATAAATTAAGACAAATCCTTCAAAGATTGCCTTTGCAACTTCGTTGGCGGATTTATTCTTAATTGGAATCGTTACTAGGTATTTAGTCAGATCACACATTATTGTGACTGCATATTCAATACCTGAGTCAGATTTGGGTGGGTGACCTATTGTATCGACGATGACGATATCGAATGTCCTTGCTGGTGTGGGCGTTATTATAAGAGGGTCTTTAGTTTTAACGCTAGATTTTGCACTTTCACATTTACTACAAGCTTTGACATATCCCTTTGACATATCCCTTGTCATATTTTTCCAGTGGTATCTTCTCCTAATTTTCTTCAGCAAACGGGTTGTTCCAGGATGTCCACCCCATACTGGATCATCGTGATATCTCTTGATTATTCTAGCCCTATCAGATTTTGTTAGTGCTGGTACGAGTACTATTTTCAAATTTTTCAATATTCTATTACCGGTATTCTTAAATGTATCAATGTGCACATTATCAAACAAATTATCTCTCAATGATAATTGTAAATACGCGAAGCCATTATTATTAGCTACTTTTTCAAGCTTTGGCAAAAATTGTTCTAGATCAATATTTCCATTAATAATATGGTTCTGCGATTCATAAATTTAATTTTTTCCACGTTGGATAACAAAATTGTTATTTTTAAAATATAAACGTGGTATTTTATAGTACTCTTCTGTATTGATGGCTTCAAATACATGTAGCCTTTCTGATAGTTTATTTTTATCTTCTTTTCTTGTATCACTTGTTCTTCCCTGCTTATTTCGGGTTTGTAGTCTAGTAATTACTTTAAAAACGTCATTTATATTAGTTTTGCAAATATCAGAGAACTCTATTCGCGACAATGCAGCCACGTAGTTCTCTCTTCCCCTGAAGTATTCAATTACAAAGTCGTATTCTTCTAGGTCTAGTCTAATGCGAGTTAACTTTGATGTGGGATTTTTCATTGAAAATAGATACATGAGTGGTCTGTGATCACTTCTGACCAGAAATTTTCTACCGTAGACATATGGTCGAAAATATAGAATTGCCCAATGAATGGCAATTAGTTCTTGCTCTACGGTTGACTTATTGATTTCGCCCTTTGTAAATGCTCTGGATGCGTACGCTACGGGCAATTGAATACCTTGATATTCTTGACTTAAAACTGCGCCACATGCGTATTTACTTGCATTAGTAGTAATGCAAAATTCTTTTTCAAAATCAGGATATTGTAGTATTTTAGGACTTAGTAGTTGATTTTTAAGATACTTGAAGGATTTTTCGCATTCTTGAGACCATTCGAAAGGAATGTTTTTCCTGGACAATTTACTGAGGTGTCTTGAATATTCCGAAAAATTGGGAATAAATCTCCTATAATAATTACAAAATGCTATAAAGCGTTTTACCTCATCACCATTTTTCGGTGTTGGATAATTTTTTATTATGGAGAATTTGCTGTCGTCAGGTAAAATTCCTTTGTCAGTGCATTTGTGTCCCAAGAATGTTACCTCTCGGCAGAAGAATGATCACTTGTCAGGGTGAAGTTTTAAATTATATTTCCGACATATGTCAAAAACGTCTCTAAGATTTCGTAACATGTGAGCGACCGATTATAATCAAGTCGTCCGTATATAGGAAAGCTTGGCTTGGTTTTAAACCTGAGAAGGCTAAGGACATCATTCTCTGAAATGAGTTTGGAGCTATTTTTATGCCATATGGTAATCTTTTGAACCGAAAGGATCCCTTTTCAGTAGAGAATGATGTAATGTCTCTTGAGTCTTCTTCTAGTTCAACTTGATGGAATCCTGATATTAAATCTAAACACGAAAAAAATTTCGCTCTGCCCAACTGATCCAGAATGTCGTCCATACGTGGTAGAGGATATTTATAGGCAATTAACTTTTTATTAATTGCCCTATAGTCAACGACTAATCTCCATCTCTTTTGGTTTGAACCTGGTAAAGGTTTCTTTGGGACCAATAATACTGGACTATTGTATGCGGAAACGGATGGTTCTACTATATCATCGTCTTTTAATTTACGTAATTAATTAAATAAGTTAATTTACACTTCATCTTTGTGGGAATAAGCGATTCTATAATTTTTTATGTAGACGGGTTGGTTATCACTTAATTTCAATTTTTGTTTATAAAAGTTATTTACGCTTATTTTTTCCGTTTCTAATGCAAAAATGTCAATAAATTCGGAGCAAATGGTTTTTAACTCTTCATCGACAAATTCCGGAAAATTTTTAGAAAGTTTTCTTAGTATTTCTTTCTTATCATTATCTTTAGGATTATTTTTTAGCTTTACTATGTTGTAGTCGTTAAGACTTTCCGTTCTAATATGAACGTTTTTTATGATAAGATTGTTGTCCGTCGTATTTATAAGTCGAACCATTGATTTAGATTTGGATGTAATGGTATTTGCGATAAAAACACCGTCATCAATCATTTGATGTGGAATTAAATATTCTTCTTCAGTGGTTTGAACGTTAATAAATCTTATCACTTCCGATCGTGCGGGAATCGATATTGAATTTTCCTCAGGTGCGTTCAGTAACGGAATCGCTACATACGAAACAAAATCATCAGGCCGTAGTATTATTAAATCCCGTTCTCGTGAATAATCTAGAATGCAATTGTAGTTTCGTACAAAATCCATTCCAATAATTCCGTCTACTGGTATAGGAAAGTTGTAATTGACAACGTGAAATTCATGCCCAATAAGAATATCTTCAATCATCAAATCAGTGGATACTTTTCCAAGGGTAGTGGTTAAACCATGACCTACTCCACTGAGGCTAGTAGTGATACCATAATTTATATGTTCGTTAAGAACCTTTTTTTGTTTAATAAGAGAAATGTCCGCTCCCGTGTCGATGAGAAATGTTGTTTTACCGGTATTCAACGATGATCTGCAGCTAAGATAGCTGTATATTCCAATATTAATGTTATAAACTTTTGCAATTAAACATTCAGGGGGCTTTGCGAGTTTTCCGAATTATCTTCGGTCACAAGCCTTATATTTCTAGCATTTCTGTTGTTATTATTCGTACCATAGCTGTTTCGACCTCTTCCGCGGTAACTATTGTCTCCACCGCGATACCTATTGTTGTTATTATTATTATTATTACGCCTATAATTATTCCTATATCTATTACCTAAAAACTGTCTACGATTCGGACCGTTTCCTCTGTTATTGGACCCATAAAAGAGTACTGAATTAGGTTGGCCGAATACTTCCGTACAACTATTTACGAACTTTGCCATCACTTCGTTCGTAGTTGAAAAGTTTCCAGACTCCATTATGAGTCTACCCTTTTCATTAGTGGCATTTTTTACTATTGCTTTAACCGCTGTTTTTGTACCATATGTATGTACTTGCAACTTCGATTGGTAGGCCATCGGAAATGTATGCACTTTCCAATCTTTTGGCGAGCTCTTCTATCTCACTCGCGTATGAATTGGCATTTTTATTTTGTTGCCTGATATTCATTAACTTTGCTGTGACCACATCTACTGTTTCTCCCTTAATTGATTTCTTTAGTTTAGCTATAACTTCCCCTAAGGTGGTTTCACTAGATATAGTGTTTCTTACCGCATCTTTTAGTTTGGTTTTGACTAAGTTGATTGCGATTGCTTAATAGAATCCATAACGCATCAATGAAGCTTTACAGGTTATCTACTTTACCATCATATTATGGTATTATTTTAGCAGCTGTGTTCAAAAATTCTATTGCTGTTTGAGGCATATTGGTTTTTTTTTTTAACGTCCCCGGCCTCACACTAACCCACCCTCACCCGACCGCGGAGGGCTCGTCCCCATTACGTAGGGACACGTACACACTACAGTCCGGACTATAGCGGGTTAGGGAAAAGTAAAGGCAACGACAACATAAATGAGCTACAGAGCTTAATCACATGCTGAATAAAGCTACAATAAACCATCACTACCTAAGACAAGAACGAGAATATATTTTTCTATAATAATTTACAAATTAATGGCAGCATATAAGCTACGTTTAATATTATAAACAGTACAATTAAAATCAATAAAATCATAATACATATGAAAATCATTACATAATCTACGAAAAGGATAATTACAACCATAGTTTGTTCTGTAAAAATCTAGGGAAAAAGGGCGATAGTGCCGTGAAAATCTTGCTGGAATACTGAAATTTAGGTTACAAAGCAAAAACTCGGAATCGATATCACCTTTAACCAGATTATAGACAAAACAAACGCCTAACACAGCCCTTCTACGTTCCAAAGTTGAAAGTTTTATCAGACCTAATCTAGCCTCATAAGATGGAAACCCATTGGCATAATCCCATCCTAAGCCACGTAAACAGAATAATAAAAACTGCTTCTGCACAGACTCTATTGAATCACTATGACAACGATAGTATGGATTCCAAATAACAGATGCGTACTCCAAACTAGGCCTAACAAGTGAAATGTATAGCAGTCTTGTTATATAAGGATCAGTAAATTCCTTAGCCCATCTTTTCACAAAACCAAGAACAGCCCGAGCCTTGCCAATCACCATACTAATATGATCAATAAAAGACAGTCTAATATCCAATAATACTCCCAAATCAAGAAATGAAGTAACAGTTTCCAAAGGGCAAGAATTAATCACATAAGTGGACGAAACTACGCCCCCGCGAGAGAAAACCATGCACTTACACTTTCTCAAGTTAAGATCCATCAAATTAGTCCCGCACCAAGTTGCAAAGGAATCAATATTTCGCTGAAGAACAGCCTGACCATGGTCATCATCAAAAGTATAAAATAATTTAACGTCGTCAGCATACATCAGAATGTTACAATCAGAAATAGCACAAGGAAGATCATTAAGAAACAATAAAAACAGTAAAGGATCCAAATGGCTACCCTGCGGAACACCAGAAGTAACAGGCATATTGCTTTTAGTTTTAGTATTTGTCCTTAGTAGGAGAAACCGGAAAATATTTAATTTTAAGTATTTATTCTGAAATTATCATAGACAAGCGCACTCAGATATTATTCGAAGAAAAATAATATCCTACACTTTGTCTATATTTGTCGCCATGGATCTCATGTAGGTCTTCTTAATTGACCTTTTATGGATCTGGTACATTTTGATTAATAGCTGTAATGCTAATATACCAATAATGATTCCCAGATAGACTACAGGATATTCTATGGTTACATGGATGTCATTGACGACGTTCGCGTTTGGGTTTTCTATTTTTGAATCTCGATTGCCCATTACGTGAAGTGAATTAGATCAAATAGGAATGACAAACAAATTAATTTTAATAATAATTTTTTTTAAATGTATTGGAACAAAAAATTTTAATTTCTATTATAAATGTTTTACATTATAAAAAATTAAATTAAATTAAGAGTAATATTTTAAATAAATAAATATTAAAGTAAAAATTGCCTGTTGTTATTGTTGTTGCATGTTGTTGTTGTTGCATGTTGTTGTTACATATTGTTGTTGTTGCATGTTGTTGTTTTTGTTGCATGTTGTTGTTGTTGCATGTTGTTGATGATGGATATTTTCCAATAAGTGGCCCCTTCTTTTAACTGCAACGTCCATTTACTGTTTTTATATTAGTTTTTCTGTGTTTATGTGTTCAATGCACTACAATATTTTTAATTTCATCAACAATTTTGGCAGTATTATTTTTATGGAATGTTCGTTAAAAAATTTTATTTCTGTTCCATGTTTATATGTTCCAGTACCATTTGCTTAATAATTTTGTTTTTTTTTTTTTTAATCGAAGTCGGTACGTTATTTAGGTGAGGCATACAAAGAATAACAATAAGAGGTCCGAATCATGGGTAGCGCTGACGAAGTTGTAGTTGTTGTACTCGCTCCAAAACAAAAACTAACAGACATACATGTTAGATATGTATGTACATATGTAGTTATAAACGATCGAATTAGCCGACTTATGCTATCTTTTAAAGGGGGAGGGTTGCCACGTCCATTTTTTGTGAGTTTGTCGACATCGACTCTACGAACTTACCCACCAAATTGCATTCGTCTACGATCACTATGTCCCTAAATATAAGGTTTGCCACGCCTACTTTTTGCTATATCGAATTTTTTTTAAGCCATCTAAACCTGATAAGCTTCCGCCACATGCCGGTCAAGCACCTAACGCCTTCAGCAAAACATAAAATAGGCTTATTGCGCAAATAGAGAATAAAAAAGAGTGATAGATAGATATTTATTTACTTTTTTTTAATATATTTTTTTCACAAAAAGATGTTAGGTTTCAGTCGGTATCGGGCTAATTAAAGCCACTGCACGCTGATTAACGACCCAACGCCTTCAACGAAACACAGCATAGTGCAGTAGTTCTTGAGTTACTGTGCAAAAACACAAAAAAAAACTAAATATTGTGCCATCTTTCGGACGAACTTCAAACTACACAGAAACACTCCTCACGCCCCATAGAGCATGTATATTAAGTTTAGTCAAAATCGGTTCGTGCGTTCTGGAGTTATAGCGTCAGGAAGGAAAACCCGACTTATTTTTATATAGCAGATAAGAATATATCAGTACCGCTAATGCTCTCGTTGTATAAAGACGTGTGTATCGCTGTTACAAGAACTTTAAATAAATTCATAAGAATTCAATTTCAAAACAAAACAATAAAATATTTTGCATTCTTCGGAACAATAACAATTTGCTTACTGATTTAACAAAAATAAAAACAATTGTTTTAAGAAAAAAAAAAAAAACAACAAAATAAAACGTACATTATCAACTCAAGATGTTAACGCACAATGCGTTAACACAATGAAAAAAAACCCAAATCCAATAACAACTCGAATAAAGCGAGTCAGTCAAAATTATCAACAAATTATTTCTTTCCATTACAAGCTGTTGATGATAATAACGAAGATGAATATTGTATACCAAATCCAACAAAAGTTAAAATATCACCAATCACTGTTTTAAAATGTAAAATAGAAGAACTACATGAAATATGTAAAACAAATAAAATATCTGATTATTCGATAAGAAAAATTTCTATTGGTCTTAAATTGTTTTGCCGCTCTAAGGAAAATTTTGATACACTATGTAACGCGCTTACCAACTCTTATGAATTTTTCACATGTGCAACCAAAAGTGAAAAAGCATATAAAGCTTTGCTATTCGGACTGGATAAGTATGACCCCTTATTAATAAAGAAAAAACTTATAAGCATGGGATTAAAATGCTTAGACGTAAAATTTGTTGTTAAAAAAATAACAATTACATTGAATATTTCATTTATGTTGTTTATTTTGAACGACAGTCCATAACAATGAAAGAATTAAGACAAAACTATTCTGTAATTGATTTGGGAGTTTCAACAAATCAGGAAATCCAAAATCACCCAATGTTATAACTGCCAAATGTTTGGTCATGGCTCTAATAGATGCAAAGTTAAAACGTTTTGTGCAAACTGTGCCGTATAAGTGCACATAAGACCTCCGATTGTAAGGAATCTCTTACAAAGTGTGCAAACTGCAGTGGCAATCACAAATCATCTTCCGAAAACTGTCCCAGCAGATCTACATATTTGGAAATAAGACAGCGATCGAGACCCACTCCAAGGCGTTCTGTCTCACGAACTAATAATAACATTCACCCTGCTAATTACAATAAAAATTTTCCTAACATTCTTCGTCAAAATGTTCCTGAAAATCCTAATTTATGGAACCCAACCAACAACAACAATACCAATGAACTGTTTACTCTACAGGAAATAAAAAGCTTGAGTCTTCAGCTTATCACTAACCTTCGTAACTGTCGTAGTAAAGCAGATCAATTTGAGGTAATTACAAATCTGGCATGTAAATTCCTCTCATAATGACGTATGACCTAAATGTTATTACTTGGAATGCTAGAGGCATTCGCAACAAAAGTTTAGAATTGTTCCAATTCCAAACAACAACAGTATAGATGTTTGCTTAATATCGGAATCTTGGCTAAATTCAAATATCTCTATAAAACATCGTGATTTTGTAGTTTATAGAAACGATAGAGACGTCGGTAGAGGAACTCCGCCTCCTATTATTATTAAAAAGAATACAAAACATTCATTACTACCAATTGTTAATACTCATATTATTGAAAATATTGGAGTCAAAATTTATACAGATAACGGAAATGTAGATATCTTTGCATGCTATTTTCCTGGGGGTTCAACTGGTATGGACAACAATAGGAAACAGTTTTTTGCATCGGATATACATAGACTGAGTAATATTAGTAACAAATTTATTCTTGGTGGTGATTTTAATTGTAGACATCAGAGCTGGGGCTGTTTAAGAGCTAATTGCTGGGGTAATATTCTAAATGAGAAACTTATATCTTATAATATTGATATTGTCTATCCAACTGATCATACATATGTGCCTGCTAGTTCAAATAGACAGGGATCTACTTACGACTTTTTTCTAACAAATATTCCAGATATATTATCACCTGCAGTTGTTCTAAACGACCTCAGTTCAGATCGCCTACCAGTTCAGATCAAACTCTCTGATCAAGTTTACATGTCAAACTTTGTGAAATTTGACTATAAAAATGCGAATTGGATAGTTTTTAGGGAATATCTTACAAGACATACAAACATACCTGATTCAAGTAGTATTATATCTAAGGAACAGATTGATGGGGCGATTATACAATTTAAGAATATCATAAAAGAAGCCATTAATACTAGCGTTCCAATGTTATCTTCCACTTTCAATACAAGGCATATACCAACTTTTTTAAGAAATTATATTAGGCAGAGAAATAACTGTCGGAGAAACTGGCAACGATATCGTAACTATTCCGATTTTAATGATATGAAGATACTCAATAGAACAATAGGTGAGGAATTTGAAAAATTAAGGAATAAGTATTGGACTAATTTATTAACAAATTTAGATAAAGGTTCTGCTCCTTTTTGGAACATAACTAAGATAATTAGGAAAAAGCGAAACCCTATATCTATTTTAAAACACAATAACTTCCGTTATGCAACTAATATTGAGAAATGTAATATAATGGCACAAACCTTCGCATCTAATCATGATATTTCCAGTAATTCGGGCGATGATGAGTTAGAATTACAAATAAGGGTTGCAACCCAATCTTTTAGGCTGACTAATCCCAATATTTCGGAAGATATGCTAACAACAAAATCTCAAAATTATAAAAAATGCCAAATTAAAGAAAGCTCCTAGAATTGATGGGATACCAATGTCTTAAAAATATTCCTGATAAGTCGCTTAAGTTCTTAACAGTTATTTTTAATGCGTGCCTAAGTATGCCGACGATGTGGCTATTCTTGTGGGTGGAAAATTTTTGCCGACGCTGGGGGAACTGATGGAGTCTGCTCTTGGAATTTTATCCTCTTGGGCAACGAACTGTGGCCTGGGGATAAATCCAAATAAGACGGATCTCGTTCTGTTCTCGCGTAGGTACAAAATTGAAACCTTCAGGTTGCCAAGATTAGCTGGTAGGGAGCTGCCGTTGTCTTCTGAGGTCAAGTACTTGGGTGTTGTCCTGGACAGTAAGCTGAACTGGAAACGAAACACCGAGGAAAGAATGAAAAAGGGACTGAATGCTTTCTACCAGTGTAGGAACTCCATAGGTAAGAACTGGGGTCTTCCGCCTAGGGCCATTCGCTGGATATATCTGGCGATTGTTAGACCGGTTATTACTTATGGTTGTGTTGTCTGGTGGTGTGCCTTAGACAAGAGTTTTCAACGGAAAATCTTGGATAAGGTTCAGCGGATTGCCTCTTTGAGTATCACTGGAGTGAGGAAGAGTTGCCCTCAGGCTGCTCTTGATACTATGCTCTGTCTGACTCCGCTTGACTTATATGTCAAGAGGTGTGCAGCGCGTAGTGCCATACGCCTGAGGGAATCGGGTTGCTGGAAGCAGCGCTCGATAGGTCACTCCAGAGTTCTGAGTATCGTCTTTCCTGACGGAAGGTATGGACTTTCGGAAAAAGCCACTGATTACATTGTGCCCGAGGCTATATTCCTACCTGGTTTAAGGACACTTATACCGGATAGGGCACAATGGAATGGTGAGGTACTTCGGGGGCAGAGTGGTATACCCATTTTCACAGATGGGTCTAAGTTAGGTGGATGTACAGGTGCTGGGGTTTTCTGTAGGGAACTCGGTCTTGAACTCCACTTCAGGTTGAATGATGACTGCAGCGTTTTTCAGGCGGAGATTTTCGCAATACTGAAGGCTATTGAGGCCATAGCTGGTGGCCCATCTTCGGATTCGGAATCTTACATGATCTTCGTTGACAGTCAGGCTGCCCTTAAGGCCATTGCGTCGGTCTGGTGCAAATCACGACTGGTTCGCGAGTGCAAAGAGTCGTTGAGGTCTTTTGGACCGGACCGTATCCGTCTATGCTGGGTTCCGGGTCATAGCGGAATACTGGGCAATGAGACGGCGGATGCCCTCGCTAGGTTAGGTTCCCTTTCGGGGGGCGATTTAATAGTTGGTCCTGAACCCCCAGTCTGCCACCTCTATAGCCTCATCGATGGATGGGTCAGGGAGGAAGAGCAGAGGCGTTGGAGGAACGGATCAGGTTGTTCTGTCTCTAGACGTCTATGGCCTGCTGTGGACAGTAAGAGAACAGATTGGCTGCTGGGCTTGGTTAAGGCCAGCGTAAGGTTGGTTGTCGGTTTTATCACAGGGCACTGCGAGATTAGGTCGCTGACGGGGATCTGGAACAGATCCCAGCCGGACTATTGCAGGGTATGTTGCGATGAGGAGGAGTTAGAGACTATCGAACACCTCCTCTGTAACTGCCCAGCCCTTGGTAGGTTGAGGTTGAGGACCCTTGGCAGAGCCTTCTTTGAGAGCTTGAGTTCTGTGTCGAGAGCCGACATCAAGGCTCTCCACAGATTCATTAGCAGTTTGAGCTGGTTGAGAGGTGCTAGGGCTTCATAAGTGTAGTCGCGCGCTCAACCCTTGTTTTGTGTCTGTTTCTTTCTGTGTGATTCCCATCCTCCCCTTACCCTTATGCCCTCCATCTCCAAGGACGTTGTACAATGGGTCAATTTCGACATCCGGGTATTGTACTTGTCTTAACGGACAAGTACACGTCCTCTAACCTAACCTAAGTATGGGATATTTTCCACTTGAATTTAAGACAGCAAAAGTTGTCCCCATTCAAAAACCTAACAAACCTCTCGACAGTCCGTCTTCTTATCGTACAATAAGCCTGTTATCGTCCATAGGTAAGATTTTCGAAAAAATTATTAATCAGAAACTAATATTTTTTATAGAATCTAATAATATTTTTCCCCAACATCAATTCGGTTTCCGAAAAGAACACAACACTGTTCAATCACTAGTTCGAATCAGAAATTTAGTTACCAATAATTTTACTATTCAAAAATCGACGGGAATGGTGCTCCTAGATGTGAAAGCAGCTTTTGATTCGGTCTGGCACGAAGGTCTTATTTACAAAATGATTATTTTCAATATTCCAAATTATTTAATTAAAATAATAGACAGTTTTCTTTGTAATCGTACCTTCAAAGTACATATTGGATCATCGCACTCGGAATTATTGAACATTCCTGCAGGTTGTCCACAGGGTTCATGTCTATCTCCCACTTTATACAATCTTCTGATTTTCTCAACTGGAAAATTGTACCATTTCCGTATTTGCAGACGACACTGCTATCTTATGCTCAGACATACTCTATTCAAACATTAGTGCTAACTTACAAATAGCATTAAATAAAGTGTTTAATTATTTTAATAGGTGGAAGATAACACTGAATGCAAGTAAAACAAAAGCCATATATTTTACTAGAAAACGGACACCTTGTTTTACTCCTCAAGGCAATATAACGTTTTTAAATACAGAGGTTCAATGGGAACAGAGCGTCAAATACTTAGGTGTAATACTTGACCCGAAGATGAAAGAAAACAATACGTAGTAAATAAAGTAAATGTTCTCACACCTGTACTATATCCCTTTATAAACAGAAACTCGAGTCTATCTATTGAGAATAAAGTATTAATTTTTAAAGTAATTTTCCATGCCGTAATTTATTATGCAGCGTCTATGTGGGCAAAGAGCGCGTCTTGTCACGTTGGGAAACTACAGATTGCTCAGAACAAATTATTGAAACTAATATTTAACCTTCCTTGGTTTTTTTCAACGGCTAGACTACATACAATTGCGAATATCGAACTTGTTACAGTAAAGTTATATAGGTTGACATCTAATTTTTATTCTAGATGTATAGGATCTGAATACCCATATATTAATGATTTAACATCAGCAAAGGTAGCTAGTAGGTATATGTAAGTTGTAGGCTGTTGCAAAAGTACAAAAAACAAATACATAAATACATTTACTTTTTTTTGCTTACTTGCTTTATTGGATCTTCTCTTTATAAAGTAAAATGCTCTTTCTCTTATAAAATACAAACACAATAAATATTGTCTTTGTACGAAGTAAATACAATAAGTGTTAATGAATAAAGAAAATGCAAGTGTTTGGAAAGACAGTTCTTAAATTACTTATTGAAATACTCAAGTATTTTGCAGGTTTTATATAATGTTGCATATCAAAATAGAAAATACTAGCGCATTAAATCCCAATATTTTTATTAATTAGAATATGTTTGTATTTTAATCGGAAATAATAAAAACGATATGCTTGTTAAAAATAAAAAAGAATTATAAAAATGAAAAATTAAATTTTATTAAAACAAAATAAAAATAACTTCAAAGTTCTAATTCATGCTAATGTGGTTAGGAAAAAAGTAACAAATCCATAAAGTTGTCAGTCAACAATCAGAAGATTTTAGATGCCTAAAAAACAAGCAAAATTATGAAATTATTTTGGCAACTGGTTATTCATCTTAAGTACGTTTTTACCCGTTTTTCGTTTTTACTCCTAGTTCATTTATTTCATGGGCAAGATCACAATAATTTACGTTTCCATGGACAAATATAAGTTGGTGTACTTTTTCTGGAGATTTTCCAAGTACACTTCTGGTTTCAGTAAGAGCTTGTCTGCTATTGGAAAATATTCTTTCTGATGGTGCGCTACTTGCTGGAATGCACAATATTTTACAGCTAAGGTTATATTAATTCTGGAACTGCATCTTTCGCGACTCCCACCATTGTAGTATATTTAAATCATCAACCATACAAACATTTGAGTTTTCGTACCTTGCGATTTCCTGCGAAAATGACTCGTGGACATGTTCAGCATGGTTAGGCTGCAAAAAATCACTTAGGAGATCCAAATTTTCCGCTGATAATACGCCTTGATTATTTGGGGTATATTGTGAGGGTTGATATACTTCTTCCATTAATTTAGTACATTCAAATTTTATACTACTCTTCTCATCTTCGGTAAATTGTGTAAGTTTGTTTGCTGGCGGGAAAAGAAACAAAGCCACCTTATGCAACATAGAGAGATTTTGTAACACTATTGATTCGAAATTTTCTATTATTTTAAGCTTAAAATCCTTAATTATATCTAAGTCTGAATCATTAATACATATGTATGTATTTATTATTAATAATATAACTCACTTGACAATTTCTCATTATTACTTTTTATTTTAATCAAAGTTTCTTAAGTTTAGGTATTTCAACCTCTAAACCCTTCTTTGATCTTAATATTATTGTTTCAACAATACTGCATTTAAACTACAAAAGTTTCCAAAATAGACCAAATATACATAAATAACGGTTAAACAAAGTAAAATGCAGTTTTTATTTTAATAATTAGTAATCATCTGCAAGAAAGAGAAATTTAAAAACCATAACCCTTGCTTGCATTTAGTTCTTAAAATACCTATAATGTAAAATAAGAACCTTGCCAAATACTTACAGTATATTAGCAAAAACAATTTTTACTTTGATTTACTTATAGTGGGCAAGAATGAGTAAATACAAAAACTTTGAGAGTATAAAGAGAATAAAATTTTGTTTTGTATTTTTGTTTGTTTGGTATTTATTTGCTTTGCTTCTCTTTTGTACTTAGAATTAATATGAGAATGTTTAAAAAATCAAATGTTTTTGAATTTAAATGTACTTAGTGCAACAGCCTAGTAAGTTGGTTTTACCAAAATGTACAAAAATTATAAAAGAAAAATATTCAAATAGGTTTTTTAAAATTTTGCCTCCAATACTATTATTAATATATACTTATTATAATTTTGTAAATAACTATTAACTATTAAGAAGAAAAAGTTGTATAACTTGAACTATTTATGTATATGTATACATATTATTTTCTAGATGAAAAAGAATGTATATATTACTTGGAAATAAAGAATTGAATTGAATTGAATAATAATATACAAATTTTTGTAATTACTTCACGTGAGAGGCACCACCTTACTATAGCTGGAATACAAAACTGGGGACTCTAGCTGTAATAGTTTTCTAGATATACAGATTATAATAATTAGTTCATATGGAGCTTACCACGCCCCTAATGCTTGATTGCCCATTTTTAATAAAAATTTGATATTGAACCTTTAGATATTCGTACAAAATTTGAGCAGTCTAACTGTTCTGGTGTTCTAGATATGCAGATTTTATAATTTGCTTTATATGGGAGGAGTCACGCCTACTTTTGCTAGGTCGCCTATTTTTGTCCAAAATATTTATATTTAAACTAAAGTTACTTGTAAAAAATTTGGGGACTCCAACTGTTAAAGTTTTCCAGTTATGCAGATTTTAGTATTTACTTTATATGGAAGGTGTCATGCCCCTTAATGATAGGTCGCCCATTTTTGTCAAAAAAATCATATTTAACAGAAAGATATCCGTACAAAATTTCAGTAGTTTAACTGTTCTGGTGTTCTAGATATGCAGATTTTATAATTTACTTTATATGGGAGGACTCACGCCCACTTTTTCTAGATCGCCTATTTTTGTCCAAAATATTTATATTTAAACTAAAGTTACTTGTGCAAAAATTGGGCACTCTAGCTGTTACAGTTTTTCAGATATACAGATTTTCATATTTACTTTATATGGGAGGTGCCACACCCACTGTTGCTAGTTCGCCCATTTTTGTCCAAAATATTTATACTGAAACTGTAGTTACTTGTACAAAATTTGAGGTATCTTGCTGTTATAGTTTTTCCAATACACCTATCCCCCGCTTTACACGGAAGATAGCTTCCATAAAAAACCGTGTAACTCGAAAAATTCACTCTTATATGGAAAAACCGTGCTAAACGAAAATCACTATAAAAAAGCCCTTTTCGCCAGTTTTTAATATGATGAATAACAAACACATTTTTATAAATTATAGATTTTGTAAAAAATAATTCTGTTATTTGCTCACCTTGAATAAATTTACGCTATCAATTATATATAAACACTAATTAAAAACAAAGTTTAAAAACAATGATGCTCTTTGTTTTGTTATTTCAAACAAACTAAATTTAGTTTTGATCATAAAACGGGGAGTTCCAATCTTATCTATTTCCATCATAGACATAGACTACTAAAAATTTGTAATTTTGTAGTGTTGTATTTTGACACTAAAACAATGAAAATGTTATTGTAGATATAAGCAAATTATAGTTTAGTGTTTATAATTTCGTGTAAATGCAAAATTAATAAATTTCGTTAAAAAAATTTCATTTTCAAAAACCGTGTAAGATCGAAAACGTGTAAAACGAATACCGTGTAAAACGGGGGATAGGTGTATATCCATTTTGTTATTAGCTTAAAGGTAATGTAGTATATGTGGGCGTAGCACCTCGCACATTTGAAATTTCTACATAAAAAGTAGCCTATAACTCCTTCCAGAGTTCCGTACAGGAAGATAATGTGAAAATTTCAAGAAAATTGGTTCAGCCGTTTAGTCGTCTATAAAGTTCAAACATACAAGCAAACACACATTCATTTTTATATATATAGACTAGCTAAAACCCGGTGTGCTTCGCTACTCCTATTGATGTCTATACATATAAAAATAAATGTGTGTTTATTTGTTTGTGGGTGTTTTGTATGAAGTCTATAGACGCCTAAACGGCTGGACCGATTATCTTGAAATTTTAACAGTACCTTCGGCAGCTCTAGATGTTGAAACTCGTAGTCTCTCTCCTTCTAGGCGTACATCGCGTTGATCCGGCGTCTCTTCAGTTGTTGATCTTGATGATTGGGATCGTTTTCTTCTGAGACGTGCATCACGTTAATCAGGTGTCTCAGCAGCTCTAGATGTTGATGCTCGTAGTCTACACGTACATCTCGTTGATCTGGCGTTTCTGCAGCTACTGCTCTTTGCAATCGTATTCTTTCCCTTTCTAAACGTTCATCACGTTAAACTAGAGCAGGGTTTACCAAAAGTTTTTTGGTTATGTATTAGTGAGTAAGAGAGAGAAAATAAATTGAGAGAATTGATTTATTTACAGCCATAGAAAAGTGTTTGTAATATACGATATTTTGATTTTCATTTTATCAACTTACATATGTAAAGCTATCTATCTTTGGCTTAATAATTTTAGATAAATAAAAATAAAATAAAAAAATCCATTTTTTATTAAAAGATCGTATAGGTATCCATCTTTGGCTTAAAAATTAGACCATGTTTTTAGATAAATAAAAAAAAAAACATTTTTTATTAATAGAGAAAAAGCAAGCATTCCAAAGCATTTAAAAAAAAAATTATACTATGCGACAAAACAAAAATTGAAATACGCCCATACGCTCAAAAGCATCTTTTAACATACAATATTTTTTGAGTGTCATTCTGACAAAAATGGTAAAGCATTCGCCGCACATGTGTTCTTGTCGCAGTCTGATCGACAACTAAATCATAAAGCACAAGAATGCGTGTGAGTTCTCTCGGCACAATTGTGCTATGAAATGGTAAACGATGAACTAGAGCCTCAGCTGTTTCTTCGGGAGTTTATCCAGCTCTTTGTGATTGTAAATTAACTGCATTTTTTGTGCGTTTAGAAAACGAAGATTTTTTAGGTGGCATTTTTGCGAAAAAGATTGTAAGTACTATTTAAGTACTTCCTTTCAATCAGTAATAGGCAAATATACCATAACAGGTCAAATTTTTTTATTTTCAAGATAAAGAATTTTGGGCAATAGAAAATATTTAATATTTTTTATTAGGGTGACCATTAGGGTTTGGTCTGTATTATATAACAACAGGTAACAATTGGTTCTTTAAAAAATTATGTATGCTGTAGGTAGTTAATAAATTAAGGCAGTATAGTGTTATCAATGGTCTGTGTCTACTGTTAATGGTACCTAAGTTACATATGTCCCTCTATGCGTATTTTTACAAACATATAATAAAACAGCTATTGGAATGAACAGGCAATACACATGACTTTCGCTGCAATAGTTTATCAGATATATGATGTTTAGTATTTACTTTCTGTCTAACAATTCATATAAAAATAGAGTCCATTTATTTCCCTAACCCGAAATGTTCATATGTGTGTCAAAGATTCTAGATTCTAGCTCTAATAGTTTTCCATATACACGAACTTTTGTATCATATTTATATGGAACGTCTCGCTCTTATTGCTAGTCCGGCAATTTTTTCACAAATTATTCATATGGATTTCAGTGTTGCCCGTGTACAATTTGATGATTTTATCTATAATGATTTCCCAGATATAAGAAGTTTTAAATTTAATTCATATGGAAAGTACCACGCCCCCTTTTCCTAGTCAGCCCATTTTTGTCTAAAATATTCATATTGATACTAAAGTGGATTCGACAAAATTTTAGGACTCTAACAGTTATATTTTCTTAGATATATTAATTTAATATTTTTATAGGAGATGACACGCCCATTACAGCAAGTCTGCCCATTTTGTTCATATAGATGTCAAAGTTGTCCCTACAAAATTTGAGGAATAGCTTTTGCAGTTTATGAGACATCCCACATTAAATACTTATGGGTTATGTGGGCGTGGCACCTCGCCTACTTGAAATTTTAACATAAAAAGTAGCCTATAGTTCCTTCCGGACATACAGGAAGGTACTGTTAAAATTTCAAGAAAATCGGTCAGGCCGTTTTTAAATCTATAGATAAATGTGGGAGGTGCCACGCCCCCTATTGCTAGTCAGTCCATTTTTGTCTAACGTATTCATATTGATACTAAAGTGGCTTCGACAAAATTTTAGGAGTCTAACTGTTATATAGGCTGACTTCATAAACGCAGTTTGCAATGTAACTTTACAATGCATGGTGTTCATAAAAGCAGTAAAATTTGTTTTGGCAATGCCTCACGTTCATTATTGCATGACAATTCTTTTCAGTGCGCATTATTTGTCAATTTCGTGCATGGTTTTTATTTGTGATTCTTTGTAAACATTTACATTTATTGGCGGCAAAAATTTTGTGGTAGAAAAGGCAAATTTGTTTTAATTAAATTTTTTTTTATATTGTAAGTACAAATTTAAGAACAATTATTGCTCAGTTTCCAAATTGTTATTTGTAATGCTTTTTGTAGCGTTATTCCAATATACCTACAACTTCTTAAAATTTAAAATAATAGTTTTATCAAATTATTCCATTTGGTAATAAATACCTGAAATGTACTTTTCTTCATTCGAAGATGAGAATAAAACACATTTGCCTGCATGCTTGCAAAAATTTTACAAAAATTTAAAGTGGAAGGAAGAAAGAATTTTTCTCTTTGAATCTTGGCTAGTTAATAATGCTATACGACGAAGTTTTCTTTCGTTTAAAATATTTTTGATCAAATTGCTGATTGAATTTTTATTATCAGCCAAATCGAGGGCGGTTTTCAAAAAAACCGCATTTTTTCTGAATATTCATTTTAAAAAATTAAATTATACAAAAATTTTAAGTTATACAAGGATCAAAAGTTTTCGCGTTCATAAATGCATTAAAATGTCATCTCATTATTTGACAAAGCAGTGTTACAATAAAACATAGCTTTGCCTTGTAAATGAATTTCTTTGCAGTGTTGCATTGCAAACTGCGTTTATGAAGACAGCCATATTCTTAGATATACTAATTTAATATTTTTTATATGGGAGGTGACACGCCCACTATAGCCAATCCGCCCATTTTGTTCATATAAACGTTAAAGTCGTCCATACAAAATTAGAGGACTCTAGCTGTTGCAAATTATGAGATATGTGACATTAAATACTTGTTGGGTATGTGGGCGTGGCATCCGCCTACTTGAAATTTTAAAATAAAAAGTAGCCTATACTTCCTTCCGGACATACAGGAAGGTACTGTTAAAATTTCAAGAAAATCGGTCCGGCCGTTTTTAAATATATAGATTCATATATTCATATGGGAGGTGTCACGCCCGCTATTGCCAGTCAGTCCATTTTTGTCTAAAATATTCATATTGATACTAAAGTGGCTTCGACAAAATTTTAGGAGTCTAACTGTTATATATTCTTAGATATACTAATTTAATATTTTTTGTATGGGAGGTGACACGCCCACTATAGCCAATCCGCCCATTTTGTTCATATATACGTCAAAGTCGTCCATACAAAATTTGAGGACTTTAGCTGTTGCAGTTTATGAGATATGCGACATTAAATACTTATTGGGTATGTGGGCGTGGCACCTCGCCTACTTGAAATTTTAAAATAAAAAGTAGCCTATAGTTCCTTCCAGACATACAGGAAGGTACTGTTAAAATTTCAAGAAAATCGGTCCAGCCGTTTAGCCGTCTATAGACTTCAAACAAACAAACCCACAAACAAATAAACACACATTCATTTTTATATATGTATATAGATAATGCTTTTGTATCCAATCGTGTATATTACATTGATTTCTCTATGAACCATAAACGCATCAAAATTGAACCATTATCATTGTTCTCCAAAACCAAGTTGCTGATTTCTCATTCAGTGAAGATAGAATAAAAACGACAAGTTAACATCACTTTTTTTTTCATCACGATGGCAATGAAATATTTGTCATCCTACAGCGTAAAACACTGGTGGCGTAAAACACTTTTTTTGTAATTAACAATCAAAGGAAGCGCATGGAGGAATGCCAGTAAAAATACAGATTCTGTCGATATATAAGAAAGAATTATTATAATTATTACATAAATAAAGCAAATATTTAAAAGGATGTTTAAAGGATCTTAAAAACAAAAAAGTAAGTAAAATAATTCAATATAAGTATACTCATTTGATAAATTATTTACGCTACAAATATAGTATGTACATACAGACATATATGCAGATAAAATACAGTATTGAACAAAAAAGTATATTATGTTATCCTTAAGAATTAAATTTGTTGTACAGGTATATGGATGAAATGTAAAAAACAAATATAAACTTTGCAATAAAAAAAAATACGACATGCATGCGTAAGAAATAAAATAAACGTAATTAAATATTTTTAGCTCTATATTACTGTTTTAAAATTTTTGGTTAAAAATTCGTTAAATAATATGCTTTCTGTCAAGAAAATTTTGTGTGAGGTCAGCTACGAAAGCTATATGTATTCCTTTTTTACAGTGAATGTTAACTTAATAGAAACTGTTAAAATAACATGATTGAAAAATACAAAAGAAGAAAAGAATATCGTAAAAAAATCAAAAATAGAAAAAAGAAGACAAACTTTAGTGTTTTACCAAAAAACAAACGAGTATATAAAAATGCTGTTTCCTTATTGCTAATAATGGAGTGAAAAGACCGATTTTTTTAACCAAATGTAGCCTCCTATAGTGTGCAAAATGAGATAAAAATATAATTGAGTGGAAAACAGACCTAATGCGATGGGTGGTCCTCAAGGATTCCTAAATAGTTCTCGTTATGGTCGAGCATTACTCTTGATCGGAAATGCAGTTAGATGCGTCTAACTTTTGTTCGTAAGAGCAAAAAAGTGCTCTATACAAAGGGGCCTAAAATAGGCCCAAAAGTTATATTGCTTTTTTTGCAGTGAATGTTAAGTTAACAGCGACTGTTAACATAATTGAAAAATTTAAGCTGGAGGTCCACACCACGCGTTTTCGCGTCGAAGCGTTGCGTGCATTTTATACCTTCGCATTCTACGCTTCAAGTTACATGCAACGCTTTTTACGCGCCAATTTTTAAACAGATTAAAACAAAACAACTTCTCAAAACCAGCTGTTTTGTACGCGCGCCGCTTGTGATGCTTACAAAAGTAGATCTACTTTTCGCGTTCTATGCGTCAAGGCATCCTACGCTTTTGTGCGTGTAACTTGCACCAAATAAATACATTAATTATACTTTTTTGACAGCCGCGTAGAATGCGAAAACACGTAGAACGCGTGGTAAGGACCTCCAGCTTTAGAAAAGTGGAGAAAGAATATCTTACGTAATAACGAAGATAGAGCTGTATTTGCGAAAAAGGAAAACGAAGCTGAACCTTTTTATTTTACAAAAAAAAAAAAGGAAAATAAATTGCTTCTTGGAGATAATAACTTTGCAAAATCAATTGTTTTTACCAAATATTTTTACAAATATATAATAAACAGAGCAAAATTAGGACTGGGATTTTGGATCAAGGATTCCAAAACAGTTTTCCTTATGGTCGGAAACCTTTGGGACCAGAGATATAGGCGACGAAGCTAAGTTTTTTATATGCGCAAAAAAGTGAGGTATATATCGGATAAAATTCGATAAAATTTAAAAAAGTGAGCTTTTTGGGACCAAATGAACTGTACAGCTATTGGAACTATATATATATGTACATATATATGTTTTTTATATTTACCTGGTTACGTAACCTGTACGACCCGTTCAGTGCCAGCTTATCGGAATAGACCAGTTGAACCATCGCAGAAGATCGTTATATCACCGTCACCAATGATAGCTTCAGCAACTCATTCTTCCCGTGTGGGAGTGTAAGTTTTGTATGTTCGTCCGAAAACACTGTCTGGCATCATGGTGATACCGTTCTACTTAATGCAGTATTGAAGCCTGCCATATCGTACATGACCTAGACATATTTGATAACTTAAGCCTCAGTGCAGTGCTGGAGCCGTGTTTTGAAGAAAGATGCCTAATGGCTGTACAGACAAGATGACCTCGAGGCCAGCCTGTGGCATTGACTTCAGAGCACCCGTGGTGTCCAAGTATGGCAACTGTATTGTACTTTTATATTTAAATTTATTTATTTTACTTTATTTTAAAAGCACATTTAATTTAATTTGCAAATTAATGTTAATGTAAGAAAGTCTGTTTCTTTCGGAAGATAATAGACTTTTTCTAAGTCTGACAAAAGTTGTATTTAATAAATCACTAGAAATTATTTACATATTTATTTATTAATGAATTTTTTGCCCAAATCCTGTACAACAAGATGAAAATCTTATATTTAAAGTACAGGAACGTAATATGTACATAATAATTAACTTAATTTAGTAAATGAATAACTGACTTCATAATAACAAGTAATGGATATGTAGATAGAAGCAATAAGGGGAATAAAAACACAATAGAAAAAGGAAAAAAAAACAAAGTTGCAAATATATATAAAAAAAAAAATCAACGAAAATATTGAAACAAAAATATCCTGAAGCTATTAGCGTTGGTGTTGCATTGCTGATGCGGAAGAATGTTCCAGAGTCGAATAGCATGTAAATAAAACTACCATTCGGAAAATAAGTAGCGATGCCGACTTAGCAAACAACGATGTTGCCAGATTTAGACCAGTTTTTGGCATCGTTTTCATTAAAATTTAAATTGCATTTTTTTATTTATTCATTAATTATTATAACATTACAAGCTATAAATCTTATAAAGGGTCCGCCAAATAACTTTTTTTTGAAAATGCTTTAAAAAAAACTACTTAATATTTTTTCAAATTACTTTTTTATTTGAAAGTACAATCCTTCCGGTTAATAATGGAAAATAATTTCATTCAAATGGCTGCCTCGGCTGGCCATGCAGTAGCCTACACGATCGGTCCAATTTTTAAACACATTATCGATTGTGTGCAGCTGTATTTCACCAATAGCTTCACGAATATTTTCCTTTAAAGCGTCAATTGTCTCTGGTTTGTCGGCGTAACACTTATCTTTAACGGCACCTCACAAATAATAGTCCAACGGTGTCAAATCGCAGCTCCGAGGTGGCCCAATTATGTCTCTGGACCAGAGATCAGCAACGAGTATTCAAAACGATGAGTAGATTCGAGTCATACTTATTTTTTTCATATACTTATACGCATTCATATTTATTTTAATATCATACTCATTCTACTTATACTCAAAGTTGGAAGTACTCGTCGTATTCATACTTAACAATATGCATGATGTTATTGACTTCGACTCGTCTCTACTTAACATTTACACGAAGCACAAAATAAGTATGATTCGCTTACGAACACTACTATACTCACAAGAAGATTGTGTGTATGCTTTGCTTGTTGTCTTTTCTTTCTTCTTTGTTTGTATATGCAACAATAACAAAGGCTGTAAATTTTGATGAATGATTCGAGACACTCGAATCACTTATAAGATTATAAGTATTTTTCTAAATTTATGAATCAGAATGAGTAGGCGTATGAATCAAACACATTTCGAATGTTGTGAGTTTGATGTCATCGTTGTACTCATACTCATTGTAACCTATACTTATAAATCAATGCTGTAGCGAGTACGAATGAATCAGAGTAGTTGAATTTCAATTCTGTTGATTCACTCATACTCAAAATTGCATGAGTGCTTATGAGTAGCGGAAAAACGATTCATTGCTGATCTCTGCTCTGGACCAAAATCCGCACCAAACAGTGACTCGTTTTGGGTGCGTCGGCTTTTCAATGTATGCGTGCGGGTTTTCTGTGCCCCAAATGCGACAATTTTGCTCGTTTACATACCCGCCAAGATCAAAATGAGCTTCATCTGAAAAGATGATTTTTTTTTTGCCAAAATCGGCATCTTCTGTAAGTCGATCGCAGGCCCACTTACCGAAGCGAAAACGCATAATCATTTATTTTCTAATAAATAATAATAAAAAGAAATCTAATCCAATTTAATTATTGTTAAAAAAAACTCACATAAAATTTTTATTAAGAAAATAATTTAAATAACTCTTTTTTTGAACGCATTTGCACTTCCTAAATTTTGAATATAATTTGTTCGGGTATTCCAAAGACTAGTCGTGTGTATAAAAAATTGTCGCTGTGACAGAAGAGTATCGTATCACTTTTGAATAATCGCTTTACACCTGTAAGATCTAGCAAACTTAATATCAAAGCTAAGGTTGAGAGTGTGCGTGAGAATCCACCAACATCAACTCGTCATCGTTCTTAAGAATTGAACATTTCACGCACTAGTTTACGTCGAATTTTGCGAACAGATCTCGGTAAGACGCTTTACAAAGTTCAATTGGTTCAAGAGTTGAAGCTGTATAACCATCCGCCTCATGGAGCTCAGAAAAACCACACGTGGTCTTTCAGAAACCAATGCACCAATTACGAGTGACCGTTTTGTGTGTCTTGAGCGGAGACATCATTGGCCAATATTTCTTTGAAAATGAGGGCGGCGCAACCATTACGGTCAATATTATGTCACCATAATAACTGATTTTTTTGTACCCGTTCTTCATGGTGTTGATGTGAATGATGTTTGGTTTCAACAGGATTGTGCAACTTGCCATACAACTCATGTCACAGTCGATTTATTGCGTCAAACGTTTGATGGTCGCTTAATTAGCCTAAATGGTGATATGAATTGGCTGCCAAGAAGCTGCAATTTGACAACGTTGGACTATTTTCTGGGGGGTGCCGTTAAAGAAAAGTGTTATGCCGACAAACCGGAGTCAATTGACCATTTGAAGGCCAACAATCGTGATGCCATTGTCGAGATACGACAAAAAAAAATTAATTTGACAAAATGTCAACCCGTTTTTGTTACATTGCATTTTTAAATGGCCCACCCTTATATACGAGTATTAGTATTAAACTGCACATCATCAGCATACAAATGAACATTACAGTTAACTGAAACATCAGACCGGTATGTAAATGATACATACAGAATAAAAGAGGTTCAAGTATTGATCCCTGGGGAACACTTCTGCTAACGTTAAACGGATTTGAAATGTTGCCATTTAGATGAACTTTTTATTAGATGAAAATAAATTAGACTACCAGCAGACAGTTTTTGGACCTTTTTGAAAAGACTGTAATTAATCGTATCAAAAGCCTTGGTGTGATCAAGAAGAACTAAAATTGTTTAATTATTTTCATCCAGTTTCGACCTATGATCCTCAACCATATTTATTAGTGCAGTAGTACAACTCTTACCTTTAATAAATCCCGACTGACACTTAAAAAATTGTGACTTTCTAAATAGATTGACTTGAATAGCTATAAGGTTTTGGATTACCTTGGACAAAAAGGCAATAGTAGCAATGGGGCTGATCTTGTTGTTAGAGGTTGGAATGCGAATGATTTCAGATAGTTTGCATTCATCAGGATGTATCCCTACAACAGGTGTAATAAAACAATTTTTTTAAGATAAATATGAAACACAATGTGATCCATGATTAGAGAGAACCTTCGTAAATTAAATGATGAGCAAGGTGAATCCATAGAAAAGGAAAAGTATAAATATTAACCAATAACTGCTAAAGGGTCCGCCAAATAACTTTTTTTTTTAAATGCTTTAAAAAAACTTGAATATTTTCTCAAATTTCTTTTTTTATTTGAAAGTACAATCCTTCCGGTTAATAATGGAAAATAATTTCATTCAAATGGCTGCCTCGGCTGGCCATGCAGTAGCCTACACGATCGGTTCAATTTTTAAGCACATTATCGTTCGAATTTTGTGAACATGTTGAACGAATTTTTGTTCACAAAATTTGAAGAGGAGGATATTGGCAACATTTGGTTTCAACAGGACGGCGCTACGTGCCACACAGCCGAAGCTACACTTGATGTTTTGCGCCCTGTTTTGGAGATCGCATTATCAGTCGCAGAGCTGATGTCGTTTGGCCACCTCGGAGCTGCGATTTGACACCGTTGGACTATTATTTGTGGGGTGCCGTCAAAGATAAGTGTTACTCCAACAAGCCAGAGACAATTGACGCTTTAAAGGACAATATTCGTGAAGCCATTGGTGAAATACAGCTGCACACATAAATGAAGCATCAAATCGTCAAATATTTCAGAAAAAATCGTCAAAATCGTCAACGACGTTCATTCAAATCGTAAAAAAATCATCAGAAAAAAATAACCATTTATAAACGAGCGAGAATGGAATACAACTCCGATGTTTGGGTCGGTGCCTCAACGTCTATTTTGAGGCTTCGCAACCGTGTAAAGGCGAGGCCGTACTAGCTCGTTAATGATGGCTTGGGTTTCACTGTTGGTACTACAAAGGATTTTTCTCGAGCGAAATAAGGGGACTTGGTCTATTCAACAGTGGATCGCACACTGCATTACAGACAAAGTTCGTTTGTTAGGCGGACTATTCGTATGTGAAACTTAATTCCTGCAGAGATCTTTCCTGTTACTTATGGTATAAAAATATTCAAACCTAGTGTCCATAAACACTGCTCCCTCTTTCCTCCTTTCGATAACATATTATCCTAGTTCCAAACACAATGCCATCCATTCCCTAAGTGTTGGTCGTACAAAAAAAAATAATCACCCTTATTCTGGTTGTCGTCGTCGCCGTCGTCGTCGTCACCAAAAATGATGTTGATAAAATCAGAGTCGACACAACACAATATCGACGGCGTATAGACTCACAGAATACCAAATGTGTGTCGACAGTCATCTATAACTGTCAATAACGACAAACAGAATACCAATTTTAAACTGTCGACGACGACAACCAGAATAAGGGTGAATGGCACTTGCCTTTGTTCTTCCGATGGTAATATTAGAGGCTATAATCGAATTTTTAAAGTTGTCTGCAAGGCCAAATGATAAATTATGCTCAACTACGAGGTTGTTGAGGAGTTCTAATTTTTTGGCTTTTAAAGGATTAAAAAGGCATAAAATTCAGGTATTCGAAAATAACTTAAAAAATATAATACTTTACTCCTTCTTATTACTAACATAAATTTCCATTAGTAGCAATTGCAAAGCAAATACAAAACTTAAAGTGGCTTTTAATGTACCAAAGTAAAAAATGTAAATTTTTAATTTGTAATGTAAATTTTTAATTTCTAAAAATCGTCAAAATAAGGGCATAAATCGTCACATCGTCAATAAGATATTTTTGGAGCACAAAATCGCCAAAATGACGATAAATCGTCAAATCTGGCAGCTATGGCTGCACACAATCGATAATGTGCTTAAAAATTTGACCGATCGTGTAGGCTACTGCATGGCCAGCCGAGGCAGCCATTTGAATGAAATTATTTTCCATTATTAATCGGAAGGATTGTACTTTAAAATTTTGCCAAATTCCGATATTATCAATCGAGAGTCACTTCACAAGAGAATGCACTGTAAGAATATCAACATTTATACGATATTTTTTAATTAAATTTATAATTTCAAAATTTTGTAAATTTGGCCAAACTTGTAAAAGTGGCGAAAATAGCACCCTTTTCCAATTTCGTTCGTCCCAACAACTTTTATTGTAAATCAATAATCAGCATCAAATTTATTACCAAACGCTCCTAGACATACATAGGAAAATTCTATTAATGATAAAATACTATTGCAACTTTTTTCAGTTACTGCTTTTAACGGCTCATAATGTCTGCAAATATTAATTTCGTTTTCAAATTTACTTTGACCTCTTTTAAATGTATTTATACTTTTTCCTTTTTCTTCTATAATTGGTCTTTTAGGCCACAACAATTGAATTAAAACAAATTATTTTAATCTTTTTTCATCCGACGTTTAGTTTTTATTAAAACGGCATCCCTGAAGAAGTTGGGATTATCCAACGAAACGTCGGATGAAAAAAGATTAAAATAATTTGTTTTAATTCAATTGTTGTGACCTAAATAAAAGCCCAATTATAGAAGAAAAAGGAAAAAGGAATTGCTTTTGCAATTTCGGGAATTAAAATGGATATTATGGACGGGGAGTCTCTATATCCCTAAGACAAATCTTTTTACGTAGTTTTCTTTGCCAAATTAAATTATATGATTATTGTTGTTATAATATTTGTGATTTACCTGGAAATTGGTTACCTGCTGTTGGTATTTTCTTTAGATCTTTTAAACGGAACAGTTCTTCAAAAGTTTCTTTAGAAAGCTTAAAAAAGTTTTTAAAGTTTTTGGGGACCTTCGATTGCAATACTTTTATGACCGTGTATGAAAGGGTTTTCCCTTACAGAGACGTCGTAATCATTTCTGGCTCTATTTAGTTTTATTAAGTTCTTACTCAATTGCTTTTTGTAGTCCATTACTTTAGAAAAAAGAAAATTTATTTTATTTGGTTTTTTTTTTTCAAAAGAGCTGTTTTTATTTTACTCTATTTTGTTTTTTTTTTTACCAATTTCGTACACGTATAAATTGGTCATTACAATCCTTCAGACCTAGCTCCTCACACCACTTATGTTGTGTGCGTTAATTTTATACATGAGTGGCGGGACATAGAATTTAAAGTCGACTCCGAACGACAAATTTTTGAGAAGTTTTTCATGGCAATTTTTTTACTCTCAGAGTTTTTACCAGAAATCTGCTGAGAGGAAGTCGCCGAAGAAATAATTTCATATTTTCGTCTTGATGTCTGACCTGGGATTTGAACCCGGGCCTTAAACCGGAAGTACATACCATCCGTTTCATGCGACTTGCGTTACATGCGATTCTTGCATTCTATGCGGTTTTTTATTGTAAGTTACACACAATGCGTTTTATGCGACTTGTTTCTTGCTTTGATCAGCTGCTGTGGTAAACAACAAACAAGCAAACAAGAACACTTTTGTGAAAAATAGAAAATCAAATTGTGATTTTAAAAGAATTTATGGCATTAATTACTAATTTATGAGTTTACATATGTGATATTTTGTGCTGTTAAGGCCTACGAAAATCCTCAAACGAACACAAAACGAGTGTTTTCAGTTAATTTATCCTCCATTTTTCTTGTTTACAAATTAATAAATTGAAAATAGATGACACTCAATACATAAAAACAATCATATATACAGTGGCTCCATCGCATAATCGGGCAAGCATTAGTCTGATATGTATGTGCTTAAAACTTAAAAAGAAAATATTAAATATATGTTTTTTGCTTTTATTTACACTCTACATTACAGCCTTTCAGATTATTAAAAAAATAACAATATTTTTCATGATAACGGTAATTTTATAAAGAAAAAGAAAATTAACTCAATTTTTTGCGCTCAACGCATAATCGGACAAACAAGAGCACCATTGCTAAAAATGACGAAAGAGGACAATTAATACTTTGTGGCATATCCTTTGTTCTCAAGAACGACCTGTAAACGTTTTGGAATCGATTTTACCAAATTCTGGCATATTTCAGGTTGTATGGAGCTCCACGCTTCAAGTAAAGCCGCCTTAAGCTGATTCAAAGTGTTAAATTGTTGTTGGTATACTCTTCTGGCAATTTCTTCCCAAAGATGTTCAAACAAAACGTTTACAGGTCGTTCAGTTCGCTTCAAGTAAAGCCGCCTTAAGCTGATTCAAAGTGTTAAATTGTTGTTGGTATACTCTTCTGGCAATTTCTTCCCAAAGATGTTCAAACAAAACGTTTACAGGTCGGTCAGTTTTAAGCACATACATACATATCAGACTAATGCTTGTTCGATTATGCGATGGAGCCACTGTATGTATATATAAACAATCATCATATACATATTGTGTTCATGAAAGAAATGTGTAAAAAAATGTATTTTAATGTATTTTCCTCTTAAATTAGTAATAAACTTTATTATGAAATTCTTATGAAATATGTTTTTATTAATATCTTTATAATGCAAAAACAAAAATGTGAAAATAGTAATGCACTATTTAAACACATTTATCGAAAGTATAGTAATTTTATTTACTTATCTAACTTATTCACTGAAAATATCTTTAATAACAAAGGATGTAATATATAATTCAAATATATTTCAATTTTGTTTAAGTATTTATTTCTTTATTACAGATGTCAATAAAATAAATATTAAATAGAGCAATAATTAATTAATTCAGTATGGTTAATTTACTATGGTTAACAACTTCCTTGGCTGCAATCTTTTTTTCGAATAATTTAATTCTGAATTCAAAAGTCTTATCATGTGACTATATCGTAAGGAATGCCTGATAGATTTATGTATATACTATGAACAATTGCGAAATTGAAAATAATTTAATTTAACCCAAAGGGGTTAGATTAAAAATATATGATGTAAAATACGAAGAAGCTTTAATGTGTGTGAAATCACACGAAAAACGAGACATTTGACTACGCTAGTTGATATCTTGGTAAGTGTTAATGTTAGTGTTATGTATGTATTATATTTTTTACTTTTTTGTATCGATTATTACAGATATCGATGGAACAAAAATTAAATAGAGCAATAATTTTTTAATTCAATATGGTCAATTTACTATGGTTAACAACAACCTCGGCTGCAATCTAATTTTTGAACAATATTTAATTCCGATTTCAAAAGTCGATCATGTGACTATATCGTACAGAATGCCTGATAGATTTATATATTATGAACATTAGCGAAATTGAAAATAATTTAATTTAATCCCCTTGAGTTATATGATGTATAACACGAAAAAGCCTTAATGTGGGTGAAATCACACTAAAAGCGAGACGTTTGACTGCGCTGGTTAATATCCTCGTAAGTGTTATTATTATTGTTATTTATATATTATATTATTTTGCTTTTTTGTATGGATAATTAATGGAATAAATCAATGTATGCTTCTAGGTGCGAAATAGGGAAATGGCCTCGTTTATCCTGTGTATGGTTGTCGGATCTAAGACACCGTACCGAACTGCCTTCAGAGGCTAAGGCATAGCCATTGAAGCACTCGAGTTGGTAGTCATAAGCATAACAGCAGGTGCAATAGGTGGCATCGGAAATATCCAGCCTACTATGAAGACGTTCGTTCTTCGCCATGACCGTTATCAGCAAAGCGTCTTACTGACTGTCATGCTCTACAATCGATCGCGCCACCTTTATCGTCAATGACTATTCCTAATAGTCTGTTGGTGATCGATTGCAATTCCCGGTTGAGCGTTGGTGACGCTTCCACGATGACCTCAGTATCCTTTTTCGGCGACCACGGTTTAAACCTCTTATCGCTAATGTCATCTCGAGAGCAAATATTGATCATATCAGCATCTTGGTGACATCGTCCTCCATCAAGCGCTGACGTTGGCGTTATCTCATCCGAAAACTTGGAGTCCAACCTACCCTTAGGATTCTTAACATTAACGGTACGATATATATTACACCCAAATCAAAAAAATTACAAAATTAAATATTTCTAAGAACCAAAGTCAATTTACAAACCAAAAACATAATATAACTGAAAATGTGAACGGTATCGTAGTCGAGTTGATCCGGCATTTTAAGCGATATTTTTAGCTAATTATATTACTTATCTAACTTATTCAATGAAAATATCTTTGATAACAAAATATGTAATATATAATTGAAATATTTTCCAATTTTTAGTACATATTTATTTCTTTATTACAGATGTTAATGGAATAAAAATTAAATAGAACAATAATTAATTAATTCAGTATGGTTAATATACATACTATCGTTAACAACTTCCTCGGCTGCAATCTAATTTTCGAATAATATTCAATTCCGATTTCAAAGGTCGATCATGTGACTATATCGTGAAGAATGCCTGATAAATTTTTATATTACGAACAATTGCAAAATTGACAAATAATTTAATTTAACTCAAAGGGGATAAATTAAAAATATATGATGTAAAATACGAACAAGCGACAATGTGTGTCAAATCACACAAAAAGCGACACGTTTGACTGCGCTAGTTGATATCCTGGTAAGTGTTAATGTTATTGTTATATACATATGTATGTATTATATTTTTTTACTTTTTTGTATCGATTATTTCAGATACATATAGATGGAATAAAAATTAAATAGAGCAATAATTAATTAATTCAGTATGGTAAATTTACTATGGTTAGCAACTACCTCGGCAGTCATAAGCATAACAGTAGGTGCGATAGGTGGCATCGTAAATATTGAGCCTACCATGGATATTTAAACCAAATATCGTTAATGTCATCTCGAGAGCAAGTATTGATCATATCAGCATCTTGGTGACATCCCCCTCCATCAAGCCATCTCTCAGGCGATAACTTGGACTCCAACCTACCCTTAGGATTCTTAACCTTAACGGTAGGTTATATATTACACACAAATCAATAAAATTACCAAATTAAATATTTCTAAGAACCAAAGTCAGTTTACAAACCAAAAACATAATTTCTTTCGAATACCAAAACCTATGTCAAATTCCGTAGCCAAGTCAAAAATCCAAAAACAGCAACCATCATAGTTGATCAGAATCAGAGATCAGCAATGAGTATTCAAAAAGAAGAGTTGAATCGAATCATACTCATAATTTCTGATACTCATACGCATTCGTACTTGTTTTAATATCATGGAACCGCTACTCATATTCAACGTTTGAAGTACTCATCACATTTATACTTTACAACACCTATGATGTTATTGATTTCGATTCTCCATAACTCAACATATATGCGAATCACAAAATAAGAATGAATCGCGTACGAACACTAAAATTATTACTAGAAGGTTGTGTGCTTGCTCTGCTTGCTGCTCTGTGTTGTAAATGCGTCACAACTAAGACTGTGAATTTTGATGAATGATTCGAGTATAATACATTTATAAGTATGTATTATACATAAATATTTTTCTAAATGAGTAGGATTATAAATCGCATATTTCGAATGGTATGAGTTTGGTATCAACGATGTACGCATACTCATTGCAACCTGTACTTATAAATCAACGTTGTAGTGAGTATGAATGAATCAGAGTAGTTCAATTTCAATATTGTTGACTTTCTTATATTCAAAATTTCATGAATGCTTATGAGTGACGAAAAAACGATTCATTGCTGATCTCTGATCAGAATATGACCTCACGATCAGTATTCAGCAAACTCATAATTTCTTACATCAAAATGTTTTCTTTTTTCTGTTTTCTTTAATAACAAAAACACACAAGCATAAGAATTATCACGAAAAACCGTATGAACCGATGTATTTCACATAATTTAACAAAAAACAAATACAGTATTCAAAAACACACTACGAATAATATGATAAAATAACAGTAGAGTAAGGTGTTTTAGTAACAATTGTCCAAGGTTTAACGCGAGCGTCGCCATGTTGGCACAGCCCACTTTTCTGTAAGCACCTATGTCCCACGCAAATGCAAAAATACCTTGCTTACAGGGTACAACATAAGCCACCTACCTAAATTAGCAACCCACTAATATAGAAGGCGCACACGACGAGCTATAGGTCCTGACAACGGCAGAGAACGTACGACTAAAAGCGTAACCTACGACCGACCCACCTTTGCTTTTCTCCTACTAAAGACAAGACGAGCGAACTTCTCAAGTTTTTACTTGGTCCGATCCGCCGCTAAGGCCCTGCTAAGGTCCATCATATTCCCCGTCAAGGTCATTAAAATCCTTTAGTCAGACTTACGGTTCATCTCTTAAAGATCCTTCATGCAATCATCAACAAGGATCTCTAAGGCCCTGCTGAGGACCATCATATCCTCCGTCAAGGTGATACCCTACTTACTTAATTGGTCATTAAAATCCCTTAGTCAGAATTACGACCTAGCTTCTTTCACCACTCAATTGTGTTAATATACGCACATGCAAGCTGGACCACCTTATTTAGCACCTGTTTACCTCCAAAACGGCCGACGTACAAGTACTAATCAAATCAGACACCGCGCCTGACTTTCTTTCCCTTCCTTGCCTTAACGGTGGGCAACATACAATAAATATTCAAATTAAAAACCAAAGGCAAGCAAATTCTAGAAACAATATCAAAATCAATTACAATCACCCAAAATCAACACCAAATTATAATTATAGCAATCGCAATAAACAGAATTTTGTAAGCAATTCAAAAAAAAAAAAAAAAATTGCTTAAATGTCACTTATTTCTTTTTGTATTGTAACTAAAGATTTTTTTGAACTCGAAAAACACAGACCAATTAAAGGCTAACGAGAAACCTCCAAATAGCGTCTGACAAACGAAAACTCTCGCACAAATTGAAATATTTCCCGAATTCTTGTACGTTAAAATACCGCAGAAATCATAAAAATTTCCAAGAAGCAAAAACTACACGCAGCGTTTGTAAATAATTCACAATCGAGTAAGTAGATAGGGACATTAGTCCTGGGCTTTACTGTTATCGACTTGCCTTTGCTAAGGTTTTTGGCATTGGTGAGTTTGGCGTTGAATTTGAAATTCGATATAGACTCTTTTGCATTTTGATTTTACGTCGGTTGGTGGTAATACCATTGCCAAAATTATGCCGCCAGAACGTCGACGTAAGAAGGGTAAGGGTGACGCGTCGGACCTATCAGAGGTGCCGACTGACGCCTCCATGGGGCCGCCGCCAACTCCGTTGCCACGTGTTAGGCACACGGAGAGTGAGCTCTCGAGCTCGGATGCCGAGTTCGATGAGGGGAAGCGGTTCAAGCCGGGGACGCCGCTTGCCACCCGTGCTGCTGCCACCCGTGCTGCTGCCACCGTTGCTGCTGACACTGCTGCCGTTGCTGTAGGCGGGCTCTGCTAGCACAGCTGTTGCTGCTCCCGTTGCATCCCTCTGATGACTGCGGCAAAAATTTTAAATTTTGGGGAGATTAGTAATTGTAATTAACTTTGTGGTAAATTGATTGAGGTTGTGAATAGGGTGTGTTATTTCTATTCGGTTTGTGGCTTCGCTAGCGGTGAGTACAATTGTCGTTATTTTTGAATTTGTATATTTGGTTTCATTTGACTTTTGGTTGCTGACGGTAGTATGATGCCGACCGTTAGGGTGAAAAAGTTAAATGAGAGGCGTGGATCGGCTATGACGTCTGATGGAACGATGTGGCCTCTGGTGGTGCTGGTTACGTCGACGTCGACATGACCAGCACATGCTCCGAGTTGGAGCTGGCGTCAACGGGTGATGAGGGTGGCAAGAGGTGCAAACTGGGGTCGCCGAAGAAGGATGCTACGGAGGCATCGGTTAAGCCCAAGCGGGAGCTGCGGAAAAGAAGGAAGACAGCCTTGGGTAGGGGCGTGTCGGTGCCTGAATTGAGGAGAGTGGCGATCTTCTCGGATTGGCTGACGATTGCGGTCAGGGTGTCATCGGTAAGGGGAAGGCCATCACCAACAGATTATTGGGGGTGGTCTTGGACGATGTAGTCGATTCGTCGGTGGCGCGCCGGGTGGTGGAACATTCCGGTCGTTACGAGGAATTGTTGATGACGCTCGTGGCCGAAAATGAGCGTTTGCGCGGTCGGTTGGACGTGTACGCTATGCGTCCGGTGCAGTCGGTGTCGTCGAGTACTATGTCGGTGCCTGTGGCCCCTGCTGTCACGCGTGTGGCTGCTCCAGCCTGCGCTCCAATGGCTTTGCCTAAGCCGGTGGAGACTTGGGCTGTGGTGGTTAAGGGCAAGGAGGTCGTGGAGGAGGTTGGCCCAACACTTGGCGTGCGAGTCCATGACGTGCGGCCAACCCGGGACGGTGGTGCGATCATCAGGACTCCCTCTGTTGCGGAGAGGGAGCGTGTCGTGACTAATGGTAAATTTAAGGAGGTCGGGCCCGAGGTATCCGTTGAGGATAAACTGGGCCCACGTGTGGTGGTCCAGAAGGTTCATCCGGAGATCCCGATTGAGGAAGTCATGATGGATCTCTATGAGATGAATCTTAAGGATCGTATGACGCTCGAGACGTTTAACAGAAGTGTTAAACTTGTTGGTGGCCCATGGAAGTCGGACGCAGGGCCTGTCAACGTGGTCTTAGAGGGCACCAATAGTGTCACATCGGCCCTATTGGAAGTTGGCAGGTGCTATGTGAAGTGGTTCAGCTTCCATGTGCGGTCATACCCGGTAGTTGGCTGCTTCAGGTGCCTCGGGTTCGACCATCGTGTTAGGGACTGCCGGTATAAGGAAGACGTCTGTCGTCGTTGCGTGCTATCGGGCCATTTAGCTTCGCGTTGCGGCAATGCAATGAACTGTGCACTCAAGGGCATGCCGTCGGGTCATCTGATGTTGTCATCGGGTTGCCCAACGTATGCGATGATGGTGGCGCGCGCGAATAATGCTCGGCACTAAGATGGTTAAGTTACTGCAACTTAACTGTCAGGGTGCGTACTCGGTTATGTGCGAGCTGGGAGAAGCTCTATTGGAGTCGGGGAGCTCTATTGCTCTCGTGCAGGAGCCGTACACGTCGGGCGATGTCGTAAGGGGCTTACCGGGTGGGATCCAAGTATTTACTGACGAAGGGGGAAACTCGGCAGTTTTAGTTGTTGACCCGAACTTGAACTGTAGTGTAGTTAGTCAAAGCCAATGGGGGTCTGCGTGCAGATAGAGGGCGGGTCTTGGAGGATGCTGGTGGCTAGCATCTACTGTAGGTTTAGGGAGCCATTAGAGCCGTTTTTAAGGTATATGGATACGGTGCTACTGCTAGGAAGTATCATTCCAGTTATCCTGGCCTCGATGCGAATGCCTCTTCCCCTATGTGGTTCAGTAAGGTATCCAGGCACTCGTCCGGCTATCGGAACCACACTAGGGGAATTGAGCTAAGTGAGTGGTTAGTTTCTCACGGGATGTGCGTGGTAAATCAGCCGAGCTATCTGTATACCTTTGACGGCCCTAATGGAGTTAGTGACATTGACATGACAGCTGCAAAATGGGACAGCAACGACGCTTTTTAACTTTAGGTGGAGGGTGTGTAATGGCTAGGGGGTGAGCGATCACAACCTGATTGAGGTTGTTATCTCTCACCAAAAACGAACTGAGGAGACTGGGGGCGACTTCCGTTGGCGCAATCACAATATGGACTGAGACCATTACCAGGACTGTGTTAGGGAGGATGCAGCGGCTGTAGCAATTGACAATTTTGTGCGACTGACTGTCGACGACCAGATTAGTAGGCTACATCAGTGGACGACCACTGTGAATGATGCTTTACTCGGGAGGTTTAAAACTACTGTGCCCCGTAGGCTCCGGTGGTGGACCCGAGAGTTTAGTATGATGCGGCGGCATGTTCGACACCTCAGGAAGCGATTCCAGAGGGGTAGGCGTGCCAATGTTGAAGACTTGGCTCAACGTAAGGCGGAATATCTACGAAGTCTTAGAACGCACAAGGAATTGTGACAGTTAAAAAGAACGAGTGGAGGAATTTTGTACGGGACAATAGGGAAGACCCCTGGGGTAAGGTTTACCGTATCTTCAGGGGATAGAGTAGGCAGACCGACTTGGCATGCCTTCATGTTGGCGATAATGTATTGTCTTCATGGAGGGAGTGCATGAACGAACTTCTGGGGGTTTTCTTTCCAAGGGCGGAGGCCAGCAGCTAGGATCCTCGTAGTGAGGTAATGGTTGCCCCTCCTAACTTGGAAAGAGTTGAACTTTTGGACTGTATTTGCCAGATCAAAAGCAGGAAATCATCGGGTATTGATGGTGTGAATACCTTGGGATATCTATGACTGAGAGGATGAGTTTCCTGGTGCATATTGATAGAGTTAGATAGAAGCTGACTAAGGCGGTAGGAAGTATTAGACGTGTCCTTAGGAATGACTGGGGCCTCAGTAGACATGCCGTACGCACTATATACGGTGGACTATTCGTCGCTTGTGCGGCGTATGGTGCATCAGTGTGGTACGAGACGGTCATGTCTGTTGTTGGTCAACGTAAGGCTCTGAGCTGTCAGAGAATTATTCTCCTGGCATGTGTGCCAGTTTGCAGGACAGTTTCAACAGGCGCTCTTCAGGTATTGGTAGGCGTAGCACCCCTTGACTTGGAAATAGTACGTCGAGGTATTGTTTTCAAGATCAAGAAGGGACTACCACTTCTAGCGCATGATTGGGTTCCTGCTATTGATCTGGCAAATAGGGATGTTAGGAGTATTATTTGCCTTCTCGATGGGACTCTCATCGAGAAGTGGAAATCACGTTGGACGAACAGTGACAAGGGTAGGGTGACGTATGAATTCATACCTGACGCGACATTCGTACTACAACGCCCCGACTTTGGCTTAAGTCTGGGATTCTTACTGACGGGACATGGCTCGCTCAATGCATTCTTGCATAAGAGCGGCCTCAGCGAGACAGAGAACTGTGGGTGTGGGTTGGGACCTGAGGACTGGCGGCATGTACTGACGACATGTCCGCTCTACGAAGACCTTACAGATTTAGAAGCGATGGGTATCATCGAGACGGGGGATATGGTGGACTTTAGTAGGGCCTTGTTGACGGATCGGACTAAGCAGGGACTTGACGAGTTCGCTCGTCTCGTCTGTAATAGGAGAAGAACTGGGGTGGGTTAATGGTAGGTTACCCTTACGGCATCGCCCGACGTGGGTTCTCTGCCGTTGATAGTCCATGAGGCTCGACGTTTTTGTGCGCCTCCTGATTGATGGGGTGCCGGTTTTGTGGTCCGTATTGTCGGTGGTGTTTGGCGTCCTCCTGTTGTAGTTTTTATATCGTTCCTTTGTCCATTATTGTTGTTTTATTAGCTTTGTTTTTTGTGCTTCTCTCAGCTGGGACGTTGCCGTTCAAAGGGCCACCAGTCCCGAACTGTTTGGGTTTCAACTGGTAGCAGACTGTACTGCGAAGCTCGACCGGAAGCTTAATTCTGGTACCACGGGTGTCGGGAGCCCCAGTGGTTTAAACCTAAATCGCGGGAAGATCGCAAGCTCGGTGTGGCGTTGCATTCTAAACCATTTTCAAAAGTGGAGTTTAGATAGTCTCCCACCCCTAACCAAGAGGGAAGTCATGTCCAAATGCATGGCTTCGAATTGGTACTCACGTATGGTGATGTGACCAGTGATATGCTCTTGCATATCATCTGGTTGCATCACTATGCGTGGGGGCGCTGGTAGACGCATTGTTTCCACCCGTGCTTTGAGCACCGTGGGGTATGCCGTTAAGGCGAAACTCACGTAAAACCCTCATGTCCCTACCTACAGTCATTGTGAATTTGACAACTAGTTGTGTTTGTGTTCTTTTGTCGTGCGATTTTTAATTTAATTATATCCGCGGCATTTCTGTGTTTAAAAATTCATAATATATATCATCTTGTGCGCCAGGCTTGGCTTTCTTAAAGTAACATTAAGGTTTCTTGGAAACCTTTCATTTAGTGGTGACTTTTTGTGTTTTAAAAATTTTTCTTTCTTTGAAAGAAAAGAAATTAATATTAAAATATTATTGACATTCCTATTGTGAATTATATTCAGAATCTTGTTTGGTGAGTGAATTGGCTTTTTACTTTTGATTGATTGTTGTGATTGGAAATTGGTTTTAAGATATGCTTGTTATTTGGTTTTGCGTTTTTTATTGTTTTGGTTCTTGAATTTGGTTGTTTGGGTTTATTTATTTACTTGGATTAGTTCTTGGCTAGTTTATTAGTCATGTTACCTGTCGGTAAGGCAGGAAAAGTTAGGAAGGACACAGGTGCGGTGATAGAGGCATCCATGGGGACTCCCTCTGTAGTCTCTGGGGGGAGTTCGTACATGGATGCTGATCTGATCAGCACATGTTGATACTGTGTTGACCGGAGATGAGTGTGTGAAGAAATTCAGGTCGTCGAAGGTGGTTGAGCCTATGCCTAAGAGGGAGATTAGAAAGAGGAGGAAGGTTGCTCCAGGTGGGAGTCCCTCAGAGCCGGCCATCGGTAGTTCGGCGCTTCGAGGTAGCGTCATTAATGAAGTGAAGGCTATTACAAATAGCCTGTTAGATGTAGTTTTTAGTGGTGAGGTTAATCCGTCTGTAGTCCGCAGGGTCGTTGAGCACTCCGGCCGTTTTGAGGCACTCCTCATGACGCTCATTGCGGAAAATGAGCGTCTTAGGGGAAGGCTGGACGTACATGAGCTACGACCAGTGACTTTGACGACTCCTGCGGCTCCTGCTCCCGTGGCTGCCCCAGTTCCCGCTCCGGTGGCCTTGCCAAAGCCGGTGGAAACGTGGGCTGTAGTGGTCAAGGGTAAGGAGGCCTCCAAGGAGGTAGTTAAAAAAGTTGTTGAGGAGGTTGGCCCGACTCTTGGCGTTCGTGTCCTTGAGGTGCGGCCAACACGTGATGGAGGAGCGATAATCCGCACGCCCTCAGTTGCTGAGAGGGAACGCGTCGTTACCAATAAGAAGTTTGTCGAGGTTGGCTTGGAGGTATCCTTGGAGGACAAATTAGGTCCTCGCATAGTTATCCAAAAGGTGCACCCGGAGATTCCACTTGAGGATTTCATGAACAATCTTTATGAAATGAATCTTAAAGACCGCATGTCGCGCGAGGTTTTTAACCGGAGCGTTAGGCGCGTTAGTGGTCCATGGAAGCCAGACTTAGGGCCTGTTAACGTGGTTTTGGAAGGTATAAATAGGGTCACATCGGCCCTATTGGGAGTTAGCAGGTGCTATATCAAGTGGTTTAGCTTCCATGTGCGCGCATACGACATGGTCTTTGGTTGCTTTCGGTGCCTCAGCTTGGCCACCGCGTTCGCAATTGTCGCCTAAAGGAGGACATTTGTCGGCGTTGTGGGCGGTCTGGTCATGTCGCATCGCGTTGTGCTAATGCGATGCACTGACGCAACTGTGCTCTGAAGGGCATGCCTTCTGAGCACTTGATGATGTCGGCAAATTGTCCGACTTATGCTATGATGGTGGCGCGAGCGAACGCAAGACACTAAGATGGTTAAGTTAGTACAACTTAATTGTCAGGGTGCGTACGCGGTTATGTGCGAGTTGGGCGAGGCTCTATTTGAGTCTGGGAGCTCTATAGCTCTAGTGCAGAAACCGTACACGCCGGGCGGTGTCGTAAGGGGCTTACCGGGTGGGATCCGAGTGTTTACTGACGAAGGGGGAAACTCGGCAGTTTTAGTTGTTGACCCGGAATGTAACTGTAGTTTAGTTAGTAAAAGCCAATGGGGGTCTGTGTGCAGATTGTGGGCGGTTTCGGGAGGATGCTGGTGGCTAGCATCTACTGTAGGTTTAGGGAACCATTGGAGCCGTTTTTAAGGTATATGGATACGGTGCTACTGCTAGGAAGTAGCGTTCCAATTATCCTCGGCCTCGATGCGAATACTTCTTCCCCTATGTCGTTCAGTAAGGTATCTAGACATTCGTTTGGCTATCAGAACCACACTAGGGTTCTTTCTTTCATTTGAAAGAAAAAAATTAATAGAAAAATAATAGTCACATCGACCCTATTGGGAGTTGGCAGGTGCTATGTGAAGTGGTTCAGCACCCATGTGCAGTCGTACGATCCAGTAGATGGTTGCTTCAGGTGCCTCGGTTTGGACCCGTTATAAGGAGGACGTGTGTCGTCGTTGCTGGCAATCGGGCCATTTAGCATAGCGTTGTGGCAATGTGTTGCATTGTCCGAATTGTGCACTCAAGGGCAGATCAGTAGCAGCATTCCACTCATCTTTGTGGTTCAGTAATGTAGCCAGGCTTTCGTCTGGTTATCTGAACCATTGAGCTTAGTGAGTGGATGCTTTGTCATGTCGAATTCGTTGTGAATGAGCCCAGTGAGTTGTATACCTTTGACGGCACTAATGGAGTTAGTGACACTGACGTGACTGCTGCAAATGGGGCAGCAATGCCGATTGTTGACTTTAGATGGAGGGTTTGTGACAAATGGGGGGATTGATCACAACCTCATTACGGTTTTTATCTCTCCCCAAAGACGAACCGGGGGCGTCAACCGATGGCGTAATCGCAACATAGACTGGGACCAGTACCAGAACTGTGTTAGGGAAGCTGCAGCGGCTGTAGCAGTTGACGATTTTAGGCAACTGACTGTGGAGGACCAGATCAGTAGGCTTAATCTGTTAATGATGCCTTACTCGGGAGAATAATATCTACTCCATCTGTTGTCCATATATGTATATGGAAACTCATGATGGACCCCCTGTTGCGTCAACTCGGGCAAATTTACAAAGTGTTTGCGTATGCGGACGACCTACTCAACATATTTGTTGAAGGCCAGTCTCGTGCTGAGCTGGAGACATGTGGTGGAGAAGCCATCCGGATCGCATTTGAGTGGTGTCGAAATTTCGGTGTCGATGTGGCAACGGACAAGTTTGTGACAATGCTTAAGGACCACTTGTTAATCAGATGTGCCCCACTTATTAGAGCTGGAAACGTGAGCATTAGATATGCAACAGAAGTCAAATACTTGTGCATCTCTGTGACTGAAGTGATGAATTTCCTGGTGCGCACAAAAGCTGACAAAAGTTGCAGGTTCAATCAGGCGTATCGTCAGGAATGACGGGCCTCAGAAAACGTGCCGTGTGCACGGTGGACTATTCGTCGCTTGTAGCGCATGTACTGACTACATGCCCGCTCTACGATAACCTTAGAGATTTAGAAGCGATGGGTATCATAGTTACGGTAGTAGGGCCTTAGCTACGGATCGGACTAAGCTAAGACTTGATGAATTCGCTCGTCTTGTCTTTAGTAGGAAAAGAACAAGGGTGGGTTACCCTTTCGGCATTGTTTGTTGTGGGTTTCCTGCCCGTTATTTTTTTTGTTTAGATTATTAGTATTGTTTTTGTTGTGCTCCTCTGTAGCTGGGTTGTTGTGTTCAAAGGGTCACCAGTCTCGAACTGTTTGGGGTTCAACTGGACAGCGAAGCTCGACCGGAGGCTTAATTCTGGTACCACGAGTGTCGGCAGCCCAAGAGACTTGTCTCTGCCCGATAACGGCTAGGCCCTCCTGTGGGAGCAACGTGGTGGCTTGGTTTATGCCCAAATCGCGGGGAGAGCGCTTCATTTTGAGGTAAAAATCATAAAATTCTGTTGGGGATTACCGCAGAATTTATTGTGTGAGATGTTTGGTTATTTGTTTTGCATTTAACATTTTTTGTTTATTTGCAATTGCATTTAACTAAAGCGAACACACACGTTTGTGTCTATTAATAGAATCTCATTGAGAAAATTACTGTAGTGGTGAATTGTTTGCGGTAGACTCGACGTCTAAGGTGCCGTCGGTCGGGTCGGGTTCTGTTGGGGCTCCCGTGGCCCCTTTAGTTACGTGACTGCTTCGGCCTGCGCTCCGGTGGCTTTGCCTAAGCCGGTGAAGACGTGGGCTTTGGTGTTTAAGGGCAGGAGCAGGTAGGCCTCAAAGGAGGTCGTTATAAAGGTCGTAGATTAGGTTGGCCCAACTTTTGAGGTGCGGCCAACCCGGGATGGCGACGCAGTAATTAGGACTCCCTCTGTCGCAGAGAGGGAGCGTGTCGCGTCGAACCGGAAGTTCCAGGAGGTCGGGCTCTAGGTATCCATTGAGGATAAACTGGGCCCACGCGTGGTGGCCTAGAGGGTCCATCCGGATATCCCGATTGTGGATTTCATGAGGCATCTCTATGAGATGAACCTGAAGGATCGTATGTCGCGCGAGGCGTTTGACCAGAGCATTAAGCTTCTGTCAAAGTGGTCTTGGAGGTCTAGACGCATTATTTCCACCCCTGCTTTGAGCACCGCGGAGTATGCCGTCGTGGCGACGTTCGGTCGTGTTTTTATATACGGAAATTTATTTGAGTAATAACAGTGCTTAATGGCGCGGATATTTAGTGTGAGATAATTCAATTTGTGTGGTTTTTCGAGCTCGTTATTTTAGTGCCAATAAGGTTTAATTCAGTTGGATATTTCCTCAGAAGGAAATTCATTGAAAAATCATTGGCGCAACGCGACAGCAAATGGCCCGATTGCTCGCAACGATGACACACGTCCTTCTTACGCCCAGCTTGATACTCGCTTCACATTGACATTGAAACTGCATCATATTTGGCGGAATGATATAAGAAAGATTTTTTATAATGTGTTAAACAATAAAAGAAGCAGAAAGTAAAATACGATTTAAAGTGATAACTTTTTATTTCTAATGTTCTGCAAAAGCAGTCATTTGGTTATATATTTTTTTAAATACAACTCTCAGTTATAGAGTTATACCTCAATACTGACTGTCTATTCCTGACTGCGTGACAGCATCGTTCTTTACTCTATTTGTACTTATTTTTATATGCTGATGACTTTGTGATATTTTTTAAGTGTTGTTTTTGGATTTTTGATCTTTGTTTTATTCTTTTTTCGTAAATTCTTCTAGTATTTCTGTATTTCTGTTTACCATATGACATGTGAATTTTAGTGTTATTGCTTACATTAAAAAATTGTAAATTGATTTTTTTTTGTTCGAATAAAAGCTAAACGAATTTTGTAAAAATTTATAGATTAAACGATAATAAAATAAATAAAAATTTAATAAAAACGAACATGATTTTTAATGTGCATGGTGCATCAGATGAATGAACACGCAAATTTTTTCTTCTTAGCTGCTTCATTTTAATATAATGTTTCTTCTCTATGCTTTTTAGATAGCCCTTGATCTCTCGTTTTAAATATTTTACACAATTTATCTTAATATTCGTTTGGCCTTTCATGCGCTCTTACATAATGTCATTTCAGCTCGCGTTTCTCTAGCGTGTTGGATTCGAAGTACGAGACTTACTTAACCGATAACTTCAGCGTAGTGTTATTTTATTATTCGATTTCACTTATTCATCATTTTCGTAAGAACATTTTAATTTAACTAGTCGTCCTGACCTTTACAAAAAATTATCAGTTTCTATTAATAATTATTTTATTTATATAATCACAACTTAACTTTTTCCAAATAGATGTCTCCTTTGTTGGGGGGCCATTAGCATTCAATACCAAGGTTTTTTCTTAACTCCTGTAATTTCACTAGGACTCCCTATCAAAATCTTTTAGCCGATCTGAATTATATTGCACAAAGCATTTTATTTAATTTTAATTATTCTTACGTATTTCTACAAAACGTTATAATATCACGGTCAAATTTAAAAGTATTTACATAATTTTTCTGTTTGTATTAAGGTAGTCTGTAGAACAGATCAATAAATTGTGATTTGATGTTCGAAAACAAATAGAAAAAGAAATGTGTAAAGTTAAACATAGAACACCAAAGTGTCAAATTGAAGTGATTACAAATTACGTGCGCACTTCAAATTAGAACTTAGAACATGTCCGTATATTTATTTATTCAGATGCTGTGGAGTTCGATGTGTATCTCAGAAGAGTAGACGGTAGAAAGCCGTAAAGAAAATCAGATGAAAACTAACAAGTCTGCATGAAAACCATTGTGATTAGAAAACCGATTGACAATATTAAAAGAGAAAGGCTTTATTCAAAATTTAGATTATTATATTGTAGGATACAATTTGATAATCTCTATAAGCAGTGTCACTTTTTTGTTTCACACTATGTCCGTAAGTAAAAATCGTTCTCGTGTATCAAACAAAGCACCAAGCTTGAGAGAGGGTTACACATTAATATATATATTTTAAATAAATTTATAATTCATTTAATAAAATCATATTCAATTCACATTTATTACTAAATTTTGATGAAATGGTAACTATGGCTAGACACTATAAAGTTTAAGACCATTTTTAAAGGAAGACGCAAGGGAGGAGACGAAACGAAAATTTATAAAGGTGTAGTGTGTTTGACAAGTCTAAGTTGCAATGCCTTCTGTATGCAACTTAATATCAACACATTCTTGTTGATATTGTCCACACTGCATAAATGTTGGGACGACGTGTATTATGTCGTCTCAGCATATTCCCACACTCATGGAGTGTTAGAATATAAGACATTTAGCATAGTTTAGATTTAGGTAATTAAGCATAAATCAATGGTATATTGACAAAGCAAGGGAACAGTCGCATTAGCGGCTGTTCTCCTAAATAAATAATAATAAGTGTATAATAAAATAAAACTAAAGAAAGTGTTTCATTAATAAACTTTTATATACTTTACATGGCGATCCTGCCAGTGTTAGTGAAAAAAAAAACTCTGTGAAAATCCTAAACGAAAAACTTTATTGGAACGAAAAAAAAAATAAATTAAAATAAAAGTAATTAAAACAATTAGAAAAAAAAAAATTAATTGATTGACAACAGAAACAATAAAAAAAAAAATTACTGACAATATTTAGAAAATAATTAAAATAAAACAAAAAATTATTGCTCATTACATATAACAAATGAAACAAAAATTAAATTAAAATGTTGAATAAAATTTTGAAACAAAACAAAGTGAATATTAAGTGAAATGAGGTTTATTGCTAACGAAAGAAATTCGTTTATTCAGCGAAAAATAATTGAAAATATTTCAAATCGTAACAAAAAAAAAAAAAAACAACGAAACCATTCAACAAAATGTAAGTCACCGTTACCAGTAATAGACAACAACAAAGCTAAGCACAAACAAAACAACAGAAACAAAAAAAAAAATAAATCAAAATAAAATAAATTTTAAATCAAAATAAAGTAAATTTTAAATCAAAATAAAAAAAATAAAAATGGTACAATAGCTTTAAGTGTAATAGAAAATAGATATTTTGTGAAATAAAAAAAAGGGGAAAAAGAAATCCATAAAATGTTTAAACAAAAAGGAGATAAAAATTAAAGAAAATAAATATTGACAACTACCTCTATGCCATACAAAGCCAATAAATTGCAAAAAAAAATATATATATGACTTCAAATGTGTGTGAAGTTAAATTCTTTTTTATATTCTTTTTTACTTAGGTAAACGAACTTAGGTAAATAACAGAATGTTAAGTTAACAGACACTGTTAACTTAACATAATTAAAAAATTTGGAAAGGGAGGAAAGAAAATTGTTTAAAAATCACGAAAATAGGGATAAATTAGAGAAAAAATTAAAGGAAGACGAAGCTAAACCTTTGAACTTTCCAAAAAAGCAAAATGTATGAAAATAACAATTTGCCTTTTGGAGATAATAAAGTTGAAAAATCAAGTATTTTTACCAAATATGCCCTCCATAAAATGGGCAAAAATCGATAAAAATTAAAAAGGTGCGGTTTTCTGGCCTATTGGGCTGGATAGCTATTGGATCAAGGATTCCAGAACAGTTTTCGTTATGGTCGGGTAAGCCTTGGGATCGGAGATATAGCCGACGAAGCTAACTTTTTCATTCGAGCAAACCAAATACTCTATATAAATCGTAAAAAAATCGATAAAATTTAAAAAGGTGCGGTTTTCTGACCTATTGGGCTGGATAGCTTTTGGATCAAGGATTCCAGAACAGTTTTCGTTATGGTCGGGTCAGCCTTGGGATCGGAGATATAGCCGACGAAGCTAACTTTTTCATACGAGCAAACCAAATACTCTATATAAATCGTAAAAAAATCGATAAAATTTAAAAAGGTGCGGTTTTCTGACCTATTGGGCTGGATAGCTATTGGATCAAGGATTCCAGAACAGTTTTCGTTATAGTCGGGTCAGCCTTGGAATCGGAGATATAGCCGACGAAGCTCACTTTTTATACGAGCAAGTAAATTGTTAAGTAAATTCTTTTTAAAGAATTTTACTTCCCTCTAACTAACACAATCACCAGAACACTTAACAGAGCGAGTTTTCATAGTCAGATTTTAACAGAACAGATTACAGATTTTAACAGAACAAATTTCAGATTTAACAGAGAAACAGCATTGTTTCTAAGATTAGGTTTTTGTCAAACAGTTTGTTATAGACGATATACACAGTGCCAATTTGGAGTCGTTATGGTCTAGCAGGTAGTGTGTTCGCTTATTAAATGTAAAGTCGCGGTTCAAACCCCAGGTCAGGCGTGAGAACTATTTTTTTTTTTAATTTTTTCTAATACATATCAAATATATAAAATTTATCAGTATATTAATATATGTATATGAAATAGAAAAAAATTAAATAAGAAAAAAAATCGCACAAGAATCCCAAATGGGAATTGAACTTGATCATGGTTGAGAATAAGCAAAAAAATTTTGCTTATTTTTTGACGCGTAAATAAATTTTAAAAAATTAAAAAAAAAAATTTTTTGCTTGACCTGATTTTTTTTCGCTTTTTAATTTTTTATAATACATATGAAATATATAAAATTTATCAGTATACATATGTATATTGATATCAGTACATATATTAATATTCATATTTGTATTAAAAAAATTTAAAAAAAATATTACACAAAGACCCCAACTAGGGATTGAACTCGCTCATGATTGAGAATAAGCAATTGAATTTTAAATTCATTTTTCAATAAAATCCTTAAAAATATAGTACATATTCGCAACCCTTAACTATAAGGTCAAACGGCTTGAATTAATCCCTGACCAGCATTTTTTTCTTTTTTATTAAATATATATTTATGTATTCTATTTTTCTTTTATTTTGTTAACATACATCATATGTTTGTATGAAATTATACATAAGTATGTATGTATATATGTATTTAAAAGAGCAAGTTTTCATTATGATTATAAATTTATTTAACGTTAGCTGGCACAAAGAAGTAGTACAAAAGGAAAAGTAATGTGGTTTCAATTCTATGTTGGAGAAAAATAATTTGTTTTATTCCTAATCACTTAAATTACATTTCTAACAAAAATATAATTTTTTGATAAATTTTAAATAAAATATATATGTAATTCACATTCATTATCATTAATTATTATGTTAATACAATGTTTTTACAAATAAGCAAATGCGTTGCTTGGTCACGGATAATGAAAACAACGGGGAAGCCCCAGTTTTGTCATTACTTTTAATATTACAGTTATTTAAACATAAAAAAATTCCCATGCTTACTTTCCGTCAAAGTAACTAAAATCAAACATGAAGCATAGTGTATTCCAGTCGCCGTGGTCTAGTAGGTAGTGTTTCAGCTTCTTAGAACTAAGGCCAGGGTTCAAATCCCAGGTCAGACAAAAAAAATTTTTTTTTTAATTTTTTCAAATTTATTTACGCGTCAAAAAATAAGCAAAATTTATTTGCTTATTCTCAACCATGATCGAGTTCAATTCCTATTTGGGATTTTTGTGCGATTTTTTTTATTTAATTTTTTTCTATTTCAAATACATACATGTATTAATATACTGATAAATTTTATATATTTGATATGTATTAAAAAAAATTAAAAAAAGAATAGTTCTCACGCCTGACCTGGGGTTTCAACCGTGACTTTACATTTAATAAGCGAACACACTACCTGCTAGACCACAACGACTTCAAATTGACTGTGTATATCGTCTATAACAAACTGTTTGACAAAAACCTAATCTTAGAAACAATGCTGTTTCTCTGTTAAATCTGAAATTTGTTCTGTTAAAATCTGTAATCTGTTCTGTTAAAATCTGACTATGAAAACTCGCTCTGTTAAGTGTTCTGGTGATTGTGTTAGTTAGAGGGATGTAAAATTCTTTAAAAAGAATTTACTTAACAATTTACTTGCTCGTATAAAAAGTGAGCTTCGTCGGCTATATCTCCGATCCCAAGGCTGACCCGACCATAATGAAAACTGTTCTGGATTCCTTGATCCAATAGCTATCCAGCCCAATAGGGCTGAAAACCGCACCTTTTTAAATTTTATCGATTTTTTTACGATTTATATAGAGTATTTGGTTTGCTCGTATGAAAAAGTTAGCTTCGTCGGCTATATCTCCGATCACAAGGCTGACCCGACCGTAATGAAAACTGTTTTGAAATCCTTGATCCAATAGCTATCCAGCCCAGTAGGGCAGAAAACCGCACCATTTTAAATTTTATCGATTTTTTTACGATTTATATAGAGTATTTGGTTTGCTCGTATGAAAAAGTTAGCTTCGTCGGCTGTATCTCCGATCCCAAGGCTGACCCGACCATAACGAAAACTGTTCTGGAATCCTTGATCCAATAGCTATCCAGCCCAATAGGGCAGAAAACCGCACCATTTTAAATTTTATCGATTTTTTTACGATTTATATAGAGCATTTGGTTTGCTCGTATGAAAAAGTTAGCTTCGTCGGCTATATCTCCGATCCCAAGGCTGACCCGACCATAACGAAAACTGTTCTGGAATCCTTGATCCAATAGCTATCCAGCCCAATAGGTCAGAAAACCGCACCTTTTTAAATTTTATCGAATTTTCACGATTTATATAGAGCAGTTTGTTTGCTCGTATGAAAAAGTTAGCTTCGTCGGCTATATCTCCGATCCCAAGGCTGACCCGACCATAACGAAAACTGTTCTGGAATCCTTGATCCAATAGCTATCCAGCCCAATAGGCCAGAAAACCGCACCTTTTTAATTTTTATCGATTTTTGCCCACTTTATGGAGGGCATATTTGGTAAAAATACTTGATTTTTCAACTTTATTATCTCCAAAAGGCAAATTGTTATTTTCATACATTTTGCTTTTTTGGAAAGTTCAAAGGTTTAGCTTCGTCTTCCTTTAATTTTTTTCTCTAATTTATCCCTATTTTCGTGATTTTTAAGCAATTTTCTTTCCTCCCTTTCCAAATTTTTAAATTATGTTAGGTTAACAGTGTCTGTTAACTTAACATTCTGTTATTTACCTAAGTTCGTTATAAAAGGTGCAATTTGGCGGACGAGACGCTTGCCAAAACATTATTTGTGAAATTAAATTCTTTGTGAATAACACAAAAAAACAAATGAATCATTTTATTTAACATATCTTTTATTTAAGTTTCTTTTTTAAACTTTACATATAAAATGCAATATATGCACGTATGTAGCTACCAATAAAATCCGAGAAATGCAATGAAAACTACTTTTTTTAAATTATAACAAAATATAAATCGAATTTAAAAGATACGAGCAACGTAAAAATTTTTGTGTTAAGAATAACTCTTATAGGGCAACGTAAAAAATATAAATCGACGATGAAAGTTAAAAGCAACGGAAAAAAATTTATTATGAATAACAATTACAGAAAACAAAAACTTTTATTAATTGAAAATAACTATTATTTAAAGAGAAAAAAATTAATTTCTTCAATATAACTGTTATGGCACAATTTTTTTAAATATATCTTATAACTGTTATGTCTCTGTTTTTTATATATTATTTCAAAATCGTAATCGCATAAGTCTAGTCGAATTCTGGTCATTTTTGATGAAGGATTTTTGTGTGAGAATAGAGATACTAGTGGTCTATGGTCGGTAACCACTATGAATTTTCTTCCATATAAATATGGTCGAAAGAAGTTGATTCCCCAATGAATGGCTAATAATTCTTTTTCTATTACAGGTTTGTTTAAATCGTGTTTCTGTAATGATTTACTTGCATATGATATTGGTAAATCTGTTCCAATTTCTCCTTGCTCCTAATGCGTAGTTTGATGCGTCTGTTGTTAAAATAAATGGCTTTTCGAAGTTTGGGTATTGAAGAACTGGTGGTTGGATTAATATTTCTTTTAATGTGTCGAATGAATGTTGACATTTTTCATCCCATTTAAATTTGGTGTTTTTCTTCAGTAACGCATTTAAGTGTTGGGCTATATCTGCGAAGTTGGGCATAAATCTTCTGTAGTAGTTACAGAATGCTACAAAACGTCTTACATCATCCACGTTTTTTGGAATTGGATACTCATTTATCGTTTTGTGTTTCATTGGATCAGTTTTTATGCCATCTCTTGTAATTAGATGACCTAAGTAAACAACCTCGGGACATAAGAAATTACATTTGTATGCATTTAATTTTTAAATTGTATCTCCTTTAACGTTCAAGAACACGAATTATATTTTCATTGTGATGATTTAAACTGCAGCCGAATATTATGATGTCATCAACATATTAGAAAGCATCGGTTTCTAAACCTGCTAGTGCAATTGTTAACATTCTTTGGGAACTATTGGAAGAAATTTCCAAATGTCAATCTTTTGAACTGGTAGTGTCCATTTGATGTGGAGAATGCTGTAAGTGGTCTGGATTGTTCGTGGAGTACTATCTGATGAAATGAACTGGTCATATCTAACGTAGAAAACTATTTTGCACGTCCTAGTTTATCAAGTATATCCTCTAATCGTGTTAGTGGAAACTTGTCGTTTACAATTTTGTCGTTAAGTTTTCTAAAATCTACAACTACACGCCATTTCTTCTTATCTGCAACATTTTTCTTTGGTACAAGTAGCAAAGGTGCATTGTATGAACTTTTCGAATTTTCTATTATGTCATCTTTAAGCATTTGTTCTACTTGCTCTTTAATAACGTTGGAATGTGCATGCGGCAGTCTATAATTTTTGATAAAAACTGGTGTATTATCTGTCGTTTCAATTTTCTGGGTGTTGAAATTATTCGTCGATAGTGGTTCACCTGTAGCACAGCCCTACTGCCGTTTATGCCAACACAATGTTACAGAACATGCTAATGATCATTAACGACACAACATGTATAAACAAATGAATATCAAATAACATAAGTGACTGTGTCACTAACATAATTCTGGGGCACTGACTCTCGCTGCTTTTGACGCGTGCTCAAGCCGTCAATGCACGTTGTTGTTGTTGTGTATTCTCCGCTGGCTAGCGTGGGAATTCTGCTTTGCTTGCATTACTGGTGTTGGACTGAAGGCTTGGTTCGTGTTACATACACACAAACCCATATATTTAGAATATAGGTCACTAGAACATATGTAATAAGTTAAGAATTATATAGAATTAAGTGAGTTGATTCGAAATTGTCGAATCAGCTAAAATATTGTATAAAAGAGGAAATTATTCCCATAGCAAGATCAATTGAATAAAGCATACAGAGCTCTCAACTTGAGCTCTAAAAATTTGCTAAAGTTATTCATTTTTATTTTAATCCACCATCCTTACTCACCCTCCAAATGGAAAATTTCTTGATATTCTTTGAAAATATTGTATAGTGTTTCTTTTGCTCTGTTGTCATTGCAGTTTATTTTTATTTTTTCTTTAAGTATTTGGAATCTTTTATCGGTGTTTTTTGTTTTCTGTTTATATGGCAATATGATATAATTTTCAAGTGGCTCAGTTTCCAATGTTATGTTTTTTACAATTACCTCATTGTTATTGGTGTTTAGTATTTTAATGTGTGACATTCCACTTTTGGGTACTATTGCATTACTTATGAATACGCCTGTTGCTATTTCTTTGTTTGTAATTAGAGTGTCGGCATTGAGGTTTAACTTCACAGGGTGTATTATTTCAGTTCTGGGTGGTATTCTCACTGTAAGTGTGTCAAGTGGCTTTGAATGCATGGGCAAAGTTATTATATTCTCATCATCGTTTAATGACAAAGTGAATGTTTCATAATCAATTTTACATAAAAATCTTTTTAGAAAATCTCTGCCAACTATTCCGTCTGTTTCTATTGGAAATTTGTTGTCGATCAATTGGAATTTGTGTGTATAGGTATTGTTGCCGATTGATAATTTTAAATTGATGGTTCACATTGAGTAAATTTCTTCTTTTGAAATACCTGTTAATTTGCATTTCTAATCAGTGTAGTATTCTTCGTTATTAAGTTGCTTTGTTACTCTGCATAGTGAGATATCTGCGCTAGTATCTACTAAAAATGTTAAATGATGGCCCTTATGTTGGAGTATTATGTAGTTTGTATTTTGGTTTGATATTTTATATATGTACTCTTAATTTTGGCTGTCTGGAATATCGTTGTATTCCGAGCCTTGGCAGTTTCCCTGATCTTCGATCATTCGTATATTCTGTGGTTGATTTCTGTAATTATTCCTGTTGTTGTTATTTCTGTAGCTTTGTCCACTTTGATTTTGATATTGGTTATTTCTGCTACTATTATTTCTGTTGAAATTATTATTTCTATTGTAGTTGTTAAAATTGGTGTTGTTTCTGTTAACGTTATTGTTGCCTCGGTTGAAATTATCGTTGTTTCTATTAAAATTGTTATTTCTGTTGAAATTGTTGTTTCGATTAAAGTTGTTGATTCTATAATTTTGATTGTTTTGTGCTGCATACGAGGATCTATAGTGCATTACTTGAGCCTCATTTGTTCTCTCGATCTCACTTGCCAAATTAATTGCTTCCACGAGTGTCTTTGGTTGGGCAGCAAATACTATTTGTTTTAACTGGTCATTCAATCCATTTTTGAATAAGTTTAAGGCGTATGCTTCGTTTACTTTTTCTATAGCTTGTCTTTCTAAATTCGTTATATTATTACCTAATTCTTGTGTTTGTAATTTGTTCAATTGAGCTATTTCTTTGAGAAGCCTGTCTCTAAATACCTGTACAGGGCAATTATATTGATGTATGTTTGCTAAATTGGTATAAATTTGAGAAATTGTTGTTTCTGATTTAAATTTTTCTTTCAAGTTCGTTGCAAATGTTATATATGCCTGTTCGTTCTGGGCTAGTTCCTAATATAGTTTTTACCTATGCTTATGTGTTACCTATGCGTTTTCCATCTATGCTTATAGCCCATTTACACTACATCGAAATCTAGTAGATTAGATTTCAAATCTTGCTCAAAATCTAGATCGTTTACACTGGATTTATTTGACAGTAGCAAGATTTCATTTTAATAACAAAAACAGCTGACTGAAATTTAAAAGAAAATAATATTTCCAAATTTAGTTTAATACCAAACAAAAATGAAAAATATAGGACATTTAGTATCGTTTTCATCAAGACCAAATAAGATCCAATCAGAAATAATGTTGGTGCAAAAAAAAAAAAAACGTCAGCATTTGTAGAATATAAGATTTAAAAAATAATGCAAATGTATTACTACATACAATTGCTAAATAAAGGGTCCGCCAAATAACTTTTTTTTTTGAAAATGCTTTAAAAAAAAACTACTGAATATTTTCTCAAATTTCTTTATTTATTTGAAAGTACAATCCTCCCGGTTAATAATGGAAAATAATTTCATTCAAGTGGCTGCCCAGTAGCCTACACGATCCGTCCAATTTTTAAGCACATTATCGATTGTGTACAGCTGTATTTCACCAATGGCTTCACGAATATTGTCCTTTAAAGCGCCAATTGTCTCTGGCTTGTCGGCGTAACACTTACCTTTGCCGGCACCCCACAAATAATAGTCCAACGGTGTCAAATCGCAGCTCCGAGGTGGCCCAATTATGCCTCTGGACCAAAATCCGCACCAAAAAGTGACTCGTTTTGGGTGCGTCGGCTTTTCAATGTATGCGTGCGAGTTTTCTGTGCCCCAAATGCGTCAATTTTGCTTACTTACATACCCGCCAAGATCAAAATGAGCTTCATCTGAAAAGATGATTTTTTTGCCAAAATCGTCATCTTCTGTAAGTCGATCGCAGGCCCACTTAGCGAAGCGAAAACGCATAATCATTTATTTTCCATTATTAACCGGAGGGATTGTGCTTTCAAATAAAAAAAGAAATTTGAGAAAATATTCAGTAGTTTCTCTTTAAAGCATTTTCAAAAAAAAAAAGTTATTTGGCGGACCCTTTAGCAGAATGGAATGGGTACATGTTTTTAAATTGAACTGTCATTTTTTTCCTGCGCAACGTTGTATTTTTAAGTACTATTTGGCAAAATACATAGTTGCATTTCTATTTTTACTATATTTTGAGTAGATTTTGCCGAAATCTACTAAATAAGTAGATTTTGTTTTGTATGGGAAATCTAGTTAAAATCAACTAGATTTGTCTCGAAATCTCATAAGTACTAGATTTCGCTGTAGTGTAAATGGGGTATTAGCGAATTGTATAATAATTCTACAATTTTTAAAAAACTATCTAGTTCACTGTGTTTTCCTGTGAACATTGGTACTACCTTTAGAGTGGTCTCTATGTTGAATTCTGCCATCTTTGTATTTTTCTTTTCTTTCAGTTGTCTTATAAGTAAATTTTTTGTCTTATTGTATAATTCTAACGTCTCTATTTTTATTGATTCCTCTATAGTTTCTAAATTTTCTAGTTTTTCTTTATAAAGAGTGATTTTTTAGCTATTATCTTTTTGGTAACACTGGTTTAAACAGCTCACGCACGTTTCGTGTTTTGTTTCACTGTCAAACATCTTCAGTTTGGTCTATAATTTAACCATGAATCGTCTTACAAACGAACAACGTTTGCAAATCACTGAATTTTATTATCAAGAAAGTTCATCGCGCGCTTTTTCCATTTTATGGTCAGTTTAATTAACTAAGTTTAATTAACTTTTTTTTGCTCAAAAAGCAAGAGCTTTACCTGCATGACATGTGGTTTCAACAAGACGGTGCCACATGCCACACAGCACGCGTAACAATGGAATTATTGAGAGGCGAGTTCGGTGAACATTTTATTTCACGTTCGGGACCGGTCAATTGGCCGCCTAGATCGTGCGATTTAACGCCTTTAGACTATTTTTTGTGGAGGTATGTTAAAGCTCATGTCTATACAGACAAGCCCGCTTCAATTGACGCATTTGAAGACAACACTGAAGCATTTATTCGTGAGATACCGGCCGAAATGTTGGGAAGAGTATGCCAAAATTGGACTAAGCGAATGGACCATTTGAGGCACAGTCGCGGTCAACATTTGCATGAAATAATCTTCATAATCTTCCATTAAATTATATGGACCGTACTATCGATTCAAATAAAGATTTCATGCATTTTTCTGAATTTTATGTGTTTTTTTGAAAATTTTCCTATAGCTCTAAAAAATCACCCCTTATATATCCAATTCTGAAATTTTGTTAATAATTGTTTCTTTAGTGTACTTTCTACTTTCAGATTTTTTCAAATTTATGTATAAGTTAATTTCTAATAAAATAACACACGTTTATGAGTTGGGTGTTTAATATAGAATTTTTACTGTACTTAGTAACAAAAAGCAATAACAAAATTATCAATGAAAAGAAGAGTAGTAATAAAACAATAAACAAAATATGAATGAAGAAGAGAGTAATAAAAAGCAAGATCAAAAAATATAAATGAAGAGGAGAGTAGTAATATTTTAATAAAGTAAACAATTCATTAACCCATTGTTAACTACTCCCCCTTTTAAAAATCAGACGTCTTCGTCTGAAATATTAGAAAAATAATGAGAAATAACCAATTTTGGAGTTCTTATAAAAATGGTGAAATAAAGATTTTACAAAATTTTTTTAACATAAAATAAATTATTACAAAGTAAATAAATCTAAGATTTTGTCTGTCGTTGCTACTGGATTTATTGCCAACTAGAACATTTTTATACCGCGGTGAGAAATTTAATGTTGTCCTTATGAACAATTCTGTCGTCAATTCTAAGTGTTGTTCCCAAGTCTTGCTGAACTATTTTTTCACTAAAGACCTTGCTAAATTTGTTACCTAAACGCTTATTTGTTCTTACGTAGACCTTATCGCCTGGCCTATATGTTCTTGTGACTGCATTCCTATTATGGTAGTGTAAGTCGGCTCTCTGTTTAGCCACAATTCTTGAATGAATCGTTACCTTTTAGTCTTCTGGTATAGCTTGAATTATATCGATTGGTCTCATACCAACAGTGGAGTGAATTGTTCTATTATATTTCGATGTGGCAAGGAGAATAAGTTCCAGTGGATCAGTTGAGATGTCATCTAATCGAAGACAACTCTGTTGTGATTGTGTTTATTTTGTGAAGTGCTCTTATTAAAATTTTTATTATTTTGATTTTAAAGTGTTTAATTTAGCTTAGAATTTTTACCAAAAGTGTTTAAAAGTTGTTTTTTTATTTTCTTTTATTTTGCTGTGTATTTTATCTTAAAATTGTAAGTTTTATTTGTTAAATTTTGAAACTAATTGTTTCATTATAACAAAACAAAAACAAAAATTGTCTCTTGTTTTAATAATTTAGTTGTTTTTGTAAGCTGTTACAGTTTCTTTTTTTCTATTTTCTTTCTATCAGTATTCCTTTTTTATTTTTTTTTTTATTTTGTTATTGTTTTATGTATACTGTTTTGCTTGTAATTCTTACTTATTTATTATTATTTTTGTTCTTACATTCTAGATATATCTTTAGTCTTTTTTTCTTTTATATATAAATAATTTTCACTGTTTGTTTATTTAGTTTGTTTGTTTATTTAGTTATTTAATTTAATAAAATGAATAATTGTACGGCATCAAAATGCATTGTAAGAAAAGAGGGTGAACGCCAGATTTCTTGCTGGTTATGTGATAATTTGTTTCACATTAAATGTGTTGGTTTGCTTCCTCGCACCACGGACCAATTAGTGGATAGCTCCTTGGGTCTACGATGGTGTTGTCCTAAGTGTAAGGTGGTGGACATACAATTTTATAAATTTTTTATGAAGACTCGTCGTGAGTTTACTGAGATGCACACTGAATTTGCATCTCTTTTTGCTAAATTTCGTCTGTTTGGAGAATTATTTTCAAAATATGGTCTTTTGAATGAATTGCTCGAATCGGAAAAAGTTCCAGAACCTCTTTCTTCTGTGGCTCCTGAGCATGTGCAAGTTTCTATGCCAGGGGAAACTTCGACAATCAATTCATTGTCCACTGTTACTCCTATTGTGGACATTGGTCCATCTATTGTTGATAACTCAGCTAGCATTCCTATACCGAGGTCTGCGAATCTAGTTGAACTGAGTCCAAAGTCTACTCTATCTCCTTTACCTTTACCTCAGGGTGATGTCACTTCCCAGGCATCTTCGAAACCGTCTTCTGTTACATATTCATCTGTAGTGTCCACTGGTTTAAATACTTATGCTCCAAGGGAATTGGTTGTTGTTAAACCTAAAAGGACTATTTTTGTGTCTCGTCTTTCATGTGATACTTCAGTCGATGATGTGAAATATTTCGTTAAATCGAAGATTAGTGAGCCCTTTGAGTTTGGTTGCTATAAGATGAGGCCATCTTTGGATGGCAGTATTTCTTCGTTTAAATTATATGTTGCCGATGAGAAATTTGGTGAAATTGTTAATCCTTCGTTTTGGCCACCGGGTGTATTGGTACGAGAATTCGTAGTCAGGCAGAACCATCGTAGGAATGGTGCTAATTTGCCTGGTCCTATTTCTCAAAAAAACTAACTTCGAAATCGTATTTTAATTTCAGAATTGCTTATCAGAATGTTCGCGGACTTAGGTCTAAACTTTCTTCGCTATATAATAGTAGCTTTGATTTTGAATTTGATGGACTCGTTTTTACTGAAACTTAGCTGAATTGTAATATTTTTGATTCTGAAATTATGTCTAGTAATTTTAATATTTATAGACGCGATAGGAAGTCTAAAAATGGTGGTGGTGTTCTTATTTCCATTTGCTCTAAATACAAATCTGAATTGGTTGACTTGTGTTCCTCTGAGGATATTGAGTTTATTTGCGTTAGGGTCTGTAATCGTGGAAAGTCTATATACATTACTTGCTCATATATCCCCCCCTGTTCTGACATTCATATCTATAGTGCTCATTTCGTTTTGATTTCTAGAGTAATTGATTTAATGGGGCAAGAGGGGATTATAGTAGTCCTTGGTGATTTTAATCTTCCGCATACATCCTGGAATTTTTCACCTGAGACTGGGTCATTAGTGCCATGTTCTTCAATTCCATCCTATGATGAAATTCTGTCCGCTATGTGTGATCTAGGTCTTTTCCAGGTTAATGGTTTATTGAATTCAATGGGTAGAATTTTGGATCTTGTATTTTTAGAGGATCCAAGTATTTCTTCCTTATTTCGCATTGATCCTATATCTTTTCCTGAGGATAGTTATCATCCTACGTTGTTACTTTCTATTGAAGTTGATCTTTGTTTACCTCCTGTAATTGATCGCTCATCTGGTGTTGAGGGGCGTTTTAATTTCCATCGTACGGATTTTAGTCGTTTAAATACTCTACTATCTTCTGTAGATTGGTCGTCTGTACTTATTTCACCTCCATATGACTCTCTTTCACTTGACAGGATCTTGGATGGCTTTTATGATGTATTATTTAAATGTTTTAGAAAGTGTGTTCCAATTGTGAATAGTCGTTTGGAGCGTTCTGGTCCTCCGTGGAATTCGGCTAGACTGTCGAGGTTGAGGAACAGGAAATCGAGGTTATTTAAGAAGTTTGTTAGATCAGGTACTGATATTGATTATGCTCTTTACTCTAGGGCGCGTGTGGATTATCGTAGGATGAATCATCACTGTTATGAGGAATATATGATTAAGGTCAGATCGAACTTCGCTAGTGATCCTAAGTCGTTTTATGACTTCGTTCGAGCTAAACGTAAATCATCTTTGTTTCCCACGGAGATGTTTTATGATGGCGTATCATCCTCTAGTTACCTGGATATTTCGAATATGTTTGCTGACTTTTTTCAGTCTACTTATAGGCAGTTGAACTCGGGCCCAGATTTGAGTTGCGGCTTTTCGTATCCTTATTCAGTGGGAAGTGTCTCTATTTCTAATATATATTCATTTGATGAGGAATCTGTTCTTGAGTCTTTGTCTGGACTGAAACTTACATACTTGCCGGGCCCTGACGGAGTACCGGCCTGTATTTTAAGACAGTGCGCTGTTGCCTTGAGTGGTCCTTTGACCTTTATTTTCAATAGGCTTCTGAGGGCTGGTCATTTTCCATCTATTTGGAAGAGTTCGTTTATAACTCCTTTGCATAAGTCGGGTAATAGATCCAATATTTCCAATTACAGGGCTATTGCCAAACTCAGTGCTATTCCCAAGTTGATGGAGAAATTGGTGACGGATTATCTCTTTTTTAATACGAGATCTTTAATATCCCCTTTCCAGCATGGTTTTTTGAAAGGTAGGTCGACTGTCACTAATCTTCTTGAATTTACTACACATGTTTTCAGGGGTTTTCTTGCCAGAGCTCGGACTGATGTAATTTATACTGATTTCAGTAAAGCTTTTGATAGGGTTGATCATAGACTTTTGCTTCTTAAACTTTCATTAATCGGTATTCCTGATATTATTCATCGTTGGCTTGACTCCTACCTCTCCCTTAGGACTCAGAGGGTATTGTTTAGGAATGTATTATCTAAGACTGTTTATGTTACTTCTGGTGTTCCGAAGGGTAGCCATTAGGGTCCTTTACTGTTTTTATTGTTTCTTAATGATCTTCCTTGTGCTATTTCTGATTGTAATATTCTGATGTATGCTGACGACGTTAAATTATTTTATACTTTTGATGATGACCATGGTCAGGCTGTTCTTCAGCGAAATATTGATTCCTTTGTAACTTGGTGCGGGACTAATTTGATGGATCTTAACTTGAGAAAGTGTAAGTGCATGGTTTTCTCTCGCGGGGGCGTAGTTTCGTCCACTTATGTGATTAATTCTTGCCCTTTGGAAACTGTTACTTCATTTCTTGATTTGGGAGTATTATTGGATATTAGACTGTCTTTTATTGATCATATTAGTATGGTGATTGGCAAGGCTCGGGCTGTTCTTGGTTTTGTGAAAAGATGGGCTAAGGAATTCACTGATCCTTATATAACAAAACTGCTATACATTTCACTTGTTAGGCCTATTTTGGAGTACGCCCCTGTTATTTGGAATCCATACTATCGTTGTCATAGTGATTCAATAGAGTCTGTGCAGAAGCAGTTTTTATTATTCTGTTTACGTGGCTTAGGATGGGATTATGCCAATGGGTTTCCATCTTATGAGGCTAGATTAGGTCTGATAAAACTTTCAACTTTGGAACGTAGAAGGGCTGTGTTAGGCGTTTGTTTTGTCTATAATCTGGTTAAGGGTGATATCGATTCCGAGTTTTTGCTTTCTAACCTAAATTTCAGTATTCCAGCAAGATTTTCACGGCACTATCGTCCTTTTTCCCTAGATTTTTATAGAACAAACTATGGTTGTAATTTTCCTTTTCGTAGATTATGTAATGATTTTAATATGTATTATGATTTTATTGATTTTAATTGTACTGTTTATAATATTAAACGTAGCTTATATTCTGCCATTAATTTGTAAATTATTATAGAAAAATATATTCTCGTTCTTGTCTTAAGTAGTTATGGTTTATTGTTGCTTTATTCAGCTTGTGATTAAGTTCTGTAGCTGATTTATGTTGTCGTTGCCTTTACTTTTCCCTAACCCGTTATAGTCCGGACTGTAGTGTGTACGTGTCCCTACGTAATGGGGACGAGCCCTCCGCGGTCGGGTGAGGGTGGGATAGTGTGAGGCCGGGGACGTTCGACATCTGGCGATTTCCGTCAACGTACTGTGGAAACGTTCAACTTGCCCATTGGATGTGCTGTGAAGTGGTGGAATTGCATAGATGTCAGCACTAAAGTTATTTTTTATAAGTGTTCTAACTGTCTCGGAATTAAAGGACTTTTCGTTATCACATACTACCATCTTTGTGTTTCCATAAAGGTTTAAGGCTTCCAGAAGTGCTGGTTTCACATCAATGATAGCCCTTGAAGCAATAGGCCTAACAACAGCAAATTTCGAAAATTTGTCTAAGCAAAAAATTCGTCAAAGCTTCGTTATCCAATTCAATCTTGACTAACTTGGATTGACGAGTGCCTACGTGCCCATTCTCCCCTCGTAAGTACTTAGTTAATGGCTTTGCAATAGAAGCGTAATCTTTTACGAAACGCCTATAGTAACCTGCGAGCCCCAAGAATGACCTAAGGCCTCTCAAAGTAGTGGGAGTTTCATAGTTAACTATAGCCTCAATCTTACTTGGGCATGTTTTAATGCCTTTAGTGGATACAATAAACCCGAGGTATTCTACGGAAGTTTGGAAAAACTTGGTCTTTTCCAACGACACGCGCATGTTAGCATTAAGAAGTTTTTTCAAAATTTTGTCAATATCATTCATATGGCTCCGCTCAGAGTCGGAGAATATGATGATGTCATCAATATAGACGTGACAACACTTCCCTATATCCTCCCGCAAAATGTCGTCGATAGCGCGTTGGAAAATGCTCGGTGCATTTTTTAACCCAAACGGCAAGCGACAAAACTCGTACTTGCCATTATTCACACTGAAAGCTGTTTTTTTCCTGTCACGCTCAACTAAGTTGATTTGGTGAAAACCACTTTTCAAATCTAGGGTTGTGAAAAACTTAGCTTTTCCGAGATTTGCCATAATGACAGAGGGATCAGGGATAGGATACTTATCGCAAATAGTCTTTGAGTTCAATTTCGTAAAATCGAATACAAGACGTTTATTAGGTCTGCCGCATTCGTCCAATCCCTTTTTGTCCACTACCCAAACAGGGCTATTATAGGGAGAACGTGATGGTTTTATTATGCCATCTCTTAAAAGTTGTTCTACTTCTTTGTTGACAAAATCGATCATTGAGATTGGGTATGACTGGTACCTGGAGTAAATGGGTTCCTCGTCCTTCGTCCTAAATGTAGCGGAGATATTGGTATTATATGGTAGGGCTTCATTTGGTTTCGCGAATACTGCAGCATTTTCCTGGATCAGATCGTACAACTCAGCTTCAATATTTCCTGGAATTCCCTCTAATACCATGTTATTGGTTGCGTGCAAATTCAAATACTTCAGCCTTTCATATCCCCCTTCGAAAAACATAACATTATTACCCGTATCGATTATACCATTTACTCCCTTAATGAAGTTAAAACCTAGTATACCATCGAATAACGGCAAATTTTCCAGCAGATAAAAAGTTTCTGTCCTGTTAAATACGTTTACTAAAGTTGCCTGATCAATTCTACTAGCGCCATGAACAGACTTGACAAAGAAAGGCCTAGAAAGTTTTTTTATACCCTTTAGATTTCGCGTATTCTTTAAATAATTTTTAGTAGATCCGGTGTCAACTAAAAGCTTAACAGTATTATCCCCTATTCTTTTCTCGAAGTAGGGGAGAATTGATTTTCCCCTAAAAAATTAATATCATCTTCAAAGGACACATTCTCTAGGCTTGCTGGTGTTGAATCTCCCTCTCATGGGTGCAGCCGCTGGCTTTCGTGACCCAAGTGATTTACACTTTGCCTATTCTGAAAATTTGAACGACCCGTAGATCTAACAGTGCGCATACTCACATCAGTATCGATTTCCTGTGAACGGGGCTGTAAATTAAGACCCTGGGTATTCGGTGGTCTAATATCTGCTCGATGATTTTGTGGAAACTGAGAGTAAAATGGTTTTGGCTGATTAGGGGGTTGTCCCATTTGACCATTAAAAGGCAAGTTTCCCATTGGAGCTTTTGAACAAAAATGGGATGGCGGTGGGTGAAATTGTCGTGGCCGAACATAATGTTGTCGCGGTTGTTGTTGGACTTGTCCATGCAAAGTTGAGTTTCTTGTCGGTTGTCTTAAAAAATTACTAGTGGACTGGTTATTGGAAATAGCAGCATTAAAGTGATTGAATCTCGGGTTTGTATAGGGAAAATAGACCTGTTGAACGTTACCAAGCCCGTTATTATAAATTGTGGCAAATCGGTATCTATTCTGGTTCGTTTCTAACTCCTGTGCCATTGCCAAAGCAGTAGGCAGATCCACTGGCTTACACGCAAATAGGGTATCACATAGGGGTTTATTGAGACCCGAAATAAAAACTCGCAGTGCGTCCATCCTATATTTCTGGTTAAGTGACTGAATCAATGAAGAATTTCCATCATAGGACATTATAACCTTGTTGATTATGGAAGTCAGTTTACTTTCAATATCACTATAAAAATTAATAGTAGATCTTTGGCCCTGTCTCAAGGTAGAAAGTTCCTGCTCTAATGTGTAAATAGAAGTCTTATCATAGTACGCAAAATCCAATCTGTCAAGTATAGCATAGAAGTTCAAAACGGTGTTGTAGCTACTTAGAACAGAGTCTGCCTTCCCTACAATTTTATTTCTCAATATGGCAACTGCCTGGTAGTACTTTTTTTTTATTTTTTTCATTTATTTATGTCTATGGATAGTAGCTCCTTACAGACTAAATTTAAATTTACAAACAATATATATAATTAACACTTAATGATTCAAGTACAATATAATTTTTCTCTTTAAAGAATAATTGCTTTCAGAAAGATCAAATAAATGATAAAAATTATTAAACTTTAGACATATTTGACTGTTGTAATTAAGAACCGTTGCTTTTGATGGTTTTAATGAGAATGTTCTCGTTTTATTATTTCATTTCATCTTGACATTTACATTTCATAATGTTGCCATATAAACAATAAAATAGTGTTACTAATTTTGCGATTTATATAACACTTCTCCCCCCCTTAATTATTTCACCTTTATTCGATACAAATGATACATTTTAAAGTTTCCCATTCTATAAAAAAAAAAAACATATATTCCAATCAGTCCAATAGCCGTTGAGGGATTCTCCGCTGTCTCTGAGAGCGCCTTAATTCTGTATCGTCTCCAATTGGTAATTGTGTGGCATTCTGTTGGGGAATGACTTCTGGTTGTCGTTGTTGTAAAAGTAAATTAGGTATGCCGTTATTCACTCGTTGATTTATTTCCTCTGTATAGGAATTTGTGTCAGGGTCTAATTCTTGTGTCGATGGTCTACTAGGGACCACATCTACTTTCCGCATTTGATCTACGTGCCTTTTCCATTTACGTCCATCATCAAGGAGAATGTTATAATGTAACTCACCTATATTCTCCACCACTACTCCAAATTTCCATTTGTTCTTCGACATGTAATCTCTTACTGATACTCTGTCACCCACTTGGAATTTTCTGTTCGTGATTATCTGTAACCGCTTATTGGCATCACCTTTCGGTAAAACAAGATCAAGGCGTGATTGAATTTGACGACCCAGCATTAACATTGCTGGTGATTTACCAGTTGCGGGATGAATCGCACGCCTATAAGCCAATAAGATTTTTGATAATTCCGCATTCATAGTGTTCGGGGTGCATCCAGATGTTAATAATTTATATTTAATTGTCTGCACGTACCTTTCCGCCTGCCCATTAGTTGCGGGGTGATACGGAGCTCCTTGTTTGTGCATAATTCCATTAACTTTGAGAAAATTTTGAAATTCAAAGGAATTAAACTGGGTCCCGTGGTCGCTGACAAATATATTGGGTATGCCAAACTGCGAAAATATCTCACGGCATTTTTGTATTGTCGTTTCTGTTGTCATGTTGGGTATAATATGTACTTCCGGCCATTTGCTAAATGCATCCACAAGTATAAATAAATATTTTCCCATGAATGGTCCGGCGAAATCAGCATGTACACGCTCGAACGGTTTGTTTGGTCTGGTCCAGCAATGAGTAGGGGTTACCTTTTTTGGATCAGGTCGGGTTGACTGGCACAGTGCACATTTTGATACTAACTTCTCTATATCATTATCCAGTTGGTTCCACCAAACGTAAGCCCTTGCCAAACTCTTCATACGAGATATACCAAAATGAGCGGAATGTAACTCCTCAAGAATTTTTCTTCGTAACGGCTTTGGGATATAAACTCTTATGCCTCGTAGCAAGCATCCATCATGTAGACTGAATTCCGTCTGAGAAATTCCGAAACGATCTTTCGATTCACATTCCCGACCATATTCCAAACATTTAATTTGCTTCTTAACTTCATTATCGTCTTGGGTCCGTATTTTGAGTTCTTCCAAGGTCACAGGTAGATTATCAGTCAATTCCTCCTCGATTATATAAACTTCCTCTACGAAATTATATGTGTCTGTACTTGAAAGTCTAGACATCGCATCAGCATTAGCATTTTCATTTGATTTTCTGCATTTTATATCGTACTCAAATTGCTCCAAAAATAATGCGTAATGTTGCATCCTAGTTGCTGAAGGTACTGGTAGAAAATTTTCGATACAGCCTTGTTATCTGTAATTAGAGTAAACTTTTTACCATATAAATAATTGTAAAACTTACGAACACCATATATGATAGCATAAGCTTCTCTATCAATCTGCGAGTACCGCTGTTGTACTTTACTAAGTGTCTGTGAAGCGAATTGTAAAGGCTTTTCACTTCCATTCTCATAACAATGACTAAGCACGGCGCCAACGCCTGTAGGACTTGCGTCCACCGCCAGCGTCAACGGTAATTGTGGGTCGTAGTGGGTCAAAAAAGTGTCAGATTGCATCTGCCTTTTGATGTCCTCAAAAGATTTTTGCATTTATCATCAAATACAAATTTTACATCCTTCTGCAAAAGTCGGTTTAGTGGGTATAGTTTGTCACTCAAATTTTTTATGAATCTGCCGTAATAATTAATAAGGCCCAGAAAAGCTCGTACTTCGTCTTTATTTTGTGGTTGTTTCATATTTTGAATGGCCTCAACTTTGCTCTTAATTCGATGTACACCCACCTTATTTATCATGTAACCACAGTATTCAATTGATTCCTTCATAAATTCAAATTTATCCTCATTTATACGCATGTTAAATTTTTCTAACCGCTCAAGTACTTCCTCAATTCTTCTAAAATGGGTCATATCATCAGGAGCAGTAATTTTAATGTCATCCAGAAATACCGAAACGCCAGGAATATCGCCCAGCACTTGCTCCATAAGCCTCTGCCACTTCGCTGGAGCACTAGCAATTCCGTACATCATACGTGTTGGTCGGTATAGACCTTTATGTGTGTTGAGGGTCAATAAATGTCTATCGTCGGGATGAACTTCTAGTTGCAGGTATGCCTTAGTCAAATCAATCTTAGAAAATTTTACGCCGCCTGCCATCTTGCTAAAAAGTTCCTCAATAGTGGGTAATGGGTACTCGTCGACCACTAATGCTGGATTTAAGGTAATTTTATAATCGCCACAGATCCTTACTGTGCCATTTTTCTTCGGGACTACTACTATGGGCGTGGCCCACTCACTACGCTCTACTTTCTACAACAGACCTTCCTCCACTTGCTCTTGTAATTGCTTCTCAACTGCCTCCATTAAGGGAAATAGTACCCGTCTGGCCTTCACAAATTTAGGGGTCGCATCAGGTTTAAGGTAGAGTCGAGCCTGCAGTTCTGAAATTTTCCCAATAGATTTCGAGAAAACGTTTGGATATTTTCTTTTCAACATCTGTATCTGTTGCGAATGGTCCGTGGCTTCCACAGTATTCACCACATTATTACCATTAATAATAGTATTCCAATTTAATTTTATTTTGTATAACCATTCTCTACCCATCAATGGTTTGCGCTTTGATCGTACAATGTATAATTTGACACTCGTATCGATTTGATTTTTAATATTTACCCATATATAACCAACACATTCTAAAGGAGTTCCACAGTAACTTATTAGATCCATGTCGGGGGCTTGGACTTCTAACTTAGGAAAATAAACTTTGGCATCCTTAAGATTGATTATCGAAACAGGGGCTCCAGTGTCCACCTCAAAATCTATAACTTTGTTATTTACCTCAAGCTTGTACATTATCTTCTTACGGCATCCTGATGCATTTTGTGGGTCATTTATTTGTAATATGTCCTCCACTGTTGACACTGCTGAATTATTTCCCGTATTACCATCGATGTAGTATAGCTGTTTTTTCACCTTGAAACAAACCTTTCTTAAATGTCCCTTTTTCTTACAAAAATGACAAATCGCCTCTATAAATTTACATTTATCTGCTGTATGCTTAAGGTCACCACAACGAAAGCATTTCCTTGTATTGGGTCTTTTATTCTTCTCCGCCATTTTGTGAACACTAATTGCTTCTTTTGTATTACCTTGCAATTCGTTGCCGCCTTTTTCTGCCAATTCGCTTGCGGCCGACATTGTTATTGCATCATCTAAATTTAGAGTCTTTTTCTCCAACAATCTGCTTTGCAGTTTACTATCCAACAGGCCAAAAACAAATTGATTTCGCAATGCTTTCTCTAAATGTGTTCCAAAATTACAATTGACTGCCAACTTTCGAAGCTCTACCAAAAAGTCCACAGCTTTTTCACCTTCTTTTTGTTTTCGCATATTAAAACGAAAATTTTCCAATAATTCATTTGGCTTCGGGTCGAAATGATCTTGTAACATAACCACAATATCCTTGTATTTTAGTTCCTCTGGTATTCGTGGGGCTAACTTGTCACTCAGTATATTGTACGTATCTGACCCTATAAAATGTAGTAGAAGCTTCTGGTGTTTCGCCCTGTCGCATTCATATAATTCCAATGCTGTCTCAAAACGTTTTACCCATCTTGTCCAAGTCGTCCTCTTACAATCAAAGGGCTCAAAATTAAAAAATAAAACATTTCTGTTTTCCACCGCAGCAACATCCCCCGGCATCCTGTATTGTTAAATTATTTTCCACTTTTATATACACTCTGCACTTGTACTGTAAAAAATGCAGTTCTTTTTTTTTTATTCAATAAAAATCCTCGTCGCCAAAATTATTGTAATTAAGAACCGTTGCTTTTGATGGTTTTAATCAAGGCACATCTAACAGGTAACCGCAAGTGTACAACAAGTACAACAACGCAAAAACAACAGGCATTTTGTTTTTGTTAAAGCGTACGCGTAATGTCAAAAAAATTAACCCTCAAACCTCTATAGGAAATTAATAAAAGCATTTAAAAAAACTAAATACATTTTATATATTGAAATTTCTTTTGATTTTTATGTCATGCTTAATTACGCAATAGTGGGGCACCTATAAATTAAAAAAAAATTATTCCATGCAGTCAATAACATTTCCACTTTATCTAAAGAACATGTTTTTATATGGCCATTGATAAAAGTGGCAGATGCTAACGTTATTTGTTATTGGTCATAGTTTTGGCACTTAGTTGGAGAGACCGAAATCTTTTTTTGGGTAATTCATCAGCCTCGTCTAAATAAATATAAATATAGTAAATCTAGGTTGTAGTTTAAAAGATATATGGATTTAGTGTTAAAAGCTTAAATATTATTAATCATCTTGACAAAAATTTTAATAAAATTGGCTTTGAAATAGTAATCCTGAAGAATTTCTAGAGTGCGTATCGTTAAGGATACATCCGGTACATATGAGGGTTTATAAATGCGAAAATGATTATCGAAACAAAACAAACAAAAAAACAACAAAATTTTGACATTTAAAAACGCGTCAGCTGTTGACATAGGCTTACCTGTTAGATTTGCCTTGGTTTTAATGAGAATGTTCTCGTTTTATTATTTCATTTCATCTTGACATTTACATTTCATAATGTTGCCATATAAACAATAAAATAGTGTTACTAATTTTGCGATTTATATAACATTGACGAAAAGAGTCGTTGTTGGCATAGACTGAGCGATGATATTGTAAATTTAATAAATTAAAATTACGAGAAGGTCTAATTGGAACATTAAAATTAATTTTACGTAACAAATAATCAGAATAAAAATCTCCACGTATTAAACCCAGAAGAAAAGAGACACTTAGCATTATTCTTCGACTTTTCAGTGTAGGTAGCTTAATAAGAGCGAGTCTACTTTCATACGAAGGGAGAACAAACGAGTTCCATCCAAGTCCTCTCAAGCAAAATAACAGAAAGCTCTTCTGTACAGATTCAATTAAGTTAACGTAAATTAGAAAATGTGGATCCCATATAATAGATTCATACTCAAGAATAGGGCACACCAAAGATATATATAATTGTTTTGTTACGTAGGGATCAGTAAATTCCTTTGACCAGCGCTTTATAAATCCTAAAACACCATTTGCTTTGTTCACCATCATTGATATATGTTCAGAAAACGTCAGCTTATGATCTAACAAGATTCCAAGATCAGTTATATTTAAAACCTTTTCCAAGATTTTGTCTTTAAAATGATAAGAGGTATCAAGTTTAAATGAACGATGAAATGTCATATGTTTGCATTTATTAAAGTTTAACTCCAACAAGTTGACTTCACACCATTGACAAAAATAATCAATATCCTTTTGAAGAGTTGAGTGACCAGATATACTATCAAGCGAATTAAAAATTTTAACATCATCAGCATACATGAGTATATTAGAATGAATAATAACAGATGGCAAATCGTTTATAAATAATGTGAATAGTACTGGACCAAGATGGCTTCCCTGAGGCACTCCGGAGGGAACATCGATGACTTTAGATAGTGCATTTTCAAATTTCACTTGTTGAGTTCTACTGGAAAGATAAGATTTCAGCCAACGTACTGCATTGTTACTAAAACCCATGCAAGATAGTTTATAAAGCAAAATATCATGGTTGACTCTATCAAATGCTTTACTGAAGTCTGTATAGATAACATCAGTTTGTTGTCTTTTGATGAACCCTTCATTTACTTTAGTTGTTAATTCCAAGATATTAGTAGAAGTTGAACATAATTTTCGAAAGCCATGTTGATATGATGTTAGAATTGAGGATATTTGATGATATAAAGAGTCAGTCATAATTTTTTCAAATAGTTTTGGAATTGCATTCAATTTTGCTATACCTCTATAGTTAGAAACTTCCAATTTATTGCCTGCTTTAAACAATGGGATAATGAAAGATTTTTTCCAAGCAGTTGGAAAATAACCCAGTTCAATGGATTTGTTGAAAATTGCCGTTAGGGGACCAAAAATGTTTTCGGAACAATGTCTAAGAATACAAGTAGGTATACCATCTGGATCTGGGGTAGTTGAGCTTTGTATTGACATCAGATTTTTTCGAACAGTTTCAGCAGCAATATACGAAATATGAATACTTGATGACTGGGATATATCATAAGGATAGGAAGCTTGATTTTTGAATGAATTATATGAATAAGTTGTTGCAAAAAAATCAGCAAACAAATTACTTATGGACATTTCGTCGTAAGCACTACGAGAACCAAATTTTAAGTAGTTCGGGTATGTATTTGTACGACGTTTGGAGTTAATAAATTTATAGAAAGCCTTTGGATTACTTTTTATTTTTGACTTCATTCGGTGTAAATAGTTGTTAAATTCAAATTTATTAGCAGTGATGTAGTTGGTGCTTGCTATTGAATAATGTATATAATCGAGGGAAGAGCCAGATAGCTTATATTTTTTATAAAGTTTATTCTTCCTGTTTTTCATATTATATAAGTAACAGCTATTCCATGGTGGACCCTTGTTATTACAAGCAAATTTTGTCGGAACTGATTCAGATATGCAATGATGTAATACAGCATAGAAATTGAAGATAATATCATCGAGGTTATTTCCTGAAATTATTGAATCCCAATCAACATTCGATAATAAATAATTGAATTTATTGTAATCCACACGATGGAAGCAAAAGACTTTATAACGATGTTTTTTTCGAACTTCAGCTTGTACATAGATGTTCAACTCAATCGTAGGGTGAAAACGATCTTCAGGAGTGGAAATTGGATCACAACGCTTTATAAAGCAATCGTCCTTATCATTCACAAATATTAAATCGAGAATTTTAGAATAGTCATTAAGTATTCCATTAATTTGAAATAGGCTCACATCGAATAAAATATTAAAAAAATCATCGAATCTGTCATTATTCATTGATTGAACATAATATCCATTCTCGAAATTCCAACGTGCAGATGGAATATTGAAATCACCCATAATAATCAGCAAGTCTTTTGCACTAGCAGAGGCGGCAACTGTTTTAATGATTTCAGCATGTTGAATATATAAATCCTGCGGAGATGAAGGAGGAATATAGGAGCACGTTATGAATATTCTACGACTCATAAGTTTAATAATAACGGTAATAAATTCAATATTAGGTAACGAGTTAGTTAAAAGAAGTTCGGATGAAAGAGTACTAGAAACAGCTATGAGGACACCACCACCATAAGAGCCACGATCACGACGATAAATATTATATTTATTACAAAGTATTTCGGTGTTTAAAAAGGAACCATCAAGCCAAGTTTCAGTAAATGCCAGTATATCATAATTGCAGTCTAAACTTTCTAAATATAAATTTGAAAGTTTTGTTCTTAAACCTCGAACATTTTGGTAGAGTAATGATAATGAACCAGTTGAAATGAAATTTAGTTTTTTGAAATATTCTGTTCTTGACGAGGGAGTACACCAACTCTATTAGTTATAATTTTTTTTTTTTCTCTATACACATATTCTCGGACTAAAGTATTAGCAGGCCAGAAATGGGGGTCCATAATGACATTGAAATAATAGTGTGAGATAGATATTTTAAACGATGAAATGGACCTGGATGTAGTAAATGAAAATTTCTGGATGAAAATATCTATATTTTGGCCAAGTTTAGATCTAATGTAATAATCAACATCCTCCAAAGTCGTGTAATAAGCCCCTTGAAATAAAAATATTCTTCCTTGGGGAACAGCTTGTAGTGGTCTATGAACAGGTTGATTGTCCATTATCTCGTTTATTGGCTCAGTAATAATTGGAGAGGTAGTCGAGATAGGGGCTCCATTATTCGTATTGATTGATGGAGTATTCAATTGGTGGGAACAGCCTACATTTAATGATGTTGATGATGCAGAAGTACCAGCATTAACAGTAACGGAATTAGCAGAGGAAGGAACCGATACAGTGCTTTTGAGAGATTTTCAGGTAATTTGTTCGTCTTTTTCTTAGTTTTAGGAGAATTGTTGCAGTCTAAATTAATAAATTTATCCAAACTTTGAAAATTGTTGAATAAGTCTTCGAATTTAGCCAGTTTGGATTAGAGATGAGCGATATTTTCAAACCTGTGATTTGATCACGGTGATTGATAATTCACTGTTATCTACAGTGATTGAAGTTGCCAAATAACAGGTACTAATAATGTCGTTCTTTCAAAATTGTTACATACTCAAATTTATTTCATTTTGTTTTGATTATTTACTTTTGTCTTTTATACATGAACTTTCTGTGAAACTTAATTGTCAAACTTCATATAAAAAAAAAATTACATTAAAAATAATAACATTGATGACACCACCAGTGTTGCCACGAAAAAAAAATATTGTAACCAACATTTGTGAAAAAAAATCACCAAATGAGAAAAATTATAACCAAAACTAAATTCGCAGTTTTTTTATTTTATTTTTTTCAAATTTAAATTACAATTAATACAACAGAGTAAGAAAAGAAACAAAAAATAACAAAATAAAATTTTAGTCTTACTAATTAATACATTTCTACAAACAAAACAAAAGCTCTTTTTATAAGAAAAATAAATAACCAAAACCGGAAAAATTTACACATTGAACAAAAAAATAACCAATTTTGGTTAGAAATAAAAACGGCAACACTGGACACCACTTTGATTTTGTTTAGTAGTCTTTTCGTAGTATGTATCTAGTTGTCTCTTTCTTACGACTTAATAAAATACGTTATTGTCATTATTGTATTATTGGAATACTGTGATCACAATCACTGTTTTAAAGAACAGTGATTAACAAATCACGTTCACTGAGAACAACGTTCTTCAAAAATCACTGGATCGCTCATCTCTAGTTTGGATTGTACTGACAAAAACTCCTTATTAAGCTGCTCAAATTCGCTCTTCTGGCTTTTAAAAAATTTATAAAATTCAATATTAATTTTTTTACAGTTTACACAAGTCCAGTGTAGTGATTTAGCCGGATCCAAAAGTGCATCTGCATCCCTCGTTTTTAGAGCTGTACATTTCAGATAAAAATTGCCCATGCACAACCAGCAAGAAATCATTCTATCATTCGCTGTTATGGTGCAATTTGGGCTCAAACAGTCCATATTCAAAAAGGTTCACTGGATAGTATTTATTCAGCAAAAAAAAAAAAGAAAAAAGCTTTCGGTATATGGCGTTACTAAGAAGCCTAATCAAATTCCCAAACCAGTTTCGATATAAAACTTAAAAGCAGCAACCTTGCACAGTAACAGATGCAAATAATCTTATTAGGACGATCAACTGCTTTCACAGATGTAAATTAAGTATATTCACACTTTTATTTATGTATATTTTGTTTTTGTAAAAACAAGCAAAAGGCGGGAGAACACTTGTTATATGTTATATGTTGAACTTTTTTACATAATTTTTTTATGAACTTTTTTACATAATTACTTAATTTATAGATACCATAACTTATTATAATTATCATTATAGCATATATAACTAATTTGTCTTTAGAATCATTGTTATTATTATTATTAATGTTTAATTGTTCCTGATTTTGGAATCACATTTCTTATTATTATTTTTTTTTTTTTCTTTTAAAGTTTTTTAATACAATCAATTTCTTCGTAAATTTTTGTGGCTATGTTCCACTCTGGCGGGTTTGCCTCGTCTTTCACTATGCTGGTTAGATAACTCAGCCTCTTCTTAAGATTTTTTATTTGTCGTCCTCTCAATTTTTGTTCCTTGTGCCTTTCCTGTCTGGCGAGGTATTCTTCGATCGTCAGCCTTTTTGGTGCCTGGTTTGATTGTCCGGTGGGCAGAATCGCCATGTGATGGTTCTATACAACTGTAGAGTTTAAGTTCAAAATAAATTTTTAAGATTAAATTCTTAATATTAAATTCTTAGACCGGCATCCTATGGTCTGCAATGCGCCAATTTCCGAAATGATTCGAAGAGCGCAAAGTCCCTATTCAATTAAGAAATGAGCCTTTGTGATGGTTAAACAAAGTCTGATTTTATTAGTATTATTTCGGGGTTTATATACTGTATTCTAGTATCCCCTCTCTTATTCTAATTAATAATCCATCTTACTCTAATTCTATTCTTCTATTGGCTATTTACATATGAGTGATATTTAGTGCATGTGAGTGTTTTGTGTGTGGCATAAGTGCAACATGACACATTGCACTCAAATGCACTTTACATTGTTTATACTTATTAATATTTACAATGTTAGTGTATGGTGAAGTGTGTTGGTACACTACAGGACGGTTAGCACTTTGGATTGAGCGCCTCCAGACTTATTACTTCAGCAACGAACACCGAAGAGGCATAAAACATGGAAATGCTGACGCTCTTTCACGCCGACCTTGTATTAGGAGTGTAAGCATTGCGTGAAAGCTGAGAAAAAGGAATCCATCATTGATATCCGGCTAACGCAGATCGAAGACCACGAAGACTGGTTTGAAGCACAGAGAAGTTACCCAGTATTGGCGAAGATTATAGCAGCTAAGGAAGAGGACAAACGACCTACCGCAGAAGGTCCTATTACGAAAGCATATAGGGCACTATGGGACAGTTTAAAGATGATAAATGGACGCCTATATCGACATTGGGAAAGCGCTGATGGCAAAACCTCATCCAACCTCGTAGTAGTACCTTCCTCCAAGATGAAAGAAGTGTTAAAGGAGTTCCATAATGGAGCTAGTGGAGGACATCTTGGAGTGACCAAGGACATCTTGGAGTGGAAAGGCTAAAACAACGCTTTTATTGGGTTGGATGTCAGCAAGCAGTGGCGGATTGGATAGCAAACTGTACCCTGTGTATTGCAGTAAAGGTCCAGCAAGAAGAAGTCGAGGTCAGATGCAGCAATATAACTCAGGTGCACCTTTCGAGCGGATAGCGATGGACGTCGCAGGCCCTTTTCTAGTCAGCAACGCTGGAACCCGATATATTCTCGTTGCGATGGACTATTTCAGCAAATGGCCGGAAGTATATGTCATACCCAATCAAGAGGCGAGCACGATAGTAAACGTTTTTGTGAACAACTGGGTATGCCGGTACGGGGTTCCAATTGAGCTACATTCCGATCAAGTCAGAAATTTCGAGTCAGCTGTGTTCAAGGAAATGTGTGATGTGTACGGAATTAAGAAGACCCGAACGACGCCGCTTCACCCACAGTCAGACAGAATGGTAGAACGGTTTAATCGAACCCTGGAGGAGACTGAGATAAAACTGCCCGGTGACTTGGAGTTTGGAGTTAAGCCCACCACAGACACTGGGAAAGAAGAAAGTCTAAATGAACTTCATCAAATTGTGCGCACCCGAATAAAAATGGTCAGCGATAGAATGAAAGCCAGGTATGATCATGCAGCAAACACGGAGGGCTTCCATGAGGGACAAGTGGTTCTACTATACAAACCAAAAGCGGAAGAAAGGATTATATCCCAAGCTACAAACCAGCTGGGAAGGACCTTATAAAATAAATAAGAGGTTAAATGATGTCGTGTACTGGATACAAAAAGCTAACAGCCCCGAACAAAAATGAAAGTCGTACGCATAGAGCGACTGGCAAAATATGAGAAAAGAGATAATGAACCTATTTGGGAGAACAGGCTTAAGTGGGCGGCAGTGTTACGCAACAACAATCGAAACGACCTAATATTGTTTAACAATAAAAGCGATAAACAAAAACTATCAGCTACACATACACATACACACGATACAAATACACACTAACGAATACAATGAACATGATGATTAAAAATAGCTACACCAACAACTACAACGAACATGTTACAAGCAAAGCATCAACAAGTATGAGAGAAAAAGGAATAGACAAGTAAGCAAACGCAACAACAAACAATGTAGTCGCAAAAGAATTCTCGAGAATCCGAAACCCCGAAAATTCCACTTCGCGAACCATCATCAGACTGAAGAGGTTCGCATACAAAGAGGCAAGACAAAGCAGGCAACGAGTCAGTAGTAATTCAGTCAGTCTTGTGTGAAGTTGTGTGCGAAGTAAACAGTTGCGGTTTGAAGATCTCCGTGTGAACAGGATAGCGAATAGTTGTGTGTGTGAACTATAGCGAACAAGCAATAAATTATTGTTGTATCAGTTAAGTGTGAACAGTACCACAAAAGTAGTGTGAACAATAAAGAGAGTTTAATTGAAATAAAACACATATTTGTTTTTACTTGGTTTGCAATTAACGAACTCATCTTTAAACGTTTTTAAAAAGGTAAAAACGTAACAATATTATAGTATACACAATTTTGTAACGGGATTAAACAAACAAAAACAATAAATTTTGTTTGTGTTTCCCATATAAACAGACTAGCAAGTGATATAGCCTGTATTACAAAAACATCACATAAATTCCTCACATTCCTTTGGAGTTACATTATTGTTCTGTGCGAAAGCACAAACCAGTTGCTGTTAAGCCGAAAGTACATACGATCCGTTCCATGCGTGTTTGCGATTCTTGCATTCTATGCGGTTTTTATTGCAAGTTACACACAATGCGTTTTATGCGACTGGTTTTTTGTTTTGCTGCTGTGGTAAACAACAAACAAGCAAACAAGAACACATTTGGGAAAAATAGAAAATCAAATTTTGATTTTAAAAGAATTTATGGCATTAATTACAAATTTATGAGTTTACATATGTGATATTTTGTGCTGTTAAGGCCTACGAAAATCCTCAAACGAACACAAGACGAGTGTTTTCAGTTAATTTATCCTCCATTTTTCTTGTTTACAAGTTAATAAATTCAAAATAGATGACACTCAGTACATAAAAACAATCATATATATGTACATATAAACAATCATCATATACATATTTTGTTCATGAAAGAAATGTGTTTAAAAAATGCATTTTAATGTATTTCCTATTAAATTAGTAATAAACTTTATTATGAAATATGTTTTTATTAATATTTGTGTAATGCAAATAGAAAAATGCGAAAATAGTAATGAACTATTTAAACATATTTATCGAAACCATTCACAATAGTATATAATTTGGCATGCCAAGTTTAAAAAACTGCTAACATTTTCCAACACTGCATGAGTCGCATAGAAAAGTAGAAAGTAATCCTACTTTTCTATGCGTATATGCATTCTATGCGTTTCTTCTGTAACTTGTCACAAACAACTACACTGATTCTACTTTTTCGGTATTCCCATGTAACGCAAGCACGAATGAAACGGATGGTATGTACTTTCAGCTTTAGACAATCGAAAAATATAGAAAAAAAATTGTTCTCGCAAAAATTTATTTCATTTTTATAATTTGCAATAGTTTTATTTAACATAAATTTTGGGGACCGTGATAAGACCTTTGTGAAGTCCAAGTTCCAAATTTGAAATTTGAAATTATTTTTATAAAAGTATAAAGAAATTCAAAAATCATCATCGTCTTCAAACATCACATTTTTTATTGCTGCACACATCTTCATTATTGCCATCGTTTTCGTGTTTTCATCGTTATCATAAAAATCATGCATCCATCGTCTTCGCTGCCGTACCACACAACATTCTTCATATAAACTTCATCATCGTCATCAAGAACATTTATCATCATCATCTAGAATATTGTCATCGTGATCAAGAACATTATCATCGTCATCGCTAACAGAAATTTCGTCGCTGTCATCATAAGAAATACACTCATCGTCATCGTAAGGAGTAACTACGTCGTCATCGAATAACAGAATCAATCACTCAACATTTTATCTCCATACATTTTATTTTTGTTTTCTAAACCTACGTTTGTCGTTTGTATACCCATTCAGCATCTCACGTAAGTCAGAGAAATATTTATTTATTCTCTTCACTCATCGTTTCTGTTTGAGTTTTTTCTATTTATTAGCAATACAGTATACTCTCGAATCAGTGTTGGACATAAATTGGTACTTTTGTACATTGGTTGGTGTAATTTTTAATAGAAGAAGAAACACAAAGCAATTCAGTAAAGCCATCAATTATGGATTTGTTATCGCTAAAAGTACAACGAAGTACAATGAAACGTACTATTACTAAATTAAAATCAAAAGTCGAAAAAGAAGAGACATCTTCCGATTACCCCATAATAAAATGTCGTCTTCAAATGCTTGAATCGTACTTCACTCAAGCCATATAAACTCAAATTGAACGGCTCGATGCAGCAGATAAATCACACTCTGACATAGAAGAATTATTCCTATAAGCTAAAGCTTATATGGTAGATTTATTATCTAAAAAACGCCGCTCTAGTGATACCGATATAAGCCTTTTAAACACAACAAATTAATCTTTCTCACACCAAAATTGATTGCCTCAGTTGAAATTACCGAATTTCAATGGTAAATATTCAGACTATCCTCGTTTAATAAGCACCTTCAATACGTTAGTACCGAGGAGCCGTGCATTTCAACCATCGATAAGTTCAACTATCTTTTAAACTGTTTAAGTGGGCCAGCTCTTAACGTCGTAGAAGACTTTCAAATAATAGAAGAAAACTATCAAAAGGCTTTAGATAGAATAAAAGAACGATACGATAACAAAACTTTAATATTTCTCGACAACATCAATTCGATGTTTTCGATTTCATCAATTAATAAACCTAATGGTACAGGTTTACGTTCGATTATAGACAATGTGTCCGCTCTTTGAAGTTCTTTGCATTTAGATGTTATGAATGCCATGCTCATACATATTGTTTTGTCGAAGGTGGACTCAACATCAAAGTCAGTATATAATGAAAAACAAAATTTAACAAAATAGCCGTCGTGGGACGAATTTTATTCAATTATTCAATTTCTCGAGAGTCGCTCAAATGAAAGTGAAGCATTTCATAGGTATAGTCAACAATCTACCTGTAGATTTAAGCGACCTGGTACTGCATTTATTACCTCAACCATATTATGCGAATATTGTCAAAACAAGGAACATTCCATCAGCAATGGCCCTTCATATTTATTGTTACCTGCTTCTCGTCGGTTTGACTTTGTAAAATCTACCAATTTATACATTAATTGTCTTCGAAAAGAACATATCGTGGCAAAATGTCAATCCAAATCGCGTTATCGGACTTGTCGTGTTTCTCACCATACATCATTGCATAACTCAAGTACCCAGTTATCAAGTGAACCTCAACACCGTCGCATTCTATTCACCAACGCTATTTGTGTTCAAACTCTTCGTTGTTTCAACCTTCTTTGTCTTCGACATCGCATCAACCAAATCCAATTGTCATTCACAGAAAAAATTACCGAAAACCGAAACCGAACAAATATGCAGTTTTTCTGAACATTTCTTACGTTTTCTGCACCGTAAATGGATGTGGTAGAAAATCAAATAAGTCGTTCAGTTACGTGTTAAACGTGGATTCAGTTTTAAATTATGCAAAATTCAGCTTGCCTAAAACTAAACGCATATTCGGAGTCGTTCAATTTTAGTAATACTAAACGTATGTTCAATTAAAAACAATATGCATTCAATTATTTGTAATCTAAACGTTTGTTTGTACAACTAAACTCGAGTGTGGTTTTTTTTTATCAGATGCGTTTGGTGATTAAAATAAAAGAACTTTTTGTTTATTTTATTAAAAATATTAATATAAAATAATATAGTATAAAATGTATACAGCACAAAAATTATATTATACATATTGATTACAAATTTTGGTAACGCAAATACATTTTTCCATTATTAGCAAATATAATATTCATAGCCTTCGAAGAAAATAATTCAATACCAATAAAATAAAGTATATTATCATCAGTTTTTAATATTTCATAAGAAAAATAGTGGTCGCAAAATTCGGCCACTTTCAACTGACTATATATATATATTTATATATCTATATTTATATATCTATATATCTATAGTAATTTGATCGTCTTTCCTTATAGCTAAAATACAATTTTTCTTATAAACTATATTTTTGTATGTTATACAATCAGAAGTTAATACGTTATTAAGATCTACATATATTATATTGGTTGTTTCTAATATTTTCTGTGCTTATATCTCTTAATTTAAAAGAGCAATTACTATATAGTTTTGGAAACCCTTCTTTGTACTTTAAAAGAATATTTGAAAATTTAAATGAACACTTTGTGGAAATTGTTTTTTCTATGTTTCTTCGAGCTGTAATACCATGGGCATAAATTTTCATTTCTTTGTGCTTAGATTCAAAGCGCATTGCCCACATATATTTTAAAGGTCCGCACTTCAAAATCGCTCTTTTGTAATGAGTCATAAAATGATGTTTAGGTTTTAAATTATCATATAAATTAAGGTAAAGTATGTGATGTTCTGTTATAAGTTGATCTAATTTTTCAAGATTTTCTTCACTAAACTCATTTTGCATTAAAAGATCTATTATCTTGGAGAGAATTATTACTAAACTCCAATGATTATTATTAATTGGAATTAAATCTCCAATCATCAGAGGAAGATACGTTACAAAGCATAACATTTCACTTGCAGTCATCTTGAAAAGTCCATTTTTTAAGTTGTTCATTGTTATATCTGGAGATCTGTTAGCTATCTGAAATTCTCCGTATGGAAAAAGACGCTTTCTGGTATTTAAAGAACGCAAAGTTAAAATATTTTCAGTAACTAAAAATAATAATGTGATGTTTTTGTAACACAGCCTATTTCACTTGCCTGCCTGTTTATAAGGGAAACACAAATAAAATTGAGTGTTTTTGTTTGTGTTTTCCATGCAAACAGGCAGACAAGTGAAATAGCCTGTGTTACAAAAACATCACATAAGACTCGAGAAAGATCGTAAAAACACACGCCCTCAAATATGTCATGCATTATATCGAATGACATATTTTCCACTAAATGAAAAGATGACAACTCATTAAAAATGCATTCTGTCCTTACACCAGTCGTCATATCATTTTCTAGTACATCGGAGTTGTAATTATTAATTGTTCGGAAATTAGTTTCAAAAACCGCTTTTCTTGTGTCATTTTTCTCTTCTCGATAGTACCTATAGAATCTGAAAGAATTGAATGATTGTGTTAGACCTAAAACTGCATTTACTGCCAAATTATCTCCTACTATTAACCCCTAAAACGAAACTAACTCTTTTCGAATCAATAACAATTCCATCTTCCAACTGTTTCAAGGCTTTGACCAGTGGTTTAAAACATATTTCAGGGCCAAAAGTTTTCAAATAGTCACTAGAACAAAACAAAGCTGGAAATATGAAGTCTAATTTTGATTGCAAATATTGTGGAAGGGTTGGAAAACTATAATAACAAGCGCATATTGAGTGGGTGTGTGTTCCTAAAGCATTATTAACCTGAAAGTCATCAAAGTATAAGTTATAAGTAAATACTATATCAAAATCATTTGAGTACTTTCGCATGACATCTCCATTAATGAGATTGCCTATAAGTTTATTTTCTTTTAAAATTCTAAGATTCTTCTCCATTGTGTTGAGTAACATTTGGCAACTCGAAAAATTTTCTGATCTGAAATTCTAAAGGCATGATATGCAAACACTTTGCTTTAGGACCCAAGGTTGGATTACCTGTTGATACAATTTCGTCGATCTCATTACTTACGATAACTGTATGAGATTCTTTAAATAAATCTGATTTTTCTAAAAATTTTTTGAATTTTATTCACTTGTGTAGTTTGAAAATGGAAGTTTCAGTAAATTTGTAATCTCAAGTGTTAACAGTTTAGATTTTTGCAGATGATTTAAGGTAGATTCCCCTATATTTTGGTATTTATTTAAAATATCTTTGGCATCTTTTCGAGCAAAGGAATTTTTTGAGTATAAACATGAAGCAAAATCTAACATATTGAACTCTAAATTTTTTACTAACACTTCGTTGTATTCTTTGCTGTTATTTACTAGATGCTCATTTATTTCGTTACTTTTATCGGTAGTGTCTGTCGCTATTGTGTTTTGTTCTATGTCAATAGATTGTAAAATTTTAGCCGTTTTTTATTTGCTGGTTCACAATAATTTTTTTCATGTTGTAGCAAGTGGCGTTTCAGAGAAGAAAATCTAGAAAAACTTGAATTACAGTTACTAAAAGTACAAGTTTTCGGATCGGAATTTGTTAAAAAATGAAAAATTTTAAGATGACATAGATAATCATCGACATGGTCGAAACACTTTTGACACTTAAAGCACTTTAGCATTGCGAATTATTGTTCTTTAACATATGATTCAAAAAACTTGCTAAAGAAGCCGAACGTATATCTTGTGGAGTATCAATTTCATAAAAATATTTTTGTCCAAATGTCCACGCTTTAATGCATGGATCTGGATATTTTAAATTTAATATAAAGAAGAGTTTAAAAGCACAATCAAAAGCTTCCAAAAATGATAAAAATTTTAAAAACGTACCATCGAAAAAGATATAAAAATTTTGAACTGATTGCAAACCTTCAATAATTAGCAGTGGCTGTAAAGTATTTTCCATCGATTTGCATTTTTCTTCCAATTCTTCGATTTTTAGTTGAATATCGCTTATGTTACGAACAGTAAGAATGAAAAATTGTAGCGCATCCAAAATCTTAAAAGCCTTTCCTCCAAATCCAATAGGTAACAATACCGCATTAAGCAAATTTAACAAAACACTGTTTTGAAGATCTGGCATAAGAAATCAATAATTAAAAGATTTGGAAGTTTATATATAATATATCCATACAATTATCAGCCATGTCACAGAACGCAATTCCGATCGAAAGTGGTTTCAATTCCGAAAGTCGAGTCTTTAGAAAACGAAAAACGAAAAATTTTTTCGGAATGAAACCACTTCAAATTTTCAAAGTGGTTTTGATATTTTTGATGATTTATTAAAGAAAAATATTAATAAAACTTAGTCAAACTGAAAGACAAAATGGTATGTTTTATTATTACATAGGTTTTCTAAGTATTTAGTTAATATTACTGCTTAATAAATTAAATTTTGTAGACTTGCTGAGAAAAACAAAAAGTGAAATATTTTTTCATCGAAGTATTGCCACGTTATTTTTTTGAGCAAACCACTTATTTTTGAGAATAAAAATTTATTAAGTAGAACAAATTTAAGCGGTGGCAACACAAACGATGGACAAAAGAAAATACAAAAAATATTTATACGTTGCATTTAATTCAGTTTTATATAAATGTAAGTACAGATTTATTGAAATTTTTTTATATTATTAACTTATATGTATTTTTTTAAGAAATCCTCAGCAAGAAAAGATATTTATAGACTTCATGGAAAAAGAATCAAGACGTAGCAAGGGGCTATATTAAAGGCGACAAAGTGGGAAAAGAGTCGTTATGGGTAGAATTGACTGAAAAATTAAATTCGTTTGGGCCACCAACTAAAGACTGCAGCGGTTGGAAAAAAACATGGGCAGATTGGAAGATGTACGTGAAAAAAAAATTGAGCCACAATAAGAGAGAAAGCTCAAAAACCGGAGGTGGCGAGTTCAACAAATACATTTTGTCTGATGGGGAGGAATCAGTTGCACGGTTGAGCGGAATTTTTAGATCCGTTGAAGGTATTGCTGGCTCCAGACATTTTCCCGAAATTGATTCTAATACACTTTTCCCCAGCGATTCTAACGACGAAAACGCTCAATGCCTTGACTTGTCTCCTTCAGGATCTGAAAGTTCTTTAAAAGCAAACGAAGAAGTTAATAATGACATAAACAGCAAAAAATCCACCACATCAAAGAAATGACTGAGTTCAACACCATCGCTGGAGCCTGAATGCAAAAGACCATGCACTTCCCACTCTGCATCAAAACCTGATCTAAATAAGCTTCTATTAGAAGAAAACTATCATTTAAAATCCATTGTTAAGCTGATGGAAGAGCAACGGAATGAATTAAGGAGCCAGAGCAGAAATATAGGGAAACTTTCTGACATTCTTGAAAACTTCTTAAAAAATAGACAGCTAAATGATGTGGAGACTCTAAAACTACTCAAAGAAAATAATGAAATAAAATTAAAATTATTAGAAATAGAGACACGAAAGTTAGAAATGGAAAAACAAAAATGGGAGACTCAATAGTCAGTACAAATGTTTTATGTATTTTAAAAAATTAGTTTAAAAATGAATTACCTTATTTTTATTTTATTCTTAATATAAACTATTACAAAGTATTTGTTGATTTAATTAAAATTAGTAAAAATAGAAACTTTAAAGTAAGAACTGGAAAACCAAAAATGAAAAACTCAAGTCAGTACAAATGTTTATTTTCTTTTTAATTATTTTAAAATTGAAGTATGTACCATATTTTTATTTTGTTTTTAATAAAATAAACTATTTAAAAAATATTTATTAATTTAATTGGGCAGCAATATTTCCTCGTATGCGTTGACCGATTCTGAACATTTCCCTTTCAGAATGCTCTTTGTCATCTTGTGCCTCATCTTCGGCATCGTACAACGTTATTATTTCTTCGTAGTCAACATTGTACGTCCTGCAGATATTGTGCAAAGCGCAACAAACGTTTATTACTTGGACAGTTTTAAACGGTATGTACCTCATTGTACCCAGTAAACATCTAAACCGACTTTTTAAAACCGCAATGGTACGTTCCACAATGTTGCGAGCTGAAGCATGTTTTATATTAAATTTGTGCTCTGTGGTTCCAGCGACTACATTTTTGTATGGTGTTATTAAAAATGGTTCTAAACCGTAGCCGGAATCGCCTAATAGCCAGGAATTTTTGTTTCCAGTACAATAATTATTCAAATAAAAATTTCTTGCCCAACTCATATTCCAAATGTAGGAGTCATGGCACGATCCGGGCCTGCAAGCATCCACAGCACGCACTTGCATCTTATAATCACATATCTAAAAGAAACGTTTTTTACAAAAAGAAAAGTAATTTATTAAGCAACTTACAATCATGGCGTTAAGGTTAAATACTCCTTTCCTGTTTAAATACAAAGATGCATCTTCAGTTGGCTTAACTATTTTTACATCCATCAATGCATCCTATTACTCCAGGAAACTGAAATTTTTGATAAAAATAACCTTTTGAATCAGAAATTTCATCTTCTGTCATTTGTAGTTTTATCCACAAGGGACAAATTATATTCTCGATGAAATTAATAACCCTCCACATCATCGTTGACACTGTACTCCTTCCTAGACTGATATCAATATCTTTAGCTGAAAGAGAGAGACGTATGTATATATGTATATGTGTGTGCATTACTTACCTATAACGCCCTGAAATGATCCTGTTCCTAAAATTCGCAGTGTGGTCGCCAATTGAATTATTGATGGAACGCTTGACCGTGTTAGATGTGGAGCTATTTTATCCAAAACCATTAAAAAAGATTTCTTGTTGAGCCGATAATAACTGATAAAACTATACAGAAGAAAGTTTTGTGAAATACAGTTCATTGTAAGGGTTGTACAAACTTACACTTCATTTGGGTATGAAAGAGGATCCGAAGCATCCCTCAATGCATTTCGGCGTACCTTTTCAATGACCATTTGTCGTCTCCTGGATTCAACAACAGCAAAAATTGAAATATAATAAAACGACACCCCTGAAGAAGTTGGGATTATCCAACGAAACGTCGAATGAGGAAAAAAAAGATTAAAATAAAATAATTGTTTTAATTCAATTGTTGTGACCTAAAAGCCCAACTATAGAGGAAAAAAGAAAAAAATTGAAATCCCCGGCATTTTTCCTATAAAATTTTTAATTTTTTTTGATTTGAATTAAAATCTTTGTATCAGCGCCTTTTTCTTCTTTTGTTTTGGTTCTGCCTTTTATTCACCAATTATGTTTTTTTTTTCTTTTGTCATGCACTACGTTGCCATACTTTATTTGAAAAGCAGCAATTTTATAATTTTTAGGAATGAACAAAATCGTTCGGAATTTGAAGAACCTAAAACAAATTCGATCGGAATTGCAAATACGGAATCAAAACCATTCCGATCGGAATTTGTGACATGCCTGTATACCTTGGTTATTAGACTCTAAAGCATTTTTTAATAATTCTCTGCAATGCTGGCTTAATTGGTTAGCTGAGTAATATTTAATAATGTCTTCTTTAACCTGAGACCATTTATCCATTAGTTTATTTTTTTTCCCGGAAATGTTATTTCAAAGTCTATATTTATCTACATATATAACAAAAACAATGTTAAATTTATAGTTAATACAATCGTAAAAATATTAATACTTACCAAATCTTTGGCTCTTGCATCTTTTAAAACTGGCCATTCTTTTAAAAAAGAAAAGTTATCTAGTTTTTTATGTCTTCTTTTCTCAAACAATACGTCCGCGCCCACCGATCACATATAGTGTCCCAACTCTGTAACGGCCACAGCAATTCTTGCTTCAATTGCTTAATGTGCTCGTCGACTTCCTCTGTTTCAACAAATATTGATTTCTCTGAAGATGTCCGTTCAAGTTTTCTATTTTTCGCCTTATAGTTATGATAACGGTGGAATAATTTTCCTCCTGGAGCTTTTCTTCCTTTGCGAGGATAATAATAATATTCCTAAAAAGAAAAATGTATTATTTTTTTTATAAATATTTTTTTTTAATGAATACTTACAGAAACTTGTTCTTCCGCAGGAAACTCTTTGCAAATTTCTCTTAGTATCTGACTAAAATCGGTTGGAGTGAGTTTTTGTTCTTTTACAAAAGCGTTTTCCAAAATAATGTTTATTAATTTGTCCCTTATTTCAGAGGATAAAAATTGGTTTTTTTTATAAAAATTTTTAATGCTCAGTCCGACATCTGTTGATGATAAAAGCTCTAATAAAGTCTGAAAATAAAAAGGGTAAAAATAAAACATTATGTGAGAGAACAACTAAACAGGAAACTCCTTACCTTATCAGAAAATATGTGTTTGCTTATGTGTATTATTTATTATTACTAAATACTTACCGTTTTGTTCCTCCACTTGAAAAGTTTTTCACGGAATTCTGCTCGCGAGCCAACTTTTTTTATTGCATCAGCAATATCACGATCATTTAAGTACTCCAAGTGTCTGTATTCAATTCCTGCTTCTGAGAAAACATTACATACATATATCAAATAATTTTAAACAAAGCTCAAATAACTTACCTTTCAATTCTGGCAAAAGAAATTGCAGACTAAATTCTTCTAACAAAGCTTCCATGTAGACCACAGAATACACAGAATGGAAAGCAGTGACGTTTGACAAACTCTCATAGCATAATTTTACATAAGTTTTTAGAGGGAGAAATAAAATGAATTATAAGTTTTGCAAAGCTAATGTGTTAGAAGCAACAGATATACAGAGTGAAAACTGGCGGATAAAGTTGATATCTTAAATGTAAACAAACATTGATTTTGTGTTAAAAAAGAGCAAATTTGGAATATTTTTTAATTTGTTCAATGAAAATCTTAAAAGTTCTAAAATATTTAAATATTAATCGAAAAGTGACTGGTTTTTGGTCAGAATGAATATAGTTTCTTGTGCAAAAGATAAGCAAGAAGTTAAATACATCAAGATGAAATAAGACATATTGCTCATAAAATTTTTTCCTTGCAGAACTTTGTGTATATTATCAGTATTTATTAATTTCTTGAATGAAAAAGTTAAAATTCGGTAATTTTTTTATTATTAATCGAACTCTTAGCAATTTCTCTTCAGGAGTTTGTGAATATACCTCTAAATTGATTAAATACTAAGTTAGTGACAATCGATGAAAGGTGTCACCAAATACATTAGTTCTGTATTACGTTTCCCCAATAAAACAGTTCATTTCCTTTCAAAACTATTCTATTATTCTACAAAAATATCATCAATTTCTACCAAAATAGAAAATAAAAACCCACCCTAAAAATTAACAAACATAAATAAACAAAACAGAAATAATCAGACAGAGACAGAAATACTTTTTGGTAATATTGCTGTCCCTTTCATAAAAGTTATGTAAACGTCAAACTTTTCGTTTCCATTCTGTGTGTTCGGTGATGTAGACAACTTACCTCTCTGTTAAACAAAACACATATGAAGAATATTTACTTAAACAAGAATATAAACTGTGAATAACCCAGTAAACATTTCTCAAATAAAAATAGCTTTCGTTCTTTAGGCAATCGGGATTATTATTCGGCAATATAAATACACACATATGTATATTCAAGTTGTTATATTATTATTATTTTTTATATAAAGTAGAAACTTAAAACGGTTTATGTTCAGAGTAAAAAAGGGTTATACACATATGTACATATAATAGATTCGATTAAAGCACATGTATGAAATTGATTATTGGGTAACTTCAATTGTCCCGTTAGTTTTATGTTTTAAAAATGTAAACGTGATACAAAAATTACTGAAAAATATTTTTACGATTTTGCGTTCAGGATTTTTTTTTCTATTTTTTTTTTTAATAAATCATTATGTTGAACGAAACATTTTAAATTTTCTATTGCAAAATTTACTAAATATTGCATTCTGTTTTTCCGAATGATAGTTTAAAAAAAATTAAATAAAACTTTAAAAAGTCTGAACAAAACGTTTAACTCAGATATGGAGGAGCATACTTTTTCATTCAGTAGACATAAAATCCATATTTAAAAGTTGAACGCTGTGTATTAAAAATCAAAATACGCATTCGGTCTTTAAAGTTTTGAACGCATCACTAAAGGAGCGTAGTAAATCTACCTACAAGAATTCAGCTTTAACTTTTCTGAATATTGCGTTCAACTCATTTTGTTTTTTCTGTGTTGCGACACTCTCATGTCTCTTTAGTTTCTCAGCAAAGAAATCAACCATCGCTCAACCGAACAAATAATTCAGCTGCCATGTACCTGACAACAAAATCTTCGTTTTTTACTCAGAATTGCAATAGCTCAAGAGGCCACTAATCGTGTTCGATTACAACAAGTCAGATCCAATCAAAATATAGCAGGAGTCTCTGAGATACGCTCTCAACTAAAATATAAAGTAACAGCTACTATCAGATCTCGATTGTCAAACTTTGAATTTACTTCCATATTTTGTGTAACCAAATCCATTTCGTCACTGCAGACTTTAGAGCGTTTTGACAGTACTAACTGGAATATACCTAATGGATTACATCTCGCAAATCCACAGTTTTATCAACCTAATCATATTGACTTATTGCTCAGTGCAGAGATATTCTTCGACCTCGGTGAAGGTTTCCATATCTAATAAAAACAGAATTAGGTTGGATGGTTGCTGGAAAAGCAGATTCTCTACAACCTTATCGAGTCTTGTCGTGTAACTTTGTTACAAATTGTGAAGAATTAGATTCAATGAAGAAACGCTTTTGGGAAATCGAGGAATTCTCACAAAATAAAACAGTTTTGACTGAAGAAGAACGTCAGTGCGAAAGGCATTATGTCGAAAATATGGCTTTTTATGAAAGTGGAAGAGTAAAGGTACTTTTACCATTCAAGTCTTCCCCGAATAAGCTTGGAAGTTCATTTGAAGTAGTTAGTCGTAGCTTCCTATACTTAGAAAAACGTTTTTTGAAGGATGAAGTATTGCAACGGATGTACATAGACTTCATGAATGAACACATAAATCTCGGACATATGTAAAAAGTGAGTAATAACGTATTAAATAAACCACGTTATATAATACCGAACCATTCAGTTTTCTGGCCACAAAGCTCCTCAACAAAATTACGAGTTGTATTTGATGCATCATCGCCAACTTCTCCTTGAATGACATTTTAATGATTGGTCCAACTTTTCAAGAGGACCTAATATTGACTATTCTCGCTTTTCGACTTAATAAACTAGCTTTATCAGCAGATGTTTGCAAAATGTATAGGCAGTTCCTTATGGATGAAATAGACCGTAATTTCCAACTTATCTTGTGGAGAAATGATCCAATAAACATTTATCAACTTAATACAGCAACTTATGGAACATCGTCTGCACCTTTTCTTGCAATTAGAAGTTTGTTTTTTATCGCTGATGCTTACAGGCACAAATTTTGTATGGGTTACCAAGTTCTAAAGAAGGATTTATATGTAGATGATTTGCTTACGCGAGCAGATAATATTTTCGATATTTCGGTAAAAAAAAGTCTGAAATTATTCAAATTCTTGAAAAGCTGGTCTTCAGTTATCAAAATGGAGTTCTAATTATCCACAATTAGCTCACAATATCGAAGATAGGGATATAAAAACAAGCAAGGAACACATAACTAAGGCTCTTGGTATGTTTTGGAAGGTTAATGAAGATTTATTTTGCTTTAGGTTCAATTTGCCGACTATTGAAGTTCCTACTAAAAGATCCGTATTGTCAATTGTAGTCAGAATATTTGATATTATAGGAATATTAAGTCCAATTGGGATTTTATGTGAAATCTTAATTCAATATTTGTGGAAACAACAAATAGATTGGGATACATCTCTAAATGAACGTTTAAAGAACCGTTGGATTCAGATTGAAAAAAGCTTACCATACATAAATGAAATTGAATTGCCTAGATTGATACAAACTAATCCTAATGTTTAATTCGATATACATTGTTTCGCGGATGATTCTCTATTAGCATGCGTATGCTGCATCTATATTAGAACAGTTGATACAGACTTTCCTCATTCACACCTTTTAATTGCGAAATCGAGAGTCGCACCTGTGTTACAACAATCGCTACCTAGATTAGAACTATGCGCTGCTCTTCAATTATGTTGAATTTGGAATAAAATTAAACATAAATTCAAATCCTACACTTATCGTTTATTCTTTTGGTCTGATTCAAAAATTGTTTTAAACTGACTCACTCACAACTCGTCGACTCTCGTAATTTTCGTAGCCAATAGAATATCAGAAATTCAAAATTCGTCTCATAACATAACTTGGAGATACGTCCCATCAAAACAAAATCAGGCAGATATTGTTTCTCATTCATCGTCAAAACGAAGTAAATTTATATCTTCGGAAAAACTACAACTAGCATTCTGGAAAGTCGTACACGACGTTCAATCGGTTACGTCTAATGATAAAATTAATCTTCTTCGTATAGGACAAAATCTCAAGCCAAGTTTCCAAAAACTATCACCTTTTATTCAAAGGTTCAAAGTTACAAAATAACTTTGCCTATTCTCAGGGTTGGTGGCAGGTTAGGAAATTCATCGTTTTACTATTATATATAGTACATACGTCAAATACTTTCATCTTAAACATTTGCATGCGAGTCCAAAGGTACTGCTTGGAATTCTTCGTCAACAAATCTGGGTAATCAACGGTAGAGAAGTAAGGAAAGTAGTGCGTAACTGCGTCCACTGTTTTAAATACAAACCCCGACTCATGCAATAACTCATGGGAGATTTACCAACCGCTCGTTTAATCGTTCAACGGCCGTTCATTGTAAGTGGCGTAGATTTTTGTGGAACATTCTATATCTCATATCGAATTAAAGGGAAACCACCATATAAAACATACGTGGCAAATTTCGTTTGTTTCGCTTCGAAGGCTATTCACACGTAAGTAGTCTCAGACAACACCTTTCTTTTATGTCTGAAACGTTTTATAGGTAGACGTGGGACCTTTGCGGTTATACTGTGACAACGCTACAAATTTTGTTGGCGCTAACACCAAACTTCAAGATTTTAAACAACAGTTCTTTAATAGTGAAAATGTGAACTCTTTAATGCACTACAGCGAAGTAACAGGTTTCAAATTTATCTTTATTCCTCCTCGATCCCCTCATTTTAGAGGCCTTTGGGAATCAGCTGTGAAATCCGTGACAAATATTCTGGTTAAAAATATGTCAAAAGCTGGTATTACTTATGAAAAATTTCAAACCGTTCTGATTGAAGTTGAAGCAATTTTAAATTCTCGGGATCTAATGATCCAAATGATAGTGAAGCTTTATTACCAGCGCATTTGCTCATTGGTTCATATTTGTTGTCCTTACCAGATGAAAACTTAATTCAATACAAAAAAATAAATTATTTGAAACGTTGGCAATTAGTCACATATTTAAAACAATAGTTTTGAATTCAATGGCATCGTGATTATGTTCTTGATCTTCAACAAAAGGAGTTTGCGGTCGAGGATCAGACCTAAATATTTAACTTCTGGACTCAGCGTGAGTCTGATCCCGCTTATACTAGAAGGAAGGAAAGAATACCGGAATCCTGTATTTCATAGTGAAAATAATTGTATAGGTCTTGGAGGGGTTGACAGACAGTTCAAATTCTCTATCCAGTACAATCGATAGTGCTAAATTCTGTTTGTCAGACAGCGTCTGCTGACATATTTTCGACGCAGCAATGGCAATATCGTCAAGCTATGGCGTTATTACCAGAGGATTCGAGTTTTGTCAAGGGCGAATTGACTGCGATATTCTAGAGAAGTGGTGATAGAACAAGACCTTGAGGTGTACCTCTATAACTAATTCCTTGACGCTGTGGAGGTTACACATATTGAGGAGGAGCTCAATAAACCTAACTAGATCCTGTCCGAGATTGAGAGAATTAAGAGCCCCAACTATAGCGTCCGGGTTGACGTTATTGAATGCACCTTCAATGTCAAGGAAAATGGGTAGAGTGTATTCTTTGACGTGCAGTGATTTTTCCACCTGTAAGATGAGGTAGTGTAGTGCCGTTTCCACTAATCTGCCCCTCCAGTAGACGCGTTGGGATGCAGTTAGGAGTGATGGATCAATCGAGACCATGATAGCAAGGACTCTTTCCAGTGACTTCAAAAGAAATGAACAAAGATTTATAGGTCTATACAACCAGCTTTAGAGTGGAATATTTTCCCCGCTTTGGGAATGAGAATAACCCCAGATATTCTCCAGCTCCAAGGACTATAGAGGAGTCTAAGACTAGCATTGTAAATGGCGAGCAGCCAAGGAAGAATAATCCTTTCCCCATGCTGGATGTCGCCCGGAATAATGCGAACCGGTCCTGGGGATTTGAATGGTTAAAAGGATCTAACAACCCACTGCACTTGGCTTGAGGTTAGAATTAAGGAAATGTAATTCCCAGACGATGGTTCGTTGACCTGATAGAGAGCTTGACCGCCAGGGGTGACACTCTCCGGAAAGTGAGAGTTAAAGAGAAATTCAAGCGTCTCTGAGCAGTCCAACAGCAGTCAGGCAGTTGATTTGGAATTATATATTACATATAAATGTTTGGAATTATATAAAATAAACAAAAATACAAAATAAGCAACTTACAATCAAAAAATGATCAGGTTGCGAGACGCGAAATGTCCGAATAAGCCTAACAAGTTTAACAAAGCATGTCGGCTCATCATCGTCACGTTAATTAATATATACACGTCCTCGGTTGAAATAAACTGCTACAATTAAAATCAGATGTTTGGACTATACCTCCAGAATGCCAACTAACCGTATACCATTGGAAACGATTGAATTTTCGTCCCTCCTTTAAATAAGCTACTTCCAGTTTTAAATCTTCTGTCCCATCTGTTAATGCCACATCTTTTACAGTATCTGAATTCTTCACATCCTTTGCACATTATGTCTGCCAAATTACCTATTTCAGTTCCAGCGTTACTCAAGCTTTTATCAATTTCACGTAAAAGACATTCCCCCTATTCTCATTTCTTTTTCTTGTGTCCTGGAGTTGTTCAAATAACCTTTTAAATCTTCTATTAATAATTTTTATAAATTTAAATGGTTACTTAGTGTTGGAAGAACGGAATGAATCAGTTTCCGTTAAACGAAAAAATTGAGTAAGGGAGTCTGCAAAATTTCATATTCCTGCTTTTATTTTTGGATTGGCTTTTTAATTTTTGAATTATGCATTTGTCCGTTAGTAGAGTTATTACAATTTAGTTTAAACTGATCTAATTACTAATAATTTGTTTGTAACTTTTTGATCAGTGTAAGTCTGAATTAAATAAACTATCTTGGACTAATTCACATTTAGTTACGAAATGCACAACATGATAAGAGCAGCTGACTTCTGCTTTAAATATGTTGTATGTGTTGATGTCGTGATCAGCGTTGCCACTGAACAAATTTTAATCCTACCAAATTTTTGTCAAAACCTACCAAAATCGTTGAAAACCTACCAGTTTTTCAAATAATGTAAATATATATATTTTTTTTGAGAAAAAGTATGACTTTTTTATTAAAAAAGTATTACATATAATTGTACATGTATTAATAAGCAACCAAACACAACAATATAGCAAAAATAATTTATAAAATTCATTTCTAATAACATTTTTAAACTAAAAAAATACTCTTTGATCCAACCTACCAAAAATCAATTTTACCTACCATCCTACCAAATTAAAAAAATCCTACCACATTTGTAGGAAAAGCCCAAAACGGCAACGCTGGTCGTGATACATATGTTAAAGAGTTGTTTGTTGTTGTTTTTCTTTGTTTATTTCTGTTTTCAATTTTATTTATTTATATTTTCTTTTTTTATTTTCAGACTAATTTTGTTTACTTATCACTTTGGTTGTTGTATATATTTATATTTGAGCAAAATTTTAAGTTTACACCTTCGATTAGCGTAGCTGAGGGACTTATTATATAAATCGGGTTCATCGGCCAGCAGTCCTTTAAACATGAATTATCCCCTTCTTCCACAATTGAATGCGAACCGGCTAGAATGTCAATCACATACATTAGGTCTCAGATGCAATCGGGTAGTTCGATGTATATAGGGTTATTATAGCCAAATAAGGAGCACAGGTAATACAAAATGTAACTGCCTTTAGTTCAAAACCTTGGACATGGTGCTCAAAGTTTCGACGGAACAATATCCTTTGAACCAAAATAGTTAGATCGGACCAGTGTGCAAAACATTGTTAAAACTTAGAACATTGGAAGATGGTGTATTAACAACTATTCAAATATTCAGTATTAAAACGGCATCGTGTGATAAATAGTAGTTGGGTTTGGGAGAATATATGGAGTCATTGGCGGCTACCGAACCGTAATATGCTTTTCAAGCGGAGGTACGCCGGTCGGGAATGTATGATCTGGGCTAGTAATCATTTGTCAAACTTGACGTATAGGGATTTTAATATATTTACAGATAGTCAAATGACAACTAAGGCAATAACATTCAAGAATACGGACGGTGTTCTAGACTGTAAAAAGACGATTAACAATTATACCAGGCATGGTGGGTACCTATGAGGAAGGGAATAAACTGGCTAATGGAGCCGCACACTAAAGGCTTGAATAACCCATAAAGAAAAGATTAAGCAATTTATTTGAATTCAACATTTTTTTACATATTTTACAGAAAATTTAGTGTATATATGTATGTAAAATAAATAAAAATAATAACATACATATGTATGTATATAAAAACTTACATTTAGATTTACTTATAAATATATAAAATTAGTTTCAAAAAAATAACGAAGCTTAAAAACTTATTGCACTAACTTACTCAAAATTTCATATTGCAATATTGTTTTATTTATTATTGTTTGTTGTACTTTTCAGATTCGTGAACCTTCATTAAAATGGCGTCTTTTGATTCATAGTATTTTGCAAATTCTGTACAACTTTTATTAATGTTGCACTTGATTGTTATTATTGCCTCCACACAATTAATTGATATATTACTTTTTTCTCCGGTCCAAATATCATTAATTATTGAAAAGATTCTCTTAACAGCTGCATTTGTTCCTGGCAAACTAAAAGCAATTTCCGCAATTTTTAAACTTTCTGTAAATGATATTGATTCTGTTTCAAAATGAGAAAATATTTCCACCCATATTTGGTCGAATTTGATGGCATGTTTTAAGTTTCTCTTCACTACAATATATGTTTATTTTTCTTATTTCTTCAACTAGTTTTCATTTATTTATTTTATTCTCACCAATTAATATTATCACCTTTTCAAGACATGAACATACAGCTTCCAAATAAATTTTTTTTTTGTCAAGGGGGTCCAACGAAAAATTTTTGTTTCCTGCAAAGATTCGGACCACCCTTCTAAATATTTCAGTGAAGTTTCATAAAAAATTTTTATATCTTTTTCAAATTTTTTTCGTAGGTTAGGCTCCGATTCTTCCATTTGCCGTATTTTACTCCGTAGAATTAGTGGAATATATTGGTTATTTAATTTAAATATTAATTGATCTTTTAAGTCATTTAAAATTTCGAAAGCTTCCATTGCGGTTAAAGTTTGTTTTTCTAATTTTAATACAGCAGCTTGAATAATGGATGCCTGATTGGGAATAAATTCTAAATAAAGTGGAGTTCCTTCATTAGCGAAAAATATTTGCAATATTTTTGGAACAGAATTTTCGCTTAAGAAATACGATTTCAATGGTTCGTACAACTTAATTATTGTTTCAACTGCTTTCATAAGTGCTAACCAACGAGAGGTGGAATACCCGAGTAACTTCTGATATTCGACATCACCTTCCCAGAAAGTTTTTAGTTTTTCTATTCGAACAGTATAATTTCGGAAAAATAGGTAAATTTGTGGTATTACAACTGCTATATCGATGGAAAGATTATGGTTGGCAGTATTAATCGCATTTGAAACTATATGGGCATTGCATCCAATTCCAAAAATGGTACGTCCCAAAGATTATTTTATTTTACAAAAAATATTTTCTTTTTCTCTCCGTTTTAATCCTCCAAAATTAGTATTAGTGTTATCAGCTGATATGCAAACAACTTTATTTTTCAAGTTACTACATTTTATAATTTCCATCATATGGGTTGATATAATTTAACTTGCACACCATATTTTGAATGAAAATATTGAACGGCTATTGGATATAATTTCTCGGCTTTGTGGTTGGATGCATCTGATAAAATTGACACAAAAATTAATTTCCTTCAGTTCTCCAAACAATTCTTCTTTTACAGCAGGAAACAAAACATTTTTAATAATAGCGTTAGATTTCGACCGTGCACAAGCAAATTTCTTATCATGAAATGTTTGTATAAAATTATTGGTACAGTCCATACTACGAAATGAATGGGTGGGCATCACTTGATGATAAGAAAATACTAGTTCGTGTAGTGGTAGTTGTTTAGTTTCTTTTTGGAAGTCGTGGCTACGTAAAAAACTTGTCATTTTTGAAGAGGATGCAGCAGCATTTTCGCTGATTTTATGTATTTTTGTATTGTTGTGCTGGATAATATCCTGCCTCCCTTTATTGTGAATGGAAAATATTTGTCTACAAATTGTGCATTTGACTTTCGAATGATCCACATTTTCGGCATCATCTGCAGCAAAAATGTGAGGAAACTCTTTCTTGTGTTTTTCATTGAGAACTACTTTTCTTTTATTAACATTGGCCAATACAGAAATATTAAAATAAAGATGTTAATTTAAATAATTATTATAATTTATTCTCTTCTTTTGTAGATATTGTGATTATTCAACACAATATCTACAAAAGAAGATAATAATAATCAGAAATATACTTACCAACTAGTTTATCTAATATATAAAATTCTCGTGTCACGGTGTTAGCGGTTAAACTCCTCCGAAATGGATCGACCGATATTCATGAAATTTTGTGTGGATATCGGGTGGGTCTGAGAATCGGACAACATCTATTTTTTTTTATTATTTTATTTATATCCCTAAATGTTAAGAGGGCGTGGCAAATCGTTAAAATTTAATATTTAGGTACATATTGATCGTAGACGAATAAAATTTGGTGGGTAAGTTCGTAGAATCGATATCGACAATCCCACCACAAATGGACGTGACAACCCTCCCCCTTCAAGTGATACCTATAACTCTTAAACTACTGAACCGATTTTAACCATTCTTTTTTTGTTTGAAAGCTTATCAGGTTTAGATGGTTTAAAAAAAATTCGATATAGCAAAAAGTAGGCGTGGCAAACCTTTAAAATTGAATATTTAGGGACATAGTGATCGTAGACGAATGCAATTTGGTGGGTAAGTTCGTAGAGTCGATATCGACTCACCAAAAATGGGCGTGGCAACCCTCCCCCTTTAAAAGATACCTATAAGTCGGCTAATTCGATGGTTTATAACTACATATGTACATATATAACATGTATGTCTATTAGTTCTTGTTTTGGAGCGAGTACAACAACTACAACTTCGTCAGCGCTACCCATGATTCGGACCTCTTATTGTTATCCTTTGTATGCCTCACCTAAATAACGTACCGACTTCGATTAAATTTTGAACTACATAGATAGATCCACACACTTATAGTAAGTTAGTTTTTTTAATATAACTGTTTTATGCAGCGTATTACAATAAATATATAAAGTGACCTGTTTTGTGCAATAAAAAAAATTAATTTTGGGCGGGACGGAGTTCGCCGGGTCAGCTAGTTAATATATAATTTTCTATAAAAAAACAGCATATAAATCAAAACATAAACACAAGAAAATATAACCTCAAAATATTCTTCTTCTTTTATTATGTATCATTCAACATAGAGTGACGAAACTCAAAAGCTAAATGTTTACAATGTAACAACCCTGTAGTTATAAAGTTTACAATAAGAAAATAAGTGTTACGATTTATTTTTAGAGTTCAATAAGAGTATGAACAAAACAAGCACGGCACGACATTTTCCATACGACTTGACAGAGAAAATAAAATATGTTTTAATTTACAAAAATAAATATTGATCAAGGTTTTAAAAATTTAGATGACTAAAGATGACAGATTATAGAAATAGATGACAGATAGAGGACATAAATTTTATAGATAACAGCCAGTTAAAATAGATGATTGTCCTCTAAAAAAGACGCATGGTCAGCTTACCAAACCCTTCCAGACGACTAAAGATCTAGCGGGGAAAGTGGGCGGAGACTTCATATCAACTATTGTGGTATAACGACACAGTAGGAAGAATTGTAAAAATATTTTGTTGCGATCCTAATAAGGAAAGAACCATAAGTATTTAAATACTAAACAGAAAGTACGGTAGTATTTCTAATGGAGAGCGCTCATCAAGCGTACATGATGGGAATAGTCCTTGGTTGCTGCCATCCAGCTTTGCTCTTACCAAATCGTTGGATTATACATGTAATCGTTCTACCATCAGACTGTGGCTGAAGCGGCGTCGTTCGAGTCTTCTTAATACCGTATAACTTAAAGGTAGAGTGGCCAGCGTGAACACACACATGTCCTTGAATGCAGCTGATTCGAAATTTCTGCCTTAATCGGAATGTAGCTCTATTGGAACCCCGTAGCGCATACCCAGTTGTTCACAAAAACAGTTACTATTGTGTTCGCCTCTTGATTGGGTATGACCGGAAGTGTAGGTCATTTGCTGAAATAATCCACCACTTCGTCACTCCAAGATGTACTCATTTGGAGGAGGGCACCACTATTAGGTTGGATGAGGTCTTGCCGTCATCGCTTTCCCAATGTCGATATAAGCACCCGTTTATCACTTTTAAACTGTCCCATTGCGCCCAATATGCTTTTGTAAGAGGACCTTCTGCGGATATCTCATTTCTGGTATGCCGTTTGTCCTCTACCTTAGCTGCTATAATCTTCGCCAATATTGGGTTTCTTCTTTGTGCTTCGGAACAGTCTTCGTTGGCTTCGGTCTGCGTTAGCCGGATATCAATGACGGATTCATTTTTCTCGACATTATTTGTACCATTGACCACTTGGGAAAGTACATCACCAATACTATATCCGTTAGCATCACTGTCTAAAATGAATTTTTCCCCTGGGACTGGATACGCCAAAACTGGTGCATCACACAATAGGTCTTTTAGTGTCTGAAACGCCTTTTGTGTGACTCAACCCATTAGTACAATTTTGATTTCTTGGTGAGCTCATGCAAGCTTGCAACCACGCTAGCAAAGTTAGGCACAAAGCTTCTATAATATGTGCATAGTCCCAAAAAACTGCGTAATTCATGAAGATTTTGTGGACGAGGCCAGTCCTTTACTGCTCGTAATTTATCTTCATCCGTGGATATGCCATCTGCTGTGACAAGATGCCCTAAATAATTCACTCTTTTTGAAAAATCGCACATTTCTTTAGGCTTAATTTTAGTCCAGCCATTGATATTTGTTGCGGAACTTCTGCCAGGTTCTTGAGGTGTACGTCGAAAGTTCTGCCCATCACTATTATGTCATCGAGGTACACCAGGCAAGTCTTCCAATGCAGTCCCTTTAGTATACGTTCCATAAGTCGCTCGAATGTGGTTGGAACAGAGCCCAAATGGCATAACTTTAAACTGCCATAAGCCGCCGTCCGCACTGAATGCAGTTTTCTCCTTGTCCTTGTCTGCAATCTCCACCTGTCAATACTCGCTTTGTAAATCCAATGTGGACAACTACTTCGTTCCGGCTAGGGTGTCGAGCGTGTCGTCAATTCTCGGTAGCGGGTGACTGTCCTTTTTAGTGACATCATTCAGCTTCCTGTAGTCTACACAGAATCTCCTACTGCCATCGTTCTTATTGACTAAGACTACAGGTGGGCTCCACGGACCTCATTACGCTTCGCCAAGGTTATGCTTCTAGGTGCCTGTTTTAACGGTCTCGCTTCGCCAGTATCAATTTCATGTTTGACCATGTCTGTTCTTCCTTGTCTTTTATTGTTGGTAGCTAAAGCGCAAGCATACCTCTTTTTAAGATTTTTGGCTTTATTTCTCTCTGGAGCTGCTAGACCTGCTACCCATTTCTCCACACTTACACCAAATTTCTGTTAGTCCTTGGCTGACAATTCGGCAGGTTCGCTGTTGTTGTTGCGGTAATTCGCTGTTTATTACGGCCTTCACTGGAGTTTTTACCTCGGAGTTTTTACAGATGACTTTTTCATGGATTGATAGATTTAGCACTCTCACCGGGACTATTTTCTGTTCGTTGGATTTGACGAGGGCCTTTGCTGATAACAAATCCCTCTGCTGGTTCAACAACCCACAAGCGGTTTTCCTCACAATCCCCCTCCACGCGCGCCCATATCAACGATTCACTCTGAGGTGGTAATTTTTGTTGTTCGACAGCAACTAACCTTCTGGCGTGCACTTGATGCCGTAAGCTATCTTAAAATCGGCACCAATGATAACCTCGTCCGGCAACAATAAGGACGTGGCTTACACTAATGTTGGCTATAGTCACCTTCGCCTCTGTTTTTCCGTGCACGGTGGAGAACTCTCCAGCAGCTGTCCGTAGTCTTACATTACTAAGTACCTCACACTTCCCCTTCACTACATCTGGTCTGATGATAGACTGCGTCGCACTGAAGGTGTGTCGTCTGCCATTTATGTACCCGCACGCCGTAAGGTTGTTGTTGTTTTGTTGCAAAAATGATATGGAAAATGTGGGGTCCTTGCTTGTGGGAGCCAGCATTTGCCCCTCAGTGCTAGCTCGTTTTAGGTCAACGGGGACTCTTGTGAAGATGGCGGGTAGTTCGCCCGTTTATTATTCCATGCTGGTGAGGCGGATCTTGATCCTTTGCGTGGGGCTTTGCAATTTCTTTAGAAATGACCGGCCTTTCCACAATTAAAACATTTAAGTTTGGCCTTCTGTTCATTTTCCTCGAAAACTTGCTTCATCATTTCTTTAAATTTATTTAAAAGGCATTCCTCTTCCTCCACGACTTCCATTTTCGCACTTTGCTTGCTTGTGGTCTAGAAATCACATACCGCTAGTTTGATGTTTGTGTCGCGAATACCATTAACAAACGCTTCGGTTTTAAAGTTGTCTATCAACGGGTGGTTTTCTCCTGGGTATGTAAGCTGCACTAATCTCTCGGCCTCCATTGCAAAGGCTTGAAGTGACTCATTAGTCTTTTACGCACGGCACCTTAACTCCATACGGTACAGTTATCGTTTGTGCTCGTCGCCGAATTTACGATGTAACGTCACCATTAAGTCGTTGTAGTTGTTTCTGCAGCTGACTGGCATGGTTTCTAGAATCTCGGCTACGACACCTTTTAACGCCAAAATTAGTTCCAACTCCTTCTCGTCATCGTCCCATCCGTTTCTGCTGGCTACTGTCTCGAATCGGAATTTAAATACGGATAGGGGTGAGCAACCAATAAAGCAAGGTGGTTTTACCCCGCCGGTACCTTCTGATAAGATTCGCACTGGTTCCGGTGGCCGCCTCTAGAGCTTGTTGATCTTTTTCTCCATCATAAAGAGTTTTCCCTCAACGGACTTTTCCAAATGCTCTACTTTCGCGTCAACGGTCTTTTCTAAATGTGACACCGACTTATTGCATTTTTTCCATTATAGCATCATTGTATCGATACCGCTAGGTGTTGCAGGGGCCTGTAGCTCTCCTTCCTCCTCATCTTCGAATTCGTAAGAATCGACGTCAATGCCTTGATGCTGTAGTTCTTCCCTTAACCGCCTTTGGAATTCATTCTTCGTGCCCGCTGTTGCCAGCTCTGCCACTCTTAATTCGGGGAGTTTCATTTTAAAATAAATTTTTTTATTTATTTATTTTTACTTTTGGATTTTGCAATCCCACTTCTGACACCAATTGTTACGTTTTTACCGTTTTTAAAAGTTTGAAATAAAAAATAAATTTGTATTCGGTTTTAATTAATTGCTTTATTGTTCGCACAATTCTGTGTACCACTGTCCACTACTTGATGTAAACATGTTTGCTTTGTTTGCTGTTCTTCTTTACACTCTTCTGCGTAAACACTTAAAATTGTTCTTTAGATCTTTACAATGGAGATCTTCAAACCACGATTAAGATCTTCACACGTAACGCGTCTTCACACAAGACTGACTGAATTTTTACTGATTCGTTGCCTGCTTTGTCTTGCCTTTTATATTGTGGGGTAAACAGTCTGATGGGTGCTCTTGAAGGAGAATGACTTCGTGTTCTCGAAATCTCTGTAAATGTAAATATCGTTGTTTCATTGTTGTTTGTGTATTTTGTTTACATTAATTCTGGTAATGTTTGTTGCTATATTTTTGTTTATTCGTTGATTATGTAAACAGGTCCATTGCTTTTGTTTTTGTAGCTTTTGTTTATCATTTTAATGTTAAGCGATATAACACCATTTCCATTTTGGTAATAATATTATAGCGTTTTCGTTTCTGTTAAAAAGTGTTGCCCAGTTAGACGACAACAATATTAAAATTTTACAATTACCCTCCAAATGTGTAACATTTTTTTTGCCAGAAACAAACGCAATTGTACAACCCTGTACTTAACAGCTGTTTTTAGAAATGTACATACTTTTCTAATTAGGGACTTTTTAGTTTTGTAAAATTGGCAAATAATTTCAAATTATAAAAATGGAAAGTGAACTAAACGAATCTCCAAGTACATCGCAGAGAATTCTACAATGTAAGAGCAAAGTAATTATTTAAAAATAAATATAATGAAAGCTTTACAATTTTGTTTCTAATTTTAGTATGGTCAGATGGAGATACTCGTCTGCTGTTGGATCTATATGCCAATTATTTACCGGAAATTGGACCACTTAAAAAATTCAAATCCAAAAAAGATATGTGGTCCAAAATTTCCACAGAAATTCCTAACAAAAGTGCTAAACAATGTGAGGAAAGATACAAAACAGTGTTGAGGAGAAAAAAATCTGCGGTGGAAAACAATACTATGTCTGGCTCAAAAAGAAAAAAGATAGACTTTGAAGATGAATTGAATAAAATTTGTAAACTTGATGACTCTGTTGAACCAGAAGTCCAAATGAGCAGCCAACAAATCATCAAAAAGGAGAAAGTAAATAAAGGATCTAAAGGAAGTGATAAAAAAAAGTCAGTACAGCAGGTTTTGGAGGAAATCGCTGCTAAAAAAGAGGAAGCGAGAGAAAACCGACACAAAGAAAGGATGAAAGCTGTCGAAAAAACGCAAAGCATTTTGCAATCAATTTTGCAAGAAAAAAATTTGATATAAAATATATATATAAAATATCCCTTTTCATTTTTTTTATTAATTATTATTTTAATTTTATTTTTTTTTATTAAACTTACATATATTTCCATGAAGTACAAATAAATTTTTAAGTTGTTGAATTAAATAAATGATTTTTAATTTCATTTCTTTTGATTTGACCTAATTGTGTACGCAAATTATCTCTTGCATCTTCATCGAAAGGTTGGTTATTAAATTCATATTCGTTGTTAGATATGTCGTCATCATAAATGTCGTCTTTATTAATGCAAATATTGTGAAGCACACAGCATGCAATAATAAATTTGGCCATAGTATCAACATTATGGAAATCTAATCGCATTAACTGGCGAAAACGACCCTTTAAAACACCAAATGCGTTTTCTATTTTTACGCGTGTTCGACAAAACTTCAAATTGTAGTTTTTTTCGGATTCACTTAAATTCCCATAATCTCGAAAGGGAGTCATTAAAAATTCTCTTATAGGATAAGCCGAATCTCCCAACAAATGGTATTTAGGGGAGCACAGACTCGGTAAATCTTTTTCTATAAATGATAGCTTCAGTATTCGCGAGTCGTGGATTTTGCTAGGAATACCAGTAAACACATCCAGGAATCGTAGCTTTGCATCACAAATACCCTGAAGAGTTATTGATATTCCATCGTGCCTATTGGCATATGTCGAACGAATTTTATATTTTGGAGTTCTAATAGAAATATAACTTCCGTCAATGCACCCTAATATATTTGGAAAACCTGCAATCTAAAAAAACATTAAACCTTTCACAACATAGCGAGTATGGATTAGCAAATACCTTTTCGAATTCCTTCGACACAATTTCCTTCTCTTCTATTGTTTGGGGAAACTTTATAACTTCGGGTGCTAAATCTGTTATGATAAAATGCAATACATTGTTAAAGGAATTGTGGATAGTTGATAGTGACATGTCAAAGAGATTGCCCACTTCTCGAAAGGTAGATTTATTACCACAAAACCTAAACAGTTAGGATACATAAATAAGTATATTCAGGTTATGTCTAAACACTTACCACAAAAATGACAGAATCTGTGTCTCAATTGGTAACTGGTATCTTCCGCCTTGGTACGATCTTTTAGAAAAAAATGAGGAGTATCTCTCAATAAGATACATGGAACTTTCACGGCTAATGCGAAGGTTTTTTTTAAACTGCAAAATACATTTGTATTACAAATCATTATGCTATAAATTAAAAAAATACTTACATCACTCTCTGAATATAAATTTATAACATTCTCCACAAAGCATTTAACACGCGGTATATAATTTCGTTGCCCCAATAAAGCATAAATTCCATCCTCTTCATCAGATGACGAAGATGATTCCAACAGTTCTTCAATTAGATTTATAGCGCAAACTATTTTGGAACGTTCCATTTTGACGCAAAAAAAAATTTAATAAACAAAAAATATTTGTTTTCTTTGAAATAAAAATAAAGTCTTCTTCTTGTAAAATCAAAGAAAAACATAAACAAAACTCAGCTGTTTACTGTGGGTAATTTCTCACCCTATGATTTGATACAGGGTGAATAATGTTACATTTTTTCACTTTTTATGGGTAACATTTTCAGAAAAAAACACAATATTTACATTCAGGGTTGCTTTTTTTTTAGTAACGAACACAAAAGGGTAATTTAATGGCAAAAGGTAATAAAAATGCAACACTTTTAACCAGAAACGAAAACGCTATTAATATAATATTGCTAAATGATGTATTCTCAGAATTTTGGTTTTACACTACACCAAAAGTAAAAAATATGTAATATAAGATTTGTATAATTATTATACATATGTATATACATAAGTATGTACAAAAAGTGAATAAATTTTATTTTCATTAAAAAAAACGATATTTTCTAAAATCGGCAGTTGAAAACGTAGATATAATTGTAGGGGATTTATTTCTTCAAATATAGGCGAAAAAGAAATTTTTTGTCCAAGTGTAGGTTTAAAAAGATTTAATAGTTGCCATCACTGGTGATAAGAATAGAGGAAGAAAAGACATCAGATGATTTGTAATTTTCTAGGTCTGCATCAGTAGTCGGTATATTCGATAAATCTATGCTAAGTTGACTTACATCAACAGTGTTATTGGATATTCATTATTCCTAATAATCGGATATCTCCCAATTTTCTTTTGTTGCAAATATTTGACTGGAATTTTCCCGCCTAACCTAACCTAACCTATCTTACCTACATGCCTTAAATATGTTGTATATATAACTTGTCTTAAATCTCTGCCATTAATTGTGATCCTAATTTCATTAGTAAACCATTATTACTTATTTTCCAGCCTTAATTAGAACATATTTTTCAAAAAGACGCCTTTTGCACGTTCAAATTAGTTTGAAAATTAGTTTGAGAAGCTCTTTTGCATTTTCTTTTAAACTTTGTTTCGCTTTTGCTTGTAAAAAATTACTTTGACAAATTTTGTTTTCTTTTATCGCGTCGTTCTGCTGTTTGACAGTTGTAACTTTATTTGGCATTGTGATTTAGGTTCAAACACAAGACATGAATATTATATGAATTTAATATTTGTTATTATATTATAATATATTTTATATATTTATGTATTATTATTTTTTAATATATTTACCTTATTTAAATTATATTATTTTTGATTTTTATAAATTAATAAATTAAATTATATTCTTTTTTATTTTTTTATTTTTATTTATTTATTTATTCAAAAATACATTATAAATAAATGTATAATATATATAAAGGAAAAGCGAAAGGTATCTAGACCATATTGCGCGCAAATTAAGATAAATTTAAATGCTAAAAATTGAATAATTAAAGAAAATTGACATAATTAGGTAAATATTAAATAAATAGAAAATCATTTCTAACAGTATAACTAATTAATTAATTGTTTGGCACTAAAATTTTTCTTTTGCAAATGTTGTGATTTCAAACACAAAATAAACAAAAAGTAATGTTATTTTAAATAAGGGAGCTTTATATTAACACGTTGACTGCCAACTAGGTACGAGTTACCTCATACTCACTAAACCACTTTTTCTCCTAAAAAACATCATTTTTGCTTTTTGATGATACCTACTATCTAAAAATAGAGTCTTTAGTAATATAATGTGAAAAAATCAAATTGTCATTTTGTCCAGTTTTCTAAAAGTTGCAGCGGCAGTCAACGTGTTAACTTCACTATGCGGCACAAAAAATAAAAGAAAGTGTCAAATAAAATGTGAAATCAAATACAACTATGTGTATATACGAATAAAGAACAGTGCAAGTTTGCGATTACATGAAATTGTGAACTCACCCCCGCTCGTTTTTCCCCTCTCTCCAACAAACTCAAGAGTTTCCAAACTAGTTTGCAAACTAATTTGAACGTGTAAAATGCGTCAAAGGTACTGTAACTTACACTGTAAAAAATTAATCTGATGTAGGTATTAAAAAAGTTTGATTCCAAGGTATAGTTGCTAATTCCGTTTGCAGTGAAGCATAGTCAATGTTCTTAAAATCCCTATATTTAATCATATCATATGATAGGAAGAGAAGGTCATGTCTTGAAAAAGCAAAGACAGAGAGTTGGTCAAAGACCATTTATGTGTATGTATGTAAACCTATCACTCAACAAAGTTCCATTATTCGAATATTGTACTGCAGCTTCTACTACTACGCAGTTTGTAGACATCAATTTGAATTGGTTTAGTTTTTAATATTTTACATTTTAAATTTTTACAAGTTACAGCGCTACTTGTTACGTTGTACTACAACGACTATTCTATTACCCACTGAACGCACACAACTTGTATAGCATAAAAGCTCCGTCGTAATCGTGGCTAAAGAGTTGTAAATAAGTAAAATGCAGTTCACGATATTTAAAAAACAACTGAAATGCATTCGCTTATTTGCTAATATTGCAACCGCATTTGCAAGTTCTTTGTCTCTTTTAAAATATCCAAAAAAAAAACACCTTCTATATTGTATTTATTATATAACGCTTTTGTCTCCAATCGTGTACATTACATTGATTTCTCTATGAACCCTAAATGAAAAAAAAAATTGAACCATTATCATTGTTCTCTATAACCACAAATTGCTGATTTCTCATTCAGTGAAAATAGAGTGAAAACGCCAAGTTAACATCACTTTTTTTTCATCAAGATAGCAATGGAATATTTGCCATCCTTCAGCATAAAACACGTTTTTTTTTTATTAATGTATGTAATTTGTTCGGTGGTATGTAATATGTAACAATGAAAGTAATCGCATGGAAGAATACAAATGAAAATGCATATACAGATTCCGTCGATATTATAAGAAAAAAGGAAAAAATTATCTTAACATGCGTTTGCAGCTAGCAAATATTTAAAAATATAAGAGATACATGCAAATATGTTTAAAGGATCTTAAAAAAAAAGTAAGTAAAATAATTCAATATAAGTATACTCATTTAATGAATTAATTTCGAAATAAATATAGTATATATGTACATATATGAAGATAAAATACAGTATTGAACAAAAAAGTATATTATGTTATCCTTAAGAATTATGTAAATTTGTTGTACAGGTATATGGATGAAATGTAAAAAACAAATCTAAAGTTTAAAATAAAAAGAATACGACATGCATGCATAAGAAATAAAATCAAAAATAATAGTAATTAAATTTTTTTAGCTCTATATTACTGTTTTAAAATTTTTGTTTAAAAATTCGTTTGAAATATGCTTTCTGGCAAGATAATTTTGTGTGAGGTTAGCTATATTATTTTTTACAGTGAATGTTAAATTAATAGAAACTGTTAAAATAACATAATTGAAAAATACAAGAAGAAAGTCGTAAAAAATCATAAAACTAGAAGAAAGAAAACAAACCTTTGTGTTTTACCACAAAACAAGCGAGTATAAATGCTGTTTCCTTATTGCTAATAATAATTAAAGGACCGACTTTTTTAACCACATATATACCCTCAATAAGTCGTGCAAAATGGGATAAAATTATAACTGAGTAGAAAACAGACCTACTCATCTAACTTTTGTTCATATAAGCAAAAAAAGTGCTCTATATAAATCGGGCTAAAATGGGTAAAGAAAAATTGGGGGAGAAACGATGGGTATGATGGTACCAAGGATTTCAATATAGTTCTCGATATGATCGAATATTGCTTGGTATCGGAGATGTAGATGACGTAACCAAATTTTTGTTCATATGAGCAAAAAAGTGCTCCATACAAATCGGGCAAAATCGGAAACAGTACTTTTGGCACTACTTTTAGTGCTTTCTGATTTAGCAAAACGCCGAAACTTTAACTCTGGTTTCAAAATAAAAAAGCATTAAAATGATGCATTTTATATTTTTCATTTGTGTTTTTAGGTCTTTTAAGATATGTTTATATTTTTTTAATAGTTGTATAATAAAAACTTGCTAGTCCATTTTATCGCTGAAAAGACGCCTTTTGCACGTTCAAATTAGTTTGAAAACTTGAGTTTGTCGGAGAGAGGGGAAAAACGTCCGGGGGTGAGTTCACACTTTGATGTACTCGCAAACTTGCTTTGTTTTTCGTTCGTCGTCTACCGAACAACAAAATATGAAGAGTTTGTCAAACTACTTTTCAAAGTACTTTAAACGTGCAAAAGCGAAACAAAATGCAAAACAGTTTGTCAAACTAATTTTCAATGTATGTACTTTGAACGTGCAAAAGGCGTAAAAGTATTTATTTTTTTCCTCTGGTAACTCTACGTAACTCATTGTAAACTGCAGTTAAGGTAATATGAAAAGCGTATTTCATTGAGCCAATTCACACTAGAACATTTGTGCCACAGAATAGCACAGAAACGAAACGAATTTGACAGGAGCATACGCCAAAATTGAAAGAGAGCAAATATTACCAAAAAGTATTTCTGTCTCTGTCTAATTCTATCTGTTTTGTTTATTTATGTTTGTTAATTTTTAGGGTGGGTTTTTATTTTCTATTTTGGTAGAAATTTATGATATTTTTGTAGAATAATAGAATAGTTTCGAAAGGAAATTAACTGTTTTATTGGGGAAACGTAATACGGAACTAATGTATTTGGTGACACCTTTCATCGATTGTCACTAACTTACAGTTTTATGCAAAAAAACTTACAACAGGCTTACTAACCGTCGTTAAGCTAAATTCGATAAAATTATATGCAAAAACGATAATTAGCTTAACACACGTGTAGTAAACCATTGTTAAATCTATGAAATTTAACAATGGTTCAACCGTACTTTAAACCCACAGTAAAGTCATATGTCATAATTTTATTAGAATTTTTGACATTTTGTGAAAAATATTCTAATTTTTTAAAAATAAATTAAAAAAAAATTTAAAAACACAAAAAACAATTTTCAGATATTTTCCTTTTATCTTCATGCTTTTTCTCCATATTTTTTCTATTTATTCTTTTAAAACTATTCTTTTTCCCCAAAATAAAAATTTTGTTTACAAAATAGTTTAGTGATGTCTAAATTATCAAAACAAATTTTAAGAAACCGGTACACGAATACTTTCTTTAATCAAAATATAATATTTTAATTACATTGGTTGTTTTATTTTATTTGCACATTGTTGTTATTAAAAAAACTTTAATACCCTTTTAACACAAAATAAATGTTTATTTACATTTAATTTTTCCACTTTATCGGCCAGTTTTCACTATGTATATCTGTTGCTTCCAACACACTTGCTTCGCAAAAACTTTTAACATTTTTTTTCTCCCTCCCGTTTGAGCTATGTATTTATGTTATGAGCCTTTTTCAAATGTCATTGCTTTCGTTTCTGTGCTATACTGTGATTTGTGCTGGCGTAAATGATAGTTCAAGAGGGGTGAAGAGAATGGTTTTTCCGTGGCGTAAAGTTTCCACCAGCTACAACCCCGCATCACCAGCACAAAACTAATACACGCACATTTTCAAAACATCAAATGAATGCAAAAACACTAATACATACAAAGCTGTGTATACGTATACATTCATGCCAAAGTAATATTTATCCCGTGTGAATTGAAAAGAAACAAAAATTGTGCGACTAAAAAATGTGCTAGTGTGAATTGGCTCATTGCTTGCAAAACGTAAATTAGAGCTGTAAAACTATCGATAGTCGGCCCATTCGATAGTTTCGATAGTCTGGTATAAAACTATCGATAGTATCGAATTTTTAGAAGAGTGCCAAATTTCCCACTTTTAATTAAAAATTATACAGGCATACGTATATATGTGTATATAAATAGATGTACATATATAAATACATACAGAGAACTGCATGATTGTGAATCAAATGGCATAGTTTTGTATTTTCTAAAATGAATACTGAGCTAGCAATTGACAGTAAAAAAATTAAATATTCTAATACATGATTCATATTATCGAGCCTGTTGTCAACAATTGCTTGTCTCTGCTTGCTACTTCTGTTTATTTATGATTCTCAGAAGCAACGAATCAGTATGAGTGTTTTGAATACTTTTTAAAAAACTCTTAACAAATATTGTTTTATGTAAAATTTTCAAGTGAGCCGAGGAGTTTTATTTTATAATTTACTGCAATATTAATATTATTAATTAATGCAAAATATATTTGAATTTTTATTTTCTTATTTACATTTCGGAAAAAAGAAGAAGTTACATATGTCAGTAAGTTATTTACAGTTTGTAGACCAATGCGGTTACGCTTTTCGGTGATTATGTTACAAGCGGCGGAAAATACGCGTTCGGAAGCTGCATTTCTTGCGGGAATACTAAAAAGTTTTTGGCAAGTTTGTGTAAACGAGGGTATTCCGAAGTGTGGTTTTGCGACCATTTCAATATCAATATTCATTTCTAAATGACTGTAACGATTTACTTCACCGGATATACTTTCCGTAGCGGATAGGTTTGTTTGAATAAATTAGAGAAAAATAGTTGGAAATCTAGTGGTGGTTCATCAAATGTTGAATAATGAATTGGACTTGAAGAAGACGATACAGACTTCCTAATTTCGGAAATACAAAACGCTTTTTCTTCTATCAAATTAATTTCATCTAGGCAAGAATTGGTTGGTGGACACAGGAAACAAGCCGTGAAGTGAATAATACTTAAATTAGCAACGTACTTATTTTTCATTTCTTTCTTTTTACATGGCAAACTCCATTTTGAACATTTCTTAATAATTCTGAATTCATTGAATTGAATTTTCTAAAAAGACTTTCAAATTGTTTTTTAATGTCAACTCAAAATTTCATATGAGTTGTCAGTTATTTGATTTCTATACAAAACAATCAAACAACAGTAAGAATTTTTTATTTATTTATACTAACAATACTTAAATACCAAAAGTGAGTATATTACATTCAGTTGTTAGAGAATCAACACTGCAAGCAATGTCATTAAAACATATTGATGTTAAACAACATAACAAAAGCAACTTACATGTGAGTGGACAGTTAAAGTGAATCAACTCATGCAGTTCTCTGATATATATGTATAAGTGTATATATACACTGGTGGACAAAATAATAGAAACACACAAAAAAATTTGTAGATATCTTACTTTTTCCATAACGAAATTTTCTATTTTGATTGTATATAACGGTTCATTTTACAGCTATTCTATAAGTTTAAATTATTTTCTAATAGTTGAAGTCCTTAATAAAAATTTTTTGAACTTTGTTTCTATTTTTTCAACCTTAACTTTAAAAATTAATACAATTTCCGGTTTGAATTAGATTTTTGTAAATAATTGTTACTGTTATAAAACATCATGAATTAAATAAATTGCAAAAATAAATTATAAAACATCATGAATTTCTTGCAAAATGTGAATCAAAACTAAAATATTTATAAAGTTAATTAGAAGAAATGTGTGTTTCTATTATTCCTTTTATAAATGTAATTTTCTCCGGAAACTGTTAATAAAAAGACAAAATTCCCCTCCAAGAACCTCCCTATATAACCGAAACTAACACATGCAAAATATTTGCACTAATACATTGAAACTTGAATTGAAATTTTGAAAATCTGAAAATTCCCGCTTAAATTTCGATACTATCGCTATCGAAAAAAAACCATCAGTGGTCCATTAGAAATAAAACTATCGATACTATCGATAGTACTATCGATGGTTTTTCAGCTCTAACGTAAATCCCCCAATAAAATCTAATTTAAATTATCGCGAATCAATCATACACAAAATAAAAATTATATGACATATGTAAAAGTCAAAAGCGATAGTTTAAAAAAAAAGTACATACAAATTTTACTTCAATTAAAGTAAGTAAAACATGTGCAAAATGTAATTTTTTTTGTTAGATAAGATTAACAATTTATTTCGAAAATTTTTAATTTCGAAAAGATTGGAAAAGTGATCGACTTTTTAGAAAATGGTTACGCTCCACAAAATGTAGTAAAAAACCATTTCGATTTTATTGTAAAACAGAAATTGCAGCAAGTTTCACTGATTTAGTTCGTCACTCAAAAACTTTTAAACATTATAAATACGGTGACCATCCGTATAACAATAATTCTTTTTTTAGTAAATTAATAAACCCTCAAAGACTTGAAAAAGCTATCTTTAAAAATTCTCAGGATTGTTTTTCACACGATTCATATTGAAATGTCAAAATATTAAGTCAGTTGCTTTAGTTTATGCCACTTGTGTACACACAGTCAAGGTAGTGTCTTCCGTAAATATATACTGCATATGTATTTCAATGCCTGAAGCGGCTATAATAAAATAATTTAAACCAAAGTTAATAGAACGTCACAATGAAGTATTTTTACGACTTAACGTACAAAATTGTTTAAGGAAAAAGTTAAAAACTTTTACAGAAACTGTATTAGTTACCTGAACCAATGGGATGAATCTTTTAAAGAAATTGAGTGACTTGCTTGGATATTGTTAGATGCAATTCCATCTTGGTCTTCAGTTCAAAAGTCATTAATAAAGGTAACAGAAATCAGATATGATTTAAATATAAATAATAACGAAATTTTTTAAGTGTTCACTTATGTAAAAAATTATGCAAATGCTGAACAAATAGAAATATGGAAACTAATATCGAAACGAAAAATATTCTTTATTATTTATAAAAACATCCTAAAATTAGTAGATTTTTCATTTGCTTAGCCAGCGTCTAACGCACCTACAGAAAGAGTTTTCTATATCTAACAATATTTCATCTTCGGAAAAATCCCAAATAGGACTAGGAACTTTAGAATCTCTTTTGGCCATAAAATGCAAATTTTGAAATGGACTGTTCGGAATTTAAAACATTTTTATCTAAAATGCCCAATACAAAAAAAAAATACATTCTGTAGAGAAATATCAGAAGTAAATTTATAAACATAAGTATATCCATTTGTATGTATATGTGTAAATTTACCCTGTAGGAAATGTCAATATTAAAAAAGTGCTGAATCGCTATTGACTTTGTCAACAGTACTAGTGTCGAATTATACCCCGTACAAGGCTTTGTGCTATAGACATTTAACATGTCTGTGTCATTGAAAATCCTCTACTAACATTATGACTATTGACATGGTATTGACTAGGTACTTCTCATGGATCCATATGGTGACATTAGAACCAGGAATTCAATAGTACATTTCTATAACTTATGGAACTTTCCTGTAGGCAATATCAATAGTAGATAGGTGGTGTCATACTAGCGACATTGTCACTATTTTTTTTTTACTTTCTTTTAATATTAGGGCCTTTAAGCTGCTACTGAAGCAAATAAATTAAATTGTACACTATTTTTTAAATGATAAGTTTATTTAACAAAAAATTAAGATAAAAACAAACAAAATTACTTAATTAACAGCTCAGCTATTGAACAAAAAATGTAGCACTTTTTTCCAGGGCAGGCTAAACCCTTTTAAATACTTATTTTAATATGTTAAAAGTAAATGTAAATAAAGATGAAATTGGAAATGCAAAAATGAAATGAAAAAATACTTAAATATAAACTATACATTTGACTAATTATAATTAAGAAAAAAATTCATCAACAAAAGCTTGACTGATTTCTTGATTTTGGTTTTCTTTTTTTTCCAAATTTTAATAAAACCACGAGTACGTGTAGAATTTTTTTCACATATAAAAAACGTGATTATATTTTTGAAATAATTATATTTTTGAAAAAATTTTTTAAATTTGTTTTTTCTTATGACATTTTTAAGTCAACAGCAGAAACATTGTATGGTGTACAATTAGTAGTTTGTTTGTCGACAATGTCACTAGATATACACCACATCTTTTGTCTCTGTATTTTTTATATTGACACAGAAATGAAAAGTTGGAGACATTTGAACTAGTGCTGTTGACAAAAAGACATATGGACCCAGTCTGACTGCAGGGTAATTTTACAACACAGTCTTTTAGTGACATACAAGTTCACAAACAGAATTGTCTTTTGTTATGAAAATTGACGACGAAAAGCAGAAACCTGAAGAATTTGCCATTCTGGCAGTAAATCATTTGGCAGAAGTTTGCAACACTTTGTAAAGTGATAGCAAAGCATTAATTTTTTGTTACATATGTAATTCCAAATGTGATAACATAACATCCTGAGCTAAAATTTTATATACATTGGGTGATGGGATTGGTATTTCGGTTGAGAAGCTTTTAGGCATGGTCATTCGATATTACAGCTTTTCAGAACATTTTTTATACCACTTTTCTGGACTTGTTTGATTTGATTGAAAGAAATGCAGATACTTTTTTAAAGGCTTAGAACGTCTTACAAATAATTTTAATTATTTAATTAATAATATTAATTTAAAAAATCTTGTTCCAATTGGCACTGATACCACCTCAGCCATGACAGGAGTAAATTATGAACTATATAAGAAGATAAAACAATATGTGTCAAGTTAGCTGGAAAAGTTATACCTATTACTTTTTTTACAGTGAATGTTATGTTAAAAGAGACTGTTAAGTTAACATAATTGAAAAATTTAGAAAAGTGGAGAAAGAAAATCTTAAGTAATCACGAAGATAGAACTGAATTGGCGAAATACATGCTGAACTTTTTATTTTACAAAAAAAAAAAAAAAAAAATAGGAAATAATTTGCTTATGGGAGATGATAATCAAAATCAATTATTTGTACCAAATATGACCTTTATAAACCAAGAAAAATTTGGACTGGATAGCTATTGGATCAAGGATTCCAAAACAGTTTTCGTTATGGTCGGAAAACCTTTGGGACTGGAGACATAGGCGACGAAGCTAACTTTTTTATATGAGCAAAAAAGTGAGTTACAGTGCACTCCGGAAAACGTCAACTAATTAAAACCGCAGGTGTTGACGTTTAACAAATTGTTGATGTTTATGAATGTAAAAAATTTTAATAGAAAACATATTGATAATGTGCTTTAAATCGGTTTTATTGACTACATATAAACTAAAGCCAAATATAAACAAATCCAAAAAAGAAACAAAAAAGTCTTTCAGCCTAACTAAAACTAAAAGAACACATATTAAATGAGATCATATTTTATTAAAAAGTCTGTTATTTTTTTCTATTGTTTTTTTCCTTTCTAATACTTGGAAGAGAGCTTTCTCTCGCAAACGTCTTAATACCTTTAAGTCATTTTGCTCAACATTCTCGCATTGAGCCCAATCCAAAGCTCGGTTAAATATTTCGACGGCTTCGTTTGTCTGCACATTTGTACTTGTATCTAAACCAAGGTTTACCAAAAATTTTTTGGTTATGTATTAGTGAGTAAGAGAGAGAAAATAAATTGAGAGAATTGATTTATTTACAGCCATAGAAAAGTGTTTGTAATATACGATATTTTGATTTTCATTTTATCAACTTACATATGTAAAGCTATCTATCTTTGGCTTAATAATTTTAGATAAATAAAAATAAAATAAAAAAATCCATTTTTTATTAAAAGATCGTATAGGTATCTATCTTTGGCTTAAAAATTAGACCATGTTTTTAGATAAATAAAAATAAAAAAAAACATTTTTTTATTAATAGAGAAAAAGCAAGCATTCCAAAGCATTTAAAAAAAAATTATACTATGCGACAAAACAAAAATTGAATTACGCCCATACGCTCAAAAGCATCTTTTAACATACAATATTTTTTGAGTGTCATTCTGACAAAAATGGTAAAGCATCCGCCGCACATGTGTTCTTGTCGCAGTCTGATCGACAACTAAATCATAAAACACAAGAATGCGTGTGAGTTCTCTCGGCACAATTGTGCTATGAAATGGTAAACGATGATCTAAACCGTTGTCATCATCATCAGTCACTTCTAACTCCTCAATTTCACACGAATTATAAACATTACTCAGTAGAACTGAACAGATTTCTTTTCTACTCTGCATACTTATAAGGGGAATCCCGAATTTCTGAACTAATTTCACAAAACAAATGTGTGTGTGCACAAATCTGTGTATTTTATCTGTTGCTAAATTCAAAATTTTCTTTTATTTAAAGTTGACGTCTTAGAGCTTTGTGGTTTGGTTGACGTTTTAGAGTAGACAATGTAAAAAATTAAGGTTTGACCTTTTGGGATTTTGACGTTTTCCCGACTGCACTGTATATATATCCGATAAAATTCTACAAAATTTAAAAAAGTGAGGTTTTTGGGATGAAATGAATTGTACAGCTATTATAACTAAAGTGCTTTTCTTTCTTATAGCACCACCCTAATTTTTTGAATTTCTAAAAAAGTATATTTATAATAACAACACCAGAACATTTCATTATGTGTAGTGTTAATGTAAAAGAAAAAATAACACTAAATTTTTCAAATTGTTACTGTAATTTTTGCTTCTGTATAAAAATTAAGGTTTTTAGTCTTTGCATAATTATAGCACCATCAGTTCTGAAAAACGGGGAAGAAGAATAGTTGATTTTTTGTTTATTGTTTTGTTGTTGCTAATAATAAAGATAATATTTAATTAGATAATATTAATTAGACAGACCGTCAGCATTTTAACCACCTGGTAAGAAGTTAAACGCAATCTTAACATCGAACAGACAAAATTGAAAGTTGCTCCACATTTACTTCCTAGGCACAAAAAAGAAAGGTACGAATTTGCAACACTTAAATGGATAGGAATTGGGAGAGTGTAAGAATATTTTTTCAATAATAACACTATGCGACAAAATAAAAAAAAAATAAAACACCCGGCTAATGACATAGTGTAGGTTGTGAGTTTTGTTGAGTAGATCTCAAAAATATTTTTTTTTATACTTCTCGAATCCTCCAAACTTTTTTTATTTGACAAAAACTGTTTTTTAGACATTACGCACAAATTTCTGAATTACTCAAACATTTCTGACCCGATTTTCAAAATTTAAATCTTGTTGGAAAGGGGAGAGATGGAACCTTAAAACGGTATACATATATCTATTATTTGACTTAATATGCTATGAGTTTTGATGAGGTAAACTTGGAAAATACGAATTTTTTTCATATTTTTTCAAGTTTGTCCGTTCATAGTAGCAAACTTTACTTAAAAAATATGAAATAAGTGTTGACATTCTGAAAGTGCATTATCTTGTGAAGAGATTGGCACTTAGTTTGATCAAATCCGACAAAAATTACTGTAGTTATTATATAAATAGTATAACAATCGTGTTATATTCTTTATACATGTCATCTCATCAAATGAACTTTTAGTTCAAAAATTTTCAGAATTTTTGATGGATCTTGATTGTTTATCGCAAAATGTGTCAATTTCACGTTTGAGCGGCCACCAGAAGTTGGTCAATGTTTGGGCAAAGAGAAATAATAATATTTGCAAAAAACACAAATATTAGCCGACTACTGGAAGTCGTACAAACGTGAAATTAACACATTTTGTGATAAACAATCAAGACAATTCAAAAATTCAGAAAATTTATGAACTAAAAGTTCATCTGATGAGATGACATATATAAAAATATAACACGACTGTTATACTATTTATATAATAATTTCAGTAAATTTTATACAATTTTATCAAATGATGGTTCAATCTCTTCACAAGAGAACAGACTTTAAGAATATTATCACTATATTTGTTTTATTAAAGTTTGCTACTATGAATGGACAAACTTGAAAAAATATGAAAAAAATTCGAATTTTTCAAGTTTATATGTATTTCCAAGATACATATATGTATAACTTTTTAAAGGTCCATCTCTCCCCTTTCCAACAAGATTTAAATTTTGAAAATCGGATCAGAAATGTTTGACTAATTCAGAAATTTGTGCGTAGTCAGAAGAAACAGTTTTTGTCAAATAAAACAAGTCTGGAGGGTTCGCGAAATATAAAAAAGGTATTTTTGAGTTGTACTCAACTAACTGAACAATGTGTACTATGTAGTTACTCGGGTGTATTTTCACTGTCGCACCGTGTAATCAACAATGAATATAAAATTTTTTGTCTTCAGGTCATATTCTTGATAAAAAAAGTGGAACTTAGATGGACCAGATGGCTGCCGATACTACTGTCGTGACCTTAGAAAGCAACCAAAGTATTTTGTTAAAAAAAATTTGGTGACTACCACCCCCAAAATTTTGTGACTACCACCCCCAAAATTTGGTGGCTACCACCCCTTTAAAACGGTATACATATAATATGCTATGAGCTTTGATGAGGAACTTGGAAAATTCAAATTTTTTTCATATTTTTTCAAGTTTGTCCATTCATAGTAGCAAACTTTACTTAAAGAATATGGTGGGGGGCTATTTCTTGAAGTGGTTGCCTCGAACTTCAGTTTCTATCTACGCGATTGAATAATACAGAGTACATTACTGTTCTTAGCTGTAGTTTGCTCCCCTTCTTGAGAGAAAATAATGAAAAAAATATGTTTTTCAACAGGACAATGCTAGAATTCATGTCAGCAGACAGAGTATGGAATGGAATTGAGTTTTTATCGTGGCCAGCTTGCTCTCCTTACATGAATATTATTGAAACATTTGGGGAATTCTTGTCCGTAGAGTATATTCAAATAACAGACAATTTACCAGTGTTGAAGATTTGAAATTAAAAATAATCGAAGAGTGGTGAAAAATATGAAAGATCGAATATTTAATTTAATAAGATCTAAGGGAGGGATTACTAAGTTTTAAGTATCAACATTTTTGGTAAATAAAGCTTCTTATTTAACAAAACTGAGACTGGTGCTATAATTATGCAAAGTCCACAAACCTTAATTTTTATACTGAAGTAAAAATAACAGTAACAATTTAAAAAATTTAGTGTTATTTTTGCTTTAACGTTAACACTACACATAATGAAATGTTGTGTTGTTGTTATTATAAATGTACTTTTTAGAAATTCAAAAAATTAGGGTGGTGCTATAATTATGAAAAGCACTTTATATACGTGGGGGTGAGCGGGGAAATAATAAAACAAAATATTTGGCTAGAATACGGGTAGAATGAAATACAAAGTTCTTAGTATTAATATTCAATTTATTATTTATTATGTGCACAAACGTACCTTTCGGGTTGGGGGGTTGATCGGGTAATGATCTCTTTTCATTTATATTCTTAGCAATTCACAATATTATAAACGTAATTATAGGGGTGGTTTATACACTTTCACAAAACTTAAATCTAAACTTAGAAGTAGGGTGACCAGCGTGAACATCCCGCCCCCTTGCAATATTGCAACAAGAGGACCGAGAAGTCACCTGGCGAGAGATCAAAATTAACAATTCAGGGGTAATAAAGCATGATATAATAATACAAATTCCTTGTATAAAGGTAAAAAATGATAAAATATAAAAAACGATATGTTTTGCTGACAATGAACATGTTCTAACAAGAGCCTGGTTGTGGGTTGCGCTCGTCTTCCGTTTTGGGTAGCAGGTTCCTTATTGTTGCCAGCTTATTTCGAGATGTTTGTTAGGCGTTCGACAATTAGCCTACGGGGTATTAGGTTCTCTGTAAATAAAAACGACAAACACACAACAGGAAACGAGAGAACGAATTAGTAATGCTCTGGATTAGAAAGCCGCACGGGCTTCACACTTGGCCGTATTGGAACGCCATTGGCAGTTCGAATTTCGGCCACTTGCACTTCGAATAAGGGACGAAATAAATCCGTTGAATTCGACCAAATTTCCGATCGCTAGGGTTTAACTGTCATAACGAATGATAACATGATCGACAACAACAAAATTTCCTTATTGAGTTTGCTGATGGGTAGAAACGGTCCATTAACTTCATGTAAAGATTCCACGTGACTCCAATTGTCAGTGCCTACCTGGTCCACGATAAACGATACTCGATTTGCCGCAAAAGTTGGCCAATGGCACGGGGGTTTTTGAAACCAGGACAGAACGATAGTCGAATCTGTCCCACAAAGCTAAGATTCAGCTTCTTACAAAGTGAAAATACCATTTTTTGCCAATAGAGTTGCACAGCAGAGCTCTAAACGGGGTAAAGTTTGCACTTCTACAGGCACAACTTTTGGCTGCGAGCAAGTGGGTGACAAATTCACCGGACGGGGTTAGGACTCTACTATACAGAATGGCATCATATGCTTTCTCAGAAGCATCACAAAATGCATGAAGTTAAACTTCATACTGAGGTACGACGCGCCAACGAGACAGGGCATTAAGTCTTGTCGCAGTGAACTTAGCCATCTGCTTAGCGAGGAGCTCAGTAGGAAGCCAGTTAAGCATAGCGAACAGGGCCTTTTTGGGGGTGGTGCGTACAGCACCAGTGATGCGAATAGCCGCGGACTTTCTGACTCCGTCCAGGAGTCTGACATTGTGCCGCTTGTCCAGAGCAGTCCACCAGAAGGCAACACCGTATAGGAGGTTGGGTTCGATGACTGCAGAGTAGATCCAGCGCATGACCCTTGGGCCGAGACAACATCTGGATCCGACTGCTCTGCCGCAACAGAGCCAGCCCGCTTTTCGAGCCCTGGCAGCCAGATTTGCCCTCCAGCTGAGTTTGGGATCGAGGATCAGGCCCAGATATTTAACCTCGGGACTCAGCGTGAGCCTGGTCCCGTTTATACTAGGGAGGGTAAAGGCCGGGACCTTGTATCTCCTAGTAAAAAGAATTGTATCTGTCTTGGAGGGATTAACGGATAATCCAAAAACTCCGCACCAGTCCAGTATAATTGATAGCGCCAAGTTTAGTTTATCGGACAGAGTCTGCGGACATATTCCCGACGCAGTTATGGCAATATCGTCAGCGTAGGCTATGGCGTTATTACCAAAGGATTCAAGTCTTCTCAGGAGTGAGTTGACTGCGAGATTCCAGAGAAGTGGAGATAGAACACCGTCTTGTGGTGTTCCTCTGCAAACAATTCTCTGACACTGTGAGGCCCTCACTATGGAGGTTATTATTCTTGATTTGAGGAGGAGCTCAGTAAACCTGACCAGATTCTGAGCCAGGTTGAGAGAATTAAGAGCCCTAACTATAGCGTCCGGGTTGACGTTATTGAATGCACCCGAGAGATAAGGGAGTGCAGTGCAGTCTCCACTGATTTACCCCTCGTGTAGGCATGTTGGGATGGGGATATAAGTAGTGGATCAATAGAGGCCCTAATGTGAACATCAAGGACTCTTTTCAGTATCTTTAGAAGGAAGGAACAGAGGCTGATTGGTCTATAGTCACCCGCCTTTGTGTGGGATGGTTTCCCAGCTTTAGGAATAAAGACGACCCTAGATATTCTCCAGCTCCACGGGATATAAAGGAGCCTAAGACTGGCGTCATAGATGGCAAGCAGCCAGGGGAGAACAATTTCCTCTCTATGCTGAATGTCACCTGGAATTTAATTAAGAGCCCTAACTATAGCGTCCGGGTTGACGTTATTGAATGCACCCGAGAGATAAGGGAGTGCAGTGCAGTCTCCACTGATTTACCCCTCGTGTAGGCATGTTGGGATGGGGATATAAGTAGTGGATCAATAGAGGCCCTAATGTGAACATCAAGGACTCTTTTCAGTATCTTTAGAAGGAAGGAACAGAGGCTGATTGGTCTATAGTCACCCGCCTTTGTGTGGGATGGTTTCCCAGCTTTAGGAATAAAGACGACCCTAGATATTCTCCAGCTCCACGGGATATAAAGGAGCCTAAGACTGGCGTCATAGATGGCAAGCAGCCAGGGGAGAACAATTTCCTCTCTATGCTGAATGTCACCTGGAATAATACCATCCGGTCCTGGGGACTTGAATGGTTTAAAGGATCTAATGGCCCACTGCACTTGGCCTGGGTTAAGAGTCGTGGGAGAATAGTCCCTAGACGGCGGTGCCGTCACCTGATAGAGAGCCTGACCTCCAAGGGTGACACTCCCCGGAAAATGCGTGTCAAGGAGAAGTTCAAGCGTCTCTGAACTAGACTCGGTCCAGCTGCCGTCAGGCCGTTGAATGCATTCTAGAGACCTATGTGTGGAACTCAGAATTTTGCGCAGACGGCTCGTCCCGGCAGAGGTTTCTACGCTCGCGCAGTAGTTCCTCCACGAAGCCCTCTTCGCCCGCCTTACAGCGTATTTAAGTTCCCTTTTTTTGGCTTTGTAAAGTGCCCATTCACCGGTGGCCTTTGCTCTATTGAAGAGTTTGCCACTGGATCGACGGAGATCCTCGATCTCCTGGTTCCACCAGGGCGGTTTGGGCTTACCTCTGTGAACAGAGGTATTGACGGAAGATACGGCCGCCGACTTAAATGCTGCGGTCAGTGTGTCCGTAGGGGTTGCAGGAAGGCAGTCATGCAACCTCTCCTTAAAAGTGGTCCAGTTGGTCTTTCTTCTATTGACCGAAAGGGTCTCTCTATGTGAAGACTCTACCGTGTCAATGTTGAATGTGATGTACCTGTGGTCCGAAAAGGAGCATTCCCCAGATACATACCAGTCCCTAATGTAATCAGAGAAATCAGCGCTAATCAAGGTGATGTCCAACACCTCTTTCCTATTCGATGTAAGGAAGGTTGGTTCATTACCCCGATTGGCTATAACTAACTTATTACTAATAATAAAGTCAAGTAGGCAGTCACCACGATCATTGATATCGGTGGTTCCCCATATTGTATGGTGAGAGTTGGCGTCTGTTCCGATGATTACCGGAATCCCACGTAGTTGCGCATCTGCTACCAGTCGGCCAATGGGTTCCTGGGGAGGGGAGAGCCCATAGTCATGCGCAAGATATGTTGACGAGATCCAGATGGCCCTCAAGTTTGACTCGATGACCATTGTGACGGTGTCCCTGTCACTGTACCTAGGAAGTAGGGTCAGAAGGGGTAGGGTCCGATTGGACGGGGTCCAATGGGATAGGGTCTGACGAGGTCTGCAAGACTGCACGAGAATCCGATTTGTAGACCCTGAGCTCAATTGAGCCGAAGCCATAGTTTATCACGCCCTTGCGAGCGTTGATAAGCGGGAGAGATTCCTCATTTAGGATATTTATCGCTTCGCGGCAGTCACCCCATTGGTCCGGTTGGGACTCTCGATCGGGGGCGATAGGGAATTTGGTCCGGAGAGACGGCCTCAAGACTGGCTCCCGGCCAGATTTCACCAATCTTACTGATTGTCGCTTTATAGAGGTCCATTAAATGGAGGTCAGAGCAGGCTATCAGTTTAATGTGTCCCTGAAACCACCCTGCGTCGCGACAGCTGGGTGAGGGACCAGAATTTGAGTCCATAACCTCGAGAAAGACATCGAGGAGGGCTCTTTCCACCAGCCTCCACCTGGTGGGGATGGTGGATCCATCGGGGTGACTCCGATCAATAACCGCCCACGTGAGGCCATCCTTTATCACCTCGCTGAGAGGCCTGGAGGTCCTGCTGGGTTCGGGGCGTCTAGGTTGGGCGGACCGCGTTGATGTGCGAGTCCTCGTAGGGGGTAAGATTGGGTTGGCCACCTTGGTGCGCTTGGATGGCTGGAGTGGAGTGTTAAACTCAGCTGATCGCTGCCTCTAGGTGCCGTCTCTAAGGTGACAGGCGAAGCTAGAGGTCGATCATGTTGGTGGGCCTTAGCCCACGCCAAGCGACCCTTGTCGTCTTCCGATAGAAGAGCTGGATCGACAGAGCCTAATCGTGCAATTATGCGCATAGCCGATACGCCCTGACGCTTGCGCTCTTTACACCAGAAGGTGGATTGGTGTCGAGGGGCTGCACGCCAGACTTGTGGACCAATGTCTTAGCGGCATCCGAAGGGTGCACGGGCGCATTCACTTCGGATTTCGAGGTGGAAGGCGCTACGGCGACCAAGGTGGAGGATGTGGCAACACTCGAGACCAGCTTTGCTACTGGTTCCTTGTGTGCCAGCCGGGGTGTAGCCAAAGTCGTAGGGACTTTGACAACTCTGGCGGGCGCAACTGCTTTTTCAGCAAGAGCCTGCCTGGGCAGTATTGAGCGTCCGGTAAGAGCGGATGCTCTGGGTTTCTGTCCGATCGTCTGTTTGTCTGTCTGTTGTCGTTTGTTGTTGTTGCTGTTCATGTTAAAAGGGTCCCCACTCAAAGCCGCTATCCCTGCCCGCAATGCGTAGTTACCCATAAACGGTCCCGTAGTTATCTTTGCATGCAGCGAGGCCACGCGAGTGTTGGCGCCAGCCCTTATGGGGACAGGTGCTCAGAGCCAGACCGGGTACTAATCGGGAGTCCTCTCAACCGAACCTACACCACCAACTTAACGGCGACGGGCAAGGAACGTACTTTGAGGCCTGCCAGGGTTTTAACGGGACGGGGGCGGTTGCAGCCCTAGCCTGGAACCGGGTTTCACCCCGGTGCTACCGTGCATACACAACTTGGTCCAGAAAGCTACAACCACCAGCTCGGAGCAGTCGGTTCAAAAAAAAAGTGAGGGTAAGATGGTCCGTGGAAAACAGAAAAAATGGGTCCGTGCCAAGGAGTATAAAATATACGTGGTTCGACAATTCGAAAAGATCATGACATCAGTCCGAAGTAGAGTCTTCCCACGATATTTGGGTAACCTTTAGTCATACACTTCAATCCACTCCGGGTACCAGAGTGAATCGAAGTACACTTAAGCCCCCACATCGCGGCAAGATCGTTACCCAGGTGGGGGGTTTAATGGGTTCCTCTACATATATCCTACGGTTAAGAAGATACCGTAATCAATATATAAGGTGATTGTCACCCTTTTTTCTTTATATCGTTCGAGTTAAATGCTATTACGGTGCCCAAAAAAAAAAAAAAAAAAAAAAAGTATGGGGTAGATTCGTATTTGGCTCAGCACACTTATTTAAATTGGGAGCACTCGCACTTAAATTCAAATTTAAATAATTTTCGCACTTAAGTAATTTCTATTTAATTCGGTGTCTATAATACTTTCATTGCTTACAGCAGCATGGCTCATAACCAAGTAGGCATTTCTGCCACTGCTACCGCTCCCCTTTTTGGGAGTGTTGTTGACAGTCATTCACTGTATGTATTCTTGTCTTTAATTTTGTTTTTGGATTTTTTTTATTTGAAAATAATAATTTCGAACTTATTGATTTTTATATTTATTAATTTAAAAATATAAGTTTTTCACCTATTATCACTTTATAATTTTTTTCAACTTACGATGCGGAAACACAATCACAATGTTTAGTTTGTTCGCGATCGTTTACAATTGGGTTTTAATTTATTAATGTTCACAATATTTGTAGTTTGATAACTATATACATATTTAATATAAATTCATTTAATATTCAAATCAAATCACTTTTATTTTCGCACACGCATAGGGCTAATTGCGTATTTGTTTTGTGTTGTTCGATGATCGATAAGCAACTCCAGATTGACCACGGCTAAAGTGGATGTACATACATATGTGATAAAATTTTGATATAATTTTAACATAAAAAAATTAGTTACTATTTTTAACGGCTGAAAAAGCCTGCAAATATTTATCTCGCAATGGAAAGAATATAATAATTTTGCAATTTCGAGAATTAAAATGGATATTGCGGACGGGGATTGTCTATATCCCTTGTTATAATTTTTGTAAATTTACCTCGAAATTGGTTCCCTGATATTAGTATTTTCCTTAGATCTACTATACGGAACAGTTTTTCAAAAGTTTCTTTAGAAAAATTAAAGAAGTGTTTAAAACTTTTGGGGGCCTTCAATTGCAATACACGTATGACCGTGTGCGACAGGCCTTTACCTTACAGCGACGTCGTAATCATTTCTGACTTTACTTACGTAAAGTTCATGAAAACTAGCCTTAAAATGTGAAAACCGTAATTGACTATAACAGCCCAACCTAAATTACGGCGTAAAGCGCAACGTAATTTAGCGCCCAGCTTTTACCACAGTGTAACCTGTTACGCTGTAATGAGCAACCTAAATAAAAGCGTCAACGTTGTGCCAAGAACAGTAATGTTAACTTACCATGTTAAATAAAAATCGCCAAATGAAAATAAAAAATAGAGATAAAATCGCAAAATTGGACTGAAAGCAGCTAACATGTCATTACTTAACTTTGTAAACACAAATATAAAAGTAAACAAATAAAAAAACACTTGTTTTACAACAAACTTCACTTCTTTACGCTCTGTCAAAATTGGATTTTCCAATAGCAAAGCGTTAACGCCGCGCAATTATGGTTGGTCTCATACATTTTAAATGGCCATGAGAAATTTTGACATTTATTTTGCGCTTTACGCCGTAATTTAGGTTGGGCTGTAAGTAGGGTTGCCAGATTCCGATTCGCAAAAAGCTGGACATTGGGTTTTAAAAAGCTGGACAAAACAAAAAAAGCTGGACATAAAAAAATACTGAGAAAATGTTAATTTTGGTTTTGTGTAAATAAATTTTATTAAAATATAATTTCTATTAAAGTATAACAAATGTACAATCAGTGTTGGCTAACATGATTTGATAATGTTAACATGAAAATTATTGCCCAAGTTATTGCAGTGTACTAAAAAAATTCTATTTAGCTGGACAAATTAAATTTTAGCTGGACAAGTTGAAAAAAGCTGGACAATCCAGCCAAGTCCAGCCAGGCTGGCAACCCTAGCTGTAAGGGAGACGGACCACTACAAACTAGATTTCGAAATAAAAAGTGAGTAGTCATTTGTAATGTTTAAAAATTGCACGATTTTAAATTTGGATTTGAATATAAGTAATCGATATCGTAATATAATTGAACTTGTGGACTTAAGCTGAACAAAAAACAAAATGCTTGTTCCGAAACAATGGGTGAATCCGGCTTTAGGGACGGTATCGTAATCGAGTTGATCCTGCATTTTAAACGATATTTTTAGCTAAGTTTGTTTACTTATCTAACTTATTCACTGAAAATATCTTTGATAACAAAGTATGTAATATAAGGTGTGCTTCAAAATCGTTATATTGTGTTTATTTAAATCTACGTAAATAAGTGCAAAATACAATCATAAATTCACTTTAAACAATTTAAATTTATGTAATTAATTTATCAAATTAAAATAATTGTTAAACAATATTGAATAATAACACCGATAAACACTGAAAATTTAATAAACAAACAACAACAATACGAACATTGTAAATAACAAGTGTATATACATATATCAAAACAATAACAATAAATTTCAATTATAAACAATAGCACATATTAGTACATAAACAATACCAAATACAACAACACAACACAGTGAACTGATTTCGGTTTTTTTTAAAATGTGTGTAACTTTTCACCTATTGGTCCTAGCAAAAATTTTCAAAAGGATATTAGATAGCTATTTCTTCAATCTTTCCAAAAAAAAAAAGGCCCAAATTGAAAAAAAATTAAAAAAAAAAAATTAATTTAAAAAAAAAAATAAAAAAAAAAATATTTTTGGAAAGATTGAAGAAATAGCTATCTAATATCCTTTTGAAAATTGTTGCTAGGACTAATAGGTGAAAAGTTACACACATTTTAAAAAAACCCTGTATGACCAAAATGTCCAACTTTGACCCCCTCTAACTCCGGCAGTTCTGGACTGATAGAGCTGAAAATTTTTATCTGGCCAACTATCCAATAGTACTAACCTTGGTGCAAATTTCATCCAAATCGGAAGACAACGATTTTAAAAATTGGGTCACTTGACACGAAATTGCCCATATTGAAATTTCTTTTGATTTTTATGTCATGCTTAATTATGCAATAGTGGGGCACCTATAAATTAAAAAAAAATTATTCCATGCAGTCAATAACATTTCCACTTTATGTAAAGAACATGTTTTTATATGGCCATCGAGAACAATGGCAGATGCAAACATTATTTGTTATTGGTCATTATTTTGGCTACTAGTTGGAGAGACCGAAATCTTTTTTTGGGTAATTCATCAGCCCCGTCTAAATAAATATAAATATAGTAAATCTAGGTTTTAGTTTAAAAGATATATGTATTTAGTGTTAAAGGATTAAATATTATTAATCATCTTGCAAAAATTTTAATAAAATTGGCTTTGAAATAGTAATCCTGAAGAATTTCTAGAGTGCGTATCGTTAAGGATACATCCGGTACATATGAGGGTTTATAAATGCGAAAATGATTATCGAAACAAAACACACAAAAAAAACAACAAAATTTTGACATTCCAAATCTCGTCAGCTGTTGAGATAAGGCTACCTTCTATGAATATGCCTTGAAACATACAAATAAATGAACATAAAGTAAACAAGAAAACAAATAGAAAATTTAAAACAAAACAATCCGAAACATATGCAAATTGAATAATAAAAAGGAAATAGAAATAAAGAACAAAACTAAATCGAATACACAAACAATAACTAAAATCAGAACAATTTATAAACCGTTTTTTACAACAATTAGAACAAATAACTTGTGAAATAAAAATTGTTTTCTTTTTAACTAAACAACAATCATAGATCACCTGTTTTTGTTTACTTGTCAATTGGAATAATAGAGTTAGCATCTGATTCTAACTTTTTCTGCACTGAGCAAAGCATTATATTATTAATTTTAAAAATGGCTTGCTTATTACAAAATTTTAATATAAAAAGTGAAGATGAAAGAATGATCGTTTGTTTGCTGTGTCATGAATGTTGTCACTTCAAAAGTAGTGGTCTTTCAGGGCTCGTTGCTGAAGCCGTATCTAAAAATAAATGTCTTTATTGGTGGTGCGAAAACTGTAGAAAATTCGGTTTAAATTATTACCGTTTTTTCCAAGAGACTAAAAACAAATTCACCGAAGAAGAGGCAATTAAATTAAATGACCGCATCGCGACATATGGAAAATTGTTTGAAGATTTTAAATCTTTGAATAATTTCAAATCTCCTCCACAGTCTTCTCCAAAACGTCGTGAGTCGGCAAGAAATATGAATAAAGATAAACGTGACGACCAAGCAAATGTTTTTGCGCCTCCATGTAACTCTGCATCCGATTGTAATGTTCGATCCTCCAATATTGCTGAAATAAATAGTAATAATTTATATCGTGAATCCGATGCAATGTTCCTTCCTCCAATATTATTGAATTAAATAGTAATAATTTATATCCTAATGGAAGCAATCCTCCACAATCTATAAATATTCCAAATGCGATTAATCCTCCTGGATCCATAAATAGTGAATCCAGGTATATTCCTCTCGGAGCAGTTTCTCCAAAAAAGACAATTTTCATTTCTCGCTTACATCGCGATACAACATCGGAATCTGTTGATTTCTACATAAGAAATACTATTGGTAATGATGCGGCTATATCAATACAGAAATTTAATTTTTCTCAACCTGGATCTATCTCATCATTTAAAATTACCATTTCTACGGATATTTTTGAAACTCTACTTAATCCGAATTTCTGGCCAACAAATACTCTAGTGCGGGAATATATGTATCTACAGAGCTAGACCCCAAAGTATTGCCGTACTTCCACAGCGTGAATCTTTTGTTTCAAAAAACTAACTGATGAGTTCATGTCCATCGCTTATGAAAATGTTCGTGGCTTGAGAACAAAACTAACAACATTATACACGAATAGTTTTAACATCGATCAACAACTATTAGTATTTACGGGGATATGGTTAAATGATAATTTTTTAAATACTGAAATACTTTGTAACAAATTTAATACCTTTCGTCGTGATCGTGGCAACAAAACTACAGGTGGAGGTGTCCTTATTGCTATTTTATGTAATTTACCTTCTGAGCTTGTAGTAATTGATACACCTCATGATATAGAATTTATAGCTGTTTCAATAAAAATGAATGGTCATCGTATTTTTATTACCTGTTCATTAAAAATGTTAACAATAACAATGCAAGTACATCAATAAAGGCGCGTGCACTTTTAAACGTAAACAACATTCCAATGACAAACAACAACGATGCTAGTACATCAAAACAAACAAAAACAAATAATGTGAGTCCAAATATTTCAGGCTCCCAAAATAATAATCGTTTTGCTAGTCTTGATTGTGAAGACATTGATACTGAGGATGAAGAATATAATGAAAACAGCAATAACAATGGACCAAAGCCGCCACCTATATTCATACCATTTGTTGCTGATATTAGCGCAATGATAAAATCTTTTTCTAAAATTATTTCTTCCTCTGAATTTCAATACAAGTCACTTAAAGATGGACAAATAAGATTACTAATGAAAAATGTAAAATCGTACAGAATTATTGTTACTCATTTAAACGACAAGAAAATTAAGTTCCATACCTACCAATTGAAGCAAGACCGATCGTATAGAGTAGTTATAAAAAATTTACATCACTCTACACCAACTACTGATATTAAATACGACATTGAAAAAAATGGTCATAAAGTTCGAAACATTGTCAATGTTCGCAGTAGAATAACGAAAAATCCCCTTCCAATGTTCTTCGTTGATTTAGAACCTGACCTAAATAACAAAAACGTATACGATATTAGGCATATAAATAACGCCATTGTCACCATTGAACCCCCAAGAAAAACTAACGATCTCGTGCAATGTCATAGATGCCAAGAATTCGGCCATACCAAAACATACTGCCGAAAAGAAGAAAAATGTGTTAAATGTGGCTTAGGACACCTTACAATAGACTGCAATAAAAATATTGAAACTCCTCCACGCTGTGTAAACTGTCTACAAAACCATCCAGCAAACTACAAAGGCTGCATAGTGTATAAACAGATATTAAAAAGAAAATTGCAAAATAATAATCTCTACAGAAGAGATAAAACCAGCCAATATGTATTTAATAGTGAAGATTACCCAAATCAATTTAAACAAAATGCAAACACCAACACTAGTCAAAATAATAGATTTTCATACTCCGAAATTTTACGGAATCCACAGCAACTAAATCCACTAAACAAGCCTTTTGGAAAACTCGAAAAATTAATTGAAAACCAAATAGAACAGACCAATAAGTTAATAAATATGATGTCCCTTTTGATATCAAAACTATGCAATTGAATTTGAGAATTGGAATATGGAATGCCAATGGGCTTTCCAATCATACTCAAGAGGTAGAAATATTTCTTAAAACTAATTTTATTGATATACTCCTAGTCTCGGAAACACACTTCACAGACAGATCATTTTTTAAAATAAAAGATTTTGACATAATAAAAGCTAACCACCCAGACAATAGAGCACATGGTGGAGCAGCAATACTTGTAAAATCATCAATAAATTACAATATCACCGACGAAATAAGACAGCAAAGTCTACAAGCTGCATGTATTAAAATATTTTGTGATTCGACTTCCATTACCATAGGCTCTATCTATTTTCCTCCCAGATTTTCCGTAAAGTGTCAGGAATTTCAAGAATTTTTTAGAAGACTTGGGCCTAGATTTATAGTAGGAGGTGATTTCAATGCTAAACATCATTGGTGGGGTTCGAGATTAATAAATCCTAAAGGCAGAGAACTTTTTAATTGTATCAGCAATAGCAACTACTCAGTTTTATCTACGGGTAGTCCAACATATTGGCCTACAGATTTGAATAAAACGCCAGATTTATTGGATTTTGTTGTATATTACGGCATACCAAATAATTTACTACAAATAGCTGATAGCTACGATCTAAACTCCGACCATTCGCCACTTATCCTTGATTTTAATACATTTTTACATTGTCACTTGAAAAGATATCAAATTTTAAATAATAAAACTGATCTATCATCATTTAGCACCTGGTTAGAAAGAACTGTCAGCCTCAATATTTCAGTAAAATCTGCATCGGAATTAGATGACGCGGTTGAAACATTTAACAATTTAATTCATGAAGCTGGATTTCTATCTACACCATCAACTGAGACCCATAATAACCCAAACCAGGTTTACGTAACTGCTGAAATAAGAACAATGATTCAAAATAAAAGAAGACTAAGAAGAATATGGCAAATGAGTAGAAACCCGAATGATAAACGTAACCTTAATAGGGCCACAAAGGAACTTAAACTACGGCTGACTGAAATAAAAAATAAACAGATTGAAAATTTTGTTAGTAATCTCAACGATATGATGAACATTACCTGTGGAATGCCACCAAATACTTAAAGCGTCCAATCAAGAAAAATACACCTATAAGAGACGAAAACGGTTTGTGGTGCAGAACAGATCGAAGCAAAGCTGAAGCATATGCATCACATTTATCAAAAATATTTCAGCCACATGAAATAAATGATTGTATTTCTACAAAAGAAATCTATGAATTTCTTGATAGTCCATGTCCAGTAGATTGGCCAATAAAACATATTTCACCAAATGAAGTACGGGAGGAGATTGCTAAGATTAATTGTAAAAAATCACCAGGATACGACTGTGTTGATGGAAAAGTAGTCCAAGCCTTGCCTAAGAAAGCTGTAATTTTTCTTACGCTTATATTCAATTCAATTTTGAGGCTAAATCATTTTCCTTCGCAGTGGAAATGTGCTGAAGTGGTAATGATCCCTAAACCTGGAAAGCCAGAAAATGTTGTAACATCATATCGTCCGATAAGTTTGCTAGTCACATTCTCCAAAATATTTGAAAGAATATTTCTGAGAAGAATGTTGCCTATACTAGAAAAAGAAAATATAATACCGGAGTACCAATTCGGGTTTAGACATATGCATGGTACACCTGAACAATGCCATCGTATAGTAAATTTTATACGGGATTCCTTGGAAAACAAAAGATATTGCTCAGGTGTATTTTTGGACGTACAACAAGCATTTGATAGTGTCTGGCACGCAGGACTACTATATAAGCTTAAAAAACTACTTCCAACACATTTTTACCTAGTATTGAAATCTTATATCAGCGGAAGGTATTACTATGTCAAGGTCAACAGAGATTTTTCTGGAATTTACAGTGTCAAGGCTGGTGTCCCTCAGGGTAGTGTGTTAGGCCCATTTTTATATACAATTTTTACATCAGATATGCCCGTAATAAATAACGTACTAGTTGCAACCTACGCAGATGATACAGCGGTGTTAGCTGCTGACACAGATTCGGACGTTGCATCACAATATCTTCAAAGAGAGCTGGATGAAATAGGAATTTGGCTAAATAAATGGAAGATAAAAGCCAACACCGAAAAATCTTTACACGTAACGTTTACTTTGCGTCGTGGAAACTGCTCACGTGCATCCATTAACAACAATAATATTCCGCAATCTGACACAGTCAAATATTTAGGCCTACACATCGATCGCAGGCTTACATGGAAAAACCACATTAAAGCTAAGAAACAGCATCTTAACTTGAAATTCAAGCGCCTATTTTGGTTACTAGGTCCCAAATCCAAACTAAGTCTCGAAAATAAGGTAATTTTGTACAAAGCAATGTTAAAACCAGTGTGGACCTACGGTATACAGTTGTGGGGAACGGCCAGCAATTCTAACATTGAAATTCTACAGAGGTTTCAGTCAAAAACATTGAGGTCCTTAGTTAATGCTCCGTGGTTTGTATCAAATAAAACAATTCATGATGACTTATCAATTCTGATGGTTAAAGAAGAAGCTAGAAAACATAGCAAAAATTACTTGGAGAGGCTGAGTAATCATTGTAACCCATTGGCAATAATGCTACTAGATGACACAAATGAAGTAAGAAGATTGAAAAGGAACCACATATTGGACTTGCCGTTTCGTACCTAATTAATTATACATACATTAATTAAATTCTGTGTACATATATGTAAATATTAAACTTTAGGACTTTTGTATATAATGTATATATTATAAATTTTTGAAATAATTTTAATTTTAATCATTTTTGTTTTTGTATATTGTTGTTCTCATTGGAGTTCAACAATGAATGTTATTCTTTATTTCATAAAATTTACTTAATATCCTTGGATAGATTGTAAATAAAACTAATAATAAAAAAAAAAAAAAAAAAAAAAAAAAAAATATATTCCGCCATCTTCTCCACAAGCTGTATACATAAAACAGGCAAAAGATATTAGTTCTGTAGCTCATTCTTCAAAAAACGGTGATTTTATTTTTGTCCTTGGAGATTTTAATCTACCTTCAATTCAATGGAAATACCAGATGATGGTTATTTCATTCAAATCAAGCTGAATTCAAATTTCGACGAATTATTTAATATATTGTATGATTTAGGTCTATTCCAAATTAATGGCATTCCAAACATTAATTTCAAAATATTGGATTTAATATTCGTAATTGAAGTGACTAATAGCTTTATTAAACGCTCATTCCCTATTACCAGTTCTGAGGATTGTTATCACCCAACGCTCGTATTAAAAACATCCATTCCATTTAATTTATCGATGCCTTCGTGTAGTAAAAATGAGAAAGTTTTTTCATTTAAGCACACCAACTATAATATTGTTACGTTTTTACCTTTTAAAAACGTTAAAAATATGAGTTCGTAGATTGCAAATAAAATAAAAATAAATCTGTGTTTATTTTTCAATCAATTCTTTATTTTCTGCACAACTTTCGTGCCACTGTTCGAACTTATTCCACGCATACAATGATAACTTCCACAATATGTGCTTGTTCGTGATATTTCTCTGCTTATAACCTTTTTTTATAAGCAACAACAACACTTGTTAGTTATTCTTCTTTGCTCACAACCTTTCTTGTAAGCACCACACTAACAACTGTTTTCTTCACGCAACTTGTCTGCACACAAGTCTGACTGGATTATAACTCGATCTCGTATCTTCACACACCACTGGTTGAATTCTCACTCAATTCAACGCGACGTCGTCACACGACTAACTTCACTCGAACTCCGAGAATAACGTGTCTTCATACACGACTGACTCAATTCTAACTGAATCATCGTTGCTCGCTTTATCTTGCCTTTTATATCACTGGATCAACAGTGTGAAGGATGCCCTTGAAGGATGATGACGACCTTCGGGAACAATCCAAAAATGTAAACAACTTGTTTCCATTTTTGTTGTTCGTGTATCTTGTTTACTTTCGTCCAGGCAGAGTTGTTGTTGTTTTGTTTGTTTGTCTTTCTGCTATATTTTTTTATACACAGACGTTGTTGCTATATGCTTACTCATTCGTTGATCACGTGAACAACGGCATTGTTTTGTTTTTGGAGCTTTTGTTTATTATTTTAACAACACCATTTCCATTTTCGTAACAATATGTTAAATCAACTCCTAATCAATACGAATTGGTACTCCTTATTTTCATGCTATACTAATGTTGATGATATGTCTAATGCCTTTTACTCTAAGGTTAATACATTTTTGAATTTATATGTTCCAAAGCAAATATATAGACAATTATCCGGTCCTCCATGGAATAATAAACAACTGGCTCGTGTGAAAAATAAGAAGAATAAATACTATAAAAAGTTTAAACGATCTGTTTGTTATACTGATTATATAAGATATTCTATTACCCGCGCGGAATACACAATACTTAATAAATCATGTTACGATAAATATGTAAATACAATGAAGTCCAACTTTAAGCGTAACCCGAAATCGTTTTTTAAATTTGTTAATTCAAAGAAAAAAGTAACTGGTTTTTCATCTTCCATGTGATTTCAGCAGATTGAATCTAGCTATAACAGCATTATAACCAATTGATTTGCCAATTTGTTTTCCACAACTTATTTGAAGGCAACTTATAAAGATTCCATTGAGTATCCCCTTAAAATACAAATTCCACTGTGTCAATATCTTCAATCGACGTTTCTGCTATTTCTATGGAATTAAGAAAACTAAGGTTCTCCTATAACTTTGGACCTGATAACATTCCTAGTAGCATATTAATTAATTGCGCCGACGCCATAGCTGTTCCAAAGAAGGATTCATTCATTGTTCCTTTGTTCAAATCAGGAAATAAATCCGATGTTACAAATTATCGTGGTATTGCAAAACTGAGCATAATTCCAAAACTATTTGAAAAAATGATTACTGATGATTTATGTTATCAAGTTTCTAACTTGATATCTCCTTATCATCACAGTTTCCTAAAGAAGTGTTCTACTACAACAAACCTACTTCATCTTTCAGCAGTTGTTTATCGAGGATTTTTTCATCAGCAACAAACAGACGTTATTTATACGGATTTCAGCAAGGCTTTTGATAAAGTCAATCATGTACTTTTGAAGAAGAAACTTTATTTAATGGGATTTATTAATCTTAGATTAAAATGGATTTACTCATATTTAACTAACAGAAAACAAACCGCACTTTTTAAAAACTGCTGCTCCAGAAGTATTGATGTCCTTTCTGGTGTACCTCAGGGTAGCCATCTTGGACCGCTTCTATTTTCATTGTTTATTGGCGACTTACCTGATATGATTCACTATTCCAACATCCTAATGTACGCTGATAACGTAAAAATTTTCCTAAGTTATCGCCAAATTTCCGATCAGAAACTTCTTCAAAATGACCTAAACTCGTTTCATTTATGGTGTAATTTAAATCTAATGCAGCTTAATCTCAAAAAATGTAAATAAATGAGATTTGTAAGAAAGAATCCGATTCCAGCAAACTATGCTTTTGATGGATACGAGCTTGAGCTTGTTGATAACTTCCTGGATCTAGGAGTTCTACTTGATCACATGCTAAATTTTATTCCGCACATAGCTATGACAGCAAATAAAGCTAGAAGCGTATTTGGTTTTATAAAACGGTGGGCAAAAGAATTTAACGATCCTTATGTTGAATAAATTGACCATACATAACATTCTATAGTTTGGATGAATTGAGCAAATATTGAGCTGACCTTATCATTTTGAAGTACACTTTATTTCCTTCTTTATTATTATTTATTTCTTTATTTATTTCTTTATTACAGATGTCAATGGAATAAAAATTAAATAGAGCAATAATTAATTAATTCAGTATGGTTAATTTACTATGGTTAACAACTTCCTCGGCTGCAATCTAATTTTCGAACATTATTTAATTCCAAATTCAAAAATCATGTGACTATATCGTAAAGAATGCCTGATAGATTTATATACTATGAACAATTGTGAAATTGAAAATAATTTAATTCAACCCAAAGGGTTTAGATTAAAAATATTTGATGTAAAATACGAAGAAGTGTGTGTGCAATCACATGAAAAACGAGGCATTTGACTACGCTAGTTGATGTCCTGGTAAGTGTTAATGTTATTGTTATTTATGTATTATATTTTTTTTTACTTTTTTGTATCGATTATTACAGATATCGATGGGATAAAAATTAAATAGAGCAATAATTAATTAATTCAGTGTGGTTAATTTACTATGGTTAATTATTTCCTCGGCTGCAATCTAATTTTCGAATAATTTAATTCCAAATTCAAAAATCTTATCATGTGACTATATCGTAAAGAATGCTTGATAGATTTATATACTACGAACGATTGCGAAATTGAAAATAATTTAATTTAACCCAAAGGGGTTAGATTAAAAATATTTGATGTAAAATACGAAGAAGCTTTAAATTGAAATTACACGAAAAGCGACATGTTTGACTGCGCTAGTTGATATCCTGGTAAGTGTTAATGTTATTGTTGTTTATGTATTATATTTTTTTACTTTTTTGTATCGATTATTACAGATACATATCGATGGAATAAAAATTAAATAGATCAATAATTTTTTAATTCAATATGGTCAATTTACTATGGTTAACAACAACCTCGGCTGCAATCTAATTTTTGAACAATATTTAATTCCGATTTCAAAAGTCGATCATGTGACTATATCGTACAGAATGCCTGATAGATTTATATATTATGAACATTATCGAAATTGAAAATAATTTAATTTAATCCCCTTGAGTTATATGATGTATAACACGAAAAAGCCTTAATGTGAGTGAAATCACACTAAAAGCGAGACGTTTGACTGCGCTGGTTAATATCCTCGTAAATGTTATTATTATTGTTATTTATACATATATTATATTATTTTGCTTTTTTGTATGGATAATTAATGGAATAAATCAATGTATGCTTCTAGGTGCGAAATAGGGAAATGGCCTCGTTTATCCTGTGTATGGTTGTCGGATCTAAGACACCGTACCGAACTGCCTTCAGAGGCTAAGGCAAAGCCATTGAAGCACTCGAGTTGGTAGTCATAAGCATAACAGCAGGTGCAATAGGTGGCATCGAAAATATCCAGCCTACTATGAAGACGTTCGTTCTTCGCTATGACCGTTATCAGCAAAGCGTCTTACTGACTGTCAAGCTTTACAATCGATCGCGCCACCTTTATCGTCAATGACTATTCCTAATAGTCTGTTGGTGATGGACATCATAATACCTACTGCAGTACCACCATCGTCTATAATGCGATTGCTGTACCGGCTCGAATTCAATTCCCGGTTGAGCGTTGGTGACGCTTTCACGATGACCTCAGTATCCTTTTTCGGCGACCATGGTTTAAACCTCTTATCGCTAATGTCATCTCGAGAGCAAATATTGATCATATCAGCATCTTGGTGATATCGTCCTCCATCAAGCGCTGACGTTGGCGTTATCTCATCCGAAAACTTGGAGTCCAACCTACCCTTAGGATTCTTAACCTTAACGGTACGATATATATTACACCCAAATCAAAAAAATTACCAAATTAAATATTTCTAAGAACCAAAGTCAATTTACAAACCAAAAACATAATATAATTGAAAATGTGAACGGTATCGTAGTCGAGTTGATCCTGCATTTTAAGCGATATTTTTAGCTAATTATATTTACTTATCTAACTTATTCACTGAAAATATCTTTGATAACAAAATATGTAATATATAATTGAAATATTTTCCAATTTTTAGTACATATTTATTTCTTTATTACAGATGTCAATGGAATAAAAATTAAATAGAGCAATAATTAATTAATTCAGTATGGTTAATATACATACTATCGTTAACAACTTCCTCGGCTGCAATCTAATTTTCGAATAATATTCAATTCCGATTTCAAAGGTCGATCATGTGACTATATCGTAAAGAATGCCTGATAAATTTTTATATTACGAACAATTGCAAAATTGACAAATAATTTAATTTAACTCAAAGGGGATAGATTAAAAATATATGATGTAAAATACGAACAAGCGATAATGTGTGTCAAATCACACTAAAAGCGACACGTTTGACTGCGCTAGTTGATATCCTGGTAAGTGTTAATATTATTGTTATATATGTATCTATTATATTTTTTTACTTTTTTGTATCGATTATTACAGATACATATCGATGGGATAAAAATTAAATAGAGCAATAATTAATTAATTCAGTATGGTAAATTTACTATGGTTAAGAACTACCTCGGCAGTCATAAGCATAACAGTAGGTGCTATAGATGGCATCGTAAATATTGAGCCTACCATGGAGACGTTCGTTCTCCGCCACGACCGTTCTCAGCAAAGTGTCTTACTGCCTGTCATGCTCTATAATCAATCGCGCCACTTTTATCGTCAAAGACTACTCCTAATAGACTGTTGGTGATGTACTTCATAATATCTACTGCAGAACCACCATCGCCTTTAATACGATTGATCCACCTAATACCGACTTGAAGGCAACTCCCGCTTGAGCGTTGGTGACGCCTCCACGACGACCTCAGTGTCCTTTTTCGGCGACCACATTTTAAGCCTCTTATCGCTAATGTCATCTCGAGAGCAAATATTGATCATATCAGCATCTTGGTGACATCCCCCTCCATCAAGCGCGGAAGTTGGCGATATCTCATCCGAAAACTTGGACTCCAACCTACCCTTAGGATTCTTAACCTTAACGGTAGGATATATATTACACCCAAATTTATAAAATTATTAAATTAAGTATTTCTAAGAACCAAAGTCAATTTACAAAACAAAAACATAATTTCTATTGAATACTAAAACCTACATCAAATTCCGTAATCAAATCAAAAATCCAAAAACAGCAACCATCATAGTTGATCAGAATATGACTTCACGATCAGTATTCAGCAAATCCATATTTTCTTACATCAAAATGTTTTCTTTTTTCTATTTTCTTTTAATAACAAAAACACACAAGCAAAAAATTATACTGTAAAAGTAATTAGACCAAAACAATTTATAGACAGATAGGACGGTCACGAAAAACCATATGAACCGATGTACTTCACGTAATTAAAAAAAAAAAAAAAACAGTATTCCAAAACCAAACTACCGATAATGTGATAAAATAATGGTATAGTAAGGTGTTTGGCCAAGGTTGGCACAGCCCCACTCGAAAGCAAAAATACCATACTTGCAGGGAACAACTTAAGCCGCATATCTAAATTAACAACCCACTAATATAGAATGCGCACACGACGAGCTACAGGTACCGACAACAATAATCAATAACACCTCTGAAGTCATCAAATATGCCTAGGACGTATTTGGAGGTACTTTCCTCTACACTACGCTTGACGTAAGACCAAGCGTCCTCAACACATCTACTTGCTCTAAAGCCGTACTGGTACTCACATGTGCCCTCGGTGTAGACCTCCTTCATAACAACCTCAATGAGGTTGTGATCACTCACAACCCATTTGTCACACACCCTCCACCTAAAGTCAAAAAGCGTCATTACTGCCCCATTTGCGGTTGTCACGTCAAAGTCACTAACTAGGGGCTTCAATTTGTACCGCACAATGGTTTATTTCACGTATTTCGAAAACCTTTTTATTGTTTGATCAATATCAAAGTTGAACATAGGCAGTGGCTGTTTGGTGAATCTGCTTTTAACATTAACAATTTGTTTAATTGTCTATTCTAGTAGAATAATGAAGATCTTTAATCACAAATCTATAAGAGCGTTCGCTTTTTAACTGAAATGTGTGGTAACTGATGTTATTAGCATCGAAATATTTAACTAATTTTCGATATGAGTAAACTAATTTTATATTTAATTTAACTTGGCCATCCTATAAAGCTTTATAATTAAAGTCAGAATTATCAATTACACTACATATACATTTAATCATTTTATTAACATTGCTAACATTATTAATGAATATTGGCGGTGGTTTTGCTGCAGTTGCTCCAGCTTCATCTTCGTTTTCATCGACATCAGAATTTTCCTTATTTTTGTTATTAGTATCGTGACTGTTATCAAGTTCAGCATATTTATTTATATTTGAGCAGTTTGCAATATTATCTAAACTTTTTTGTTTCTTTGCAATGCTTGTAATATTTGTTGTTTTTTTACGTTTTGTTGTAACAACTCTATATATATTTATGAACTTACATTTATTCATTATGTAATAATTTTACTCTATTTTTATGAACCCCTTAGAGTTCTTATTGTTTTTTATTCTTATTAATATATTTTTATCTTCTATTGCTATGACCTTATAAGGCCCTGTGTATAATTGGTCTAGTTTGTGTCCAGGTGCATTTTCTACTAGGACTATGTCATTAATTTGAATGTCTTGTGGACACATTTTGTCATAAATTTCCTTTTGCTAAAGTTTTGTCCTTTCAATTAACAATTTGGTTTTGGTGTGCTAATTGTAAGCTATATTTAACCTCCTTATCGTTGCCTCAATATTATATATTGGGTCTACCACCCCTTTTAGAAGAAAGTTGTGCGGTGTGGGCGGTTTCGCGAACACCAGCTCAAATGGGCAATAACCATGTACAGATGAGGGGGTTGTGTTGTATCAAAATTATGTATACCAATGTCTTGCTTGCTTCTGAAATAGGTAAATCTTTTCCTATTTCTCCCTGTGATAGTATAGCTCCTAATGCATAATTTGATGCATCCGTGGTCAATATAAATGGCTTTTCAATGTCCGGATATCTTAATATTGGTGCGTTGACTTATTTTGTCCATAGTGTATCAAAAGCCTGTTGACATTCTTCTGTCCATTGGAATTCTTTTCCTTTTTTATTTTGATCATTTAAACATTTTGTGATCTCCGCAAAATTTTTTATGAAACGTCTATAATAATTGCAAAATGCAACAAATCTCTTCACTTCATCTTTGTATTTCGGAATTGGATATTGTACTATAGCCTTATGTTTTGAAGGATCCATTCGTATACCGTCTTTTGTTATTTGGTGTCCCAAATAGATTACTTCTGATTTTAGAAATACACATTTTGAAACATATAATTTCAAATTGTATTTTGACAAGCGTTCGAATACTTTTATAAGGTTCTCATTATGGTGTTTTAAACTACAGCCAAATAAAGGGTCCGCCAAATAACTTTTTTTTTTTTTTGAAAATGCTTTAAAGAAAACTACTGAATATTTTCTCAAATTTATTTTTTTATTTGAAAGTACAATCCTTCCGGTTAATAATGGAAAATAATTTCATTCAAATGGCTGCCTCGGCTGGCCATACAGTAGCCTACACGATCGGTCCAAATTTTAAGGACATTATCGATTGTGTGCAGCTGTATTTCACCAATGGCTTCACGAATATTGTACTTTAAAGCGTCAATTGTCTCTGGCTTGTCGGCGTAAAACTTATCTTTGACGGCACCCCACAACGGTGTCAAATCGCAGTTCCGAGGTGGCCAAACGACATCAGCTCTACGGCTGATAATGCGATCTTCAAAAACAGGGCCCAAAACATCTAGAGTAGCTTCGGCTGTGTGGCACGTATCGCCGTCCTGTTGAAACCAAATGTTGCCAATATCCTCATATTCGTTCAGCGGAAGGATAAAACTAATTATCTGCCAAATCAGACATGAGCTAAGTGTTACCATTCACGAAATAAGCACTAGTTAAAAAAAAACGTTAGATGGCGGACCCGATACAATGATTCCATCAACGTACAAAAATGCTCTTGAAACTAGTCCACTTAGTGCTATTGTCAACATTCTTTGGAAACTATTAGAAGAAATCTTCAAACCAAATGGTAACCGTTTAAATTGATAATGACCATTACTAGTTGAGAATGCAGTTAAATGCCTTGAATCTTCGTCTAAATATATTTGGTGAAATGAGCTAGACGATCCAAAATATCTTCTAACCTTGTCAATGGAAATTTATCGTTTATTATCTTCTTGTTTAGTTGTCGAAAATCCACTAACAGTTTCCATTTCTCTTTTCCATTACTGCTCTTTTTTGGAACTACCAATAAAAGTGAATTGTGTGCACTATTCGACGGTTCAATTATATCGTCATCCAATAATTGTTGTACTTGGTTATTAATTTTATCATATTGTGTTTGTGGTAATCTATAATTTTTTATGTATACGGGCGTATTGTCAGAAACTTTCAATTTTTGTGTATAAAAATTATTTGTTGTCAACGAAAAATATCTTGATAATCTTTGAAGATTTCTATTAATTCTGTTTTGACTTTATTGTCTTCAATGTTAATTTGCAAAGTGTGAAGAATTTTTCTGAATCTCTCTGCATCAAATTTTCTTTCTTTCTGCGTATTTGATTGTGTTATAAAATTGTAATTTTTAAGTGGTTCCACTTCGAAATTAATATTTTCTAAAATTACATCGTTATCTGTTGTATTTAATTTTTTGACATGGCAATTTCCATTTCCTGGTACAACTGTATTACTAATAAATATCCCTGGTTGAATTTCTTTATTCAAAATTATACTGTCCTCATCTATATTTAAATTTATGGGATGAATGCTTTCTGATCGCTTTTCTACTTTGATACAATAATTTCTTCATCGGTATTGTGACATTCTCATTTCCTAAAGTAAGCGTTATTGTAAACGTTTCGTAATCAATTTTACACAAGAATCTTGTAAAAAAGCCTCTTCCTAGAATTCCGTCTGCCGGTATGTGAAATTTATCGTCTATGATGTGGAATTTATGGTTTTCGTTCACATTATTTACTCTGAAACCTAGTTCTGATGTTCCTATCGATTTTATCCTTTCTGTTGTGATGCCTGTAAAAGTAGTCGTGTGCTCTTTATCAATGTCCTCCAAATCATAATTTAGTTTGTTTAGTTTACACAAAGAAACGTCTGCTCCTGTGTCAATTAAAAATGTAAGACTCAAATTTTTGCCTATTTCCAGAATTATGTAATTAGTAATATAATGCGACAATTGAAAAACATTATTTAATTTTACAGTTGTTCCTCCGGATCGCGAGTTTATGCAGTTCCTTGGTTCACGTCCGGGGTTTCGTAGTTTTCCAGTACACAATGTACATTCCTTTGGTTATTACGGTTATAGTTAGTTATTCTATTGTTGCTGTACATATTTCTCCCTCTGTTATTTACATAATTACCCCTATAATTTGTCGGCCTATTGTTGTTGTTATTTACTGTATTGGTATCTATTTGCCTGTTATTGAGATTGTAGCCATTGTCACTCCTAAAATGATTAAAATTGTTTGTCTTGTTATTGTTTCTCTGCCTTTTTCGCGCCTTCCTATATTCTTGTACTGTGAAAAATATAACACCTGTTCGCTACTGTTATTGAATTCTTTCTCCAGTTCTAACGCTAACTGCACGGCTTCATTGAGGTCTTTAGGTCTGGAAGCGAAAATGGTGTGTTTAAACCCGTTTAAACCCGTTTTTAAAAGTGTTTAGTGCGAAACTTTCATTAACAAGTGTGTCTGATTGGACTGTGCTGCAGTTTGGTATATCCTTTATTTGTAATTCATTCAATTCCGATATTAATTGTAGTATTTTCTCATGATATGTGTTTATATTCATGTTCTTTTGGCAGAAATTATTAAGTGTAGATTGTAGTTGAGCTACAGATCTTGTTGACCTATCTGATAGTCTTTTCTTTAGTTCGTCGAATGTCGCTGGTACAGATATTCCCAACGAAGTTCTAACAGTGTTTGTCAGCTTAACATTGTACACGAATTTCAATAGGGTTGGTTTCTGTTCATTTGTCAACGTATCGTTAACAAGTTCTACGGTTGTGAGAAAGGAATTTAGGTCCCTGTAGTTCCCTGAGAACTTTGGGATCACCTTGATGGCAGTCTCTAAATTGAAATTAGACATATTTGCCGAACTTTGTATTTGATCACTCACTATTGTGCCTTGTATGACAAGCGCTTCTTCAATAAGATATTTTGCCTTGTTATAGTACTTTTCAAACTTGTCAGTGCTCTTTTCTATTTCCTCCTTTTTAATTATATTTCTTTCTATCAAATCTAAGAATTGTTTCTCTAATAGTTTTATTTCTTCTAACTTTTTTACTAGTGTAGACCTCGTATATCCTCTGGACCCTGTTTTTCTGAAATTTATTATTATTGTTTCTAACCTAGCTATAATTACTTCCGTAGGATGTATTAATTTTTATTTAATTTATATAATGTTTTATTTTTGCTTAAACTTGGACAACGGCTTTCTTACGGACATAATCCTTAAAATACTTATTAACTTTATAAATTAAAAAACAAATGATTGCAAACGTATCTATCTTTATACTATTTAATTCCATTGCTTGCTGGTTGATGGCTCCGATGTTGATTTTTTCTTCCTTGTTGGTGGTTTTTTCTTCTCTTGTTTGCGTTTGTCCCATCTTATTTCAACTGCTGCAAATATAGTTTTCTTTTGGCTTCTCCTGAGGTAATTCCCATAAGCCTAGTATCTCAGCCTTTTTTTTATTGTTGTTTTCTACCACCTCGGTTTGGTTTCTTTTTAGGTTGGGGAGGGGTGACTTCTCTTCGCTTAGCCGTCCTTGCCTTGTACTCCTCTATCGTAAGGGGCCTTGGTCCACAATTTATTGGTGTAGGCTTATATTCTGGGCATCTCTCGGTTTTTCCTTCCGGTGTGAATTCTTCTAGTAGAAATTGGTATTTGTCGAATATTTTATCTACTTCTTCCTTTGAAGGAATCTCGTCATTCAAGGCCATATCAACCGGATGTGAAGGTAGAGGGAAGATTCTAGTATATAAAGTTCTAGGCAGGAGGCAGGATCGCCATATAATGTATTTTAAATATTTAAAGGGCAGGAAGATTTAAAATTGATATTGTGCTAGTTTAGTTTTGAATGCTATGTCTAGCCACAGCAGTTTTGATTCTTCCCTGCACTGTTTAAGGTGCTGGGTTAGAATAAATGAGGAACGCTTTGTCTTCTCGTCTTTATTTGGATATTTTCAACTATTTATACTATTTTCTAATCTTTACAATTGTCCTTAATATTAATGTTGACATTTTTCATCCCATTTAAATTTGGTGTTTTTCTTTAGTAACGCACTTAAAGGTTGGGCTATATCTGCGAAGTTGGATATAAATCTTCTGTAGTAGTTACAGAATGCTACAAAGCGTCTTACATCATCCACGTTTTTTGGAGTTGGATACTCATTTATCGTTTTGTGTTTCATTGGATCAGTTTTTATGCCATCTCTTGTAATTAGATGACCTAAATAAACAACGTCGGGACATAAGAAATTACATTTGTCTGCATTTAACTTTAAATTGTATCTCCTTAAACGGTCAAGAACACGAATTAAATTTTCATTGTGATGATTTAAACTGCAGCCGAATATTATGATATCATCAACATATAAGAAAGCATCGGTTTCTAAACCTGCTAGTGCAATTGTTAACATTCTTTGGAAACTATTAGAAGAAATTTTTAGTTCAAATGGCAATCTTTTGAACTGGTAGTGTCCATTTGATGTGGAGAATGCAGTAAGTGGTCTGGATTGTTCGTGGAGTTCTATCTGATGAAATGAACTGGTCATATCTAACGTAGAAAACCATTTTGCGCGTCCTAGTTTATCAAGTATATCCTCTAATTGTGTTAGTGGAAACTTATCGTTTACAATTTTGTCGTTGAGTTTTCTGAAATCTACAACTACACGCCATTTCTTCTTATCTGCAACATTTTTCTTTGGTACAAGTAGCAAAGGTGCATTGTATGGACTTTTCGAATTTTCTATTATGTCATCTTTAAGCATTTGTTCTACTTGTTCTTTAATAACGTTGGAATGTGCATGCGGCAGTCTATAAATTTTGATAAAAACCGGTGTATTATCTGTCGTTTCTATTTTCTGGGTGTAGAAATTATTCGTCGATAGTGGTTCACCCTCCAAATGGAAAATTTCTTGATATTCTTTGAAAATATTGTATAGTGTTTCCTTTGCTCTGTCGTCATTGCAGTTTATTTTTATTTTTTCTTTAAGTATTTGGAATCTTTTATCGGTGTTTTTTGTTTTTTGTTTATATGGCAATATGATATAATTTTCAAGTGGCTCAGTTTCCAATGTTATGTTTTTTACAATTACCTCATTGTTATTGGTGTTTAGTATTTTAATATGTGACATTCCACTTTTGGGTACTATTGCATTACTTATGAATACGCCTGTTGCTATTTCTTTGTTTGTAATTAGAGTGTCAGCATTGAGGTTTAACTTCACAGGGTGTATTATTTCAGTTCTGGGTGGTATTCTCACTGTAAGTGTGTCAAATGCATGGGAAAAGTTATTATATTCTCATCATCGTTTAATGACAAAGTGAATGTTTCATAATCAATTTTACATAAAAATCTTTTTAGAAAATCTCTTACAATTATTCCGTCTGTTTCTATTGGAAATTTGTTGTCGACCAATTGGAATTTGTGTGTATAGGTATTGTTGCCGATTGATAATTTTAAATTGAGGTTCCCATTGAGTAAATTTCTTCTTTTGAAATACCTGTTAATTTGCATTTCTCATCAGTGTAGTATTCTTCGTTATTAAGTCGCTTTGTTACTCTGCATAGTGAGATATCTGCGCCAGTATCTACTAAAAATGTTAAATGATGGCCCTTATGTTGGAGTATTATGTAGTTTCTATTTTGGTTTGATATTTTATATACTCTTAATTTTGGCTGTCTGGAATATCGTTGTATTCCGAGCCTTGGCAGTTTCCCTGATCTTCGATCATTCGTATATTCTGTGGTTGATTTCTGTAATTATTCCTGTTGTTGTTGTTATTTCTGTAGCTTTGTCCACTTTGATTTTGATATTGGTTATTTCTGCTACTATTATTTCTATTGAAATTATTGTTTCTATTGTAGTTGTTAAAATTGGTGTTGTTTCTGTTAACGTTATTGTTGCCTCTGTTGAAATTATCGTTGTTTCTATTAAAATTGTTATTTCTGTTGAAATTGTTCTTTCGATTAAAGTTGTTGGTTCTGTTGAAGCTGTTGTTTCTATAATTTTGTTTGTTTTGTGCTGCATATGAGGATCTATAGTACATTACTTGGGTCTCATTAGTTCTCTCGATCTCACTTGCCAAGTTAATTGCTTCTACTAGTGTATTTGGTTGGGCAGCAAATGCTATTTGTTTTAGCTGGTCATTCAATCCATTTTTGAATATGTTTAAGGCATATGCTTCGTTTACTTTTTCTGTAGCCTGTCTTTCTAAATTAGTTACATTATTACCTAATTCTTGTATTTGTAATCTTTTCAGTTGAGCTATTTCTTTGAGCAGCCTGTCTCTAAATACCTGTTAAGGGCAATTATATTGATGTATGTTCGCTAGGTTGGTATATATTTGGGAAATCGTTGTTTCCTATTTAAATTTTTCTCTCAAGTTTGTTGCTAATGTTATGTAGTCTGTTGGTTCTGGGCTAGTTCCTAATATAGCCTTTACCTTAGGATTTAATTTTATATGGTATACGACCTCTATTAATTGTCGTTTTCCATCTACGCTTAGTGAATTGTGTAATAATTCTACAATTTTCAAAAAACTATCTAGTTCGCTGTGTTTTCCTGTGAACATTGGTACTACCTTTAGAGTGGTCTCTATGTTGAATTCTGCCATCTTTATATTTTCCTTTTCTTTCAGTTGTGTTATAAGTCAATTCTTTGTCTTCTTGTATAATTCTAACGTCTCTATTCTTAATGATTCTTCTATAGTTCCTAGGTTTTCTAGTTTTCCTTTATATATATCCAATTCCGAAATTTTGTTAATAATTGTTTCTTCAGTGTACTTTCTGCTTCCAGATTTTTTTAAATTTATGTATATTTCATAAATACTTTCTTTTATTTCTTCCATTTACAAAACATTATTATTATTGCTTATAATGTGCAAGAGCAAAAATATATATAATAATATTTGCAAATGTTTATCAGAATGTTATGCAACAGGAAAACGTCTTTCTCCCGAAGTAAACGAGAAGTGCGATCATCAAGGGAATGGACACTATGCTTCTCACGACGACAAGAACAGCGCCCAATAACTGTAATGTGCACGAACAAAAACAAAGATGTAAATTTTAATCAGATATCCCCATGCGACAGAAAAACAACTCCTTCCAGATGTAAATGGAAGGCGATCATTCAACGTAATGGTCACTAATGAATCAAAAGAAACAAAAGCGCCATTTTACTGTAATGTGCAGGAGCAAATCTGATAGGGGATAACATGTTTCCGTTGCACTCGTCTGAAAGAAGAATCACCATGCACCTGCTTTGTGATGGACACCATATACGTGCCATTTCCATTTCCATTCCCTTCGGAATGCACACTACAGAGGTCTCAGGTTTCCTGTAGATACACAAGCAGAGCAGGGACTCACTCATAAAGGATCGTCTAAAGCAGGTCGGCGGGAGCCTATGATTCGCTAGCTAGCAGTCGGGTGGGGGGGGGGTTCTTGACCTAGTTTAGCCGCCTTGGTCTTGCTACACATTAATTTATAAAGACTCCCTAGGATATTAATTACTATAGTTACTCTAAATGTTACGAGTAGTATAGAAACAAAACAAATAAAGCCCCACTATACTACTCAGGGAAATATATAAAAACAAGGGTTAATTATCCTCACTCTTGAATTAGGTCTCTCAGGTGTATTGAGAAACCACGCGTCTTCACCCTCCCTATACCTGTATCTTAGGAGCGCAAATGTATACTAAGATCCCTAAATATCGTCAGCCTAGCACAGTCAATCCATAAGAGAGAATTACACAAAATCAATTATTCATTTTGAAAATTTATTAACAGCTTAATTATACAAAACTACTTTTAAAATTTAATCAATATAATCATATCCCATAAAAAATTCAATGGCAGCCAAAGGCCCCGTATATACACAGATACAACTAAATCCTAAAACAAATCTCCTAACTTGATACAACCGAAACTTAAATTTCAGACAAATCTGCATATTATACACCCTCAATCGAAAGAAAAAATTTACTAGGTTCAATTACCAAACTTTCCGATTGAAGATATATAACTGCCATTAAGCGGTAATCTTCCGGATGTACCAGGAACTAAAAAAAACTAAATTAACAAAAATCGGGCAAACCCGCGAAAGACAAAAGCTCTCAATATTAGCATAGAAGTACTTAGAAAAGTCGTCCTGAAAAAAACGACCTAAATCAATCCTACAATTTCAATAACGTTAATAAATGCCTACTTTTAGGGAGTAATAAAAATTGAAAATTATGTAAAATCTATATCATGACACAAAATGTGTATGCTGATAGATTAAGGTCATGATTAAGGGTCATGTCCATGATTATCTACCAATAACAAAATCTACAGTAACAATGATAATAATGGCAAAATCCAAAACATTAGATATATGAGGTGCTTAAAACTAAATTATAATTAGAAATTCATATAAAAAATTAATGGGAGCATACACTCAAGAGAATAATAATAATTCATATAAACAATATAACTTTCACTTACCCTTAGGACAGCAGTAATCAGCGATGAGGCCTCTCCGCGACGATGCTGTTGACTACAAGGAAGGAAAGTAGAGAGCTTGTCTAGATTAAGATAACCTACTTCATTAATACTAATTAAATAAAACCTGGGGGGGATACGTTTGAGGATATGATACAGATGAATTGTTGAATAAGATGATAATGAGGATTTGAGGTTATGTTGAACTAAAGTTGATTATGATGGCCATGTGGATACGTTTGAGGAGTAGGTATACACACGATTATAAACGCCTTTTGATAATATACAGATGAATTGTTGAATAAGATGATACTGAGGATTTGAGGTTATGTTGAACTAAAGTTGATGATGATGACCATGTGGATACGTTTGAGGAGTAGGTATACACATGATTAAAAACGCCTTTTGATATGATACAGATGAATTGTTGAATAAGATAATACTGAGGATTTGAGGTTATGTTGAACTAAAGTTGATTATGATGGCCATGTGGATACGTTTGAGGAGTAGGTATACACATGATTATAAACGCCTTTCGATAATATACAGATGAATTGTTGAATAAGATAATACTGAGGATTTGAGGTTATGTTGAACTAAAGTTGATGATGATGACCATGTGGATACGTTTGAGGAGTAGGTATACACACGATTATAAACGCCCCCTGATAATATACAGATGAATTGTTGAATAAGATGATACTGAGGATTTGAGGTTATGTTGAACTAAAGTTGATTATGATGACCATGTGGGTACGTTTGAGGAGTAGGTATACACATGATTATAAACGCCTTTCGATAATATAATATACCGAGGAATTGTTGGGCACGCTGTTGTTCCCTCTGGATTTTCTAGAACAGATCCCCGTGATCTGTGGATGTAGTCAATATGCTGGTTTCGATATTTCTTTCTTCCACGTAACAATAGAAAAGCGTTTAAAAGTAAACAAGTAAACGAGTACACAGAAACAAAAGAAAAGAAAAGAGAGAGCTTTTTCTTCTCTACACCAGCTTTTATATCTGTCATGAGAAGAATGATGTTGAATAGAACGAAGCGTTGGTTAAGTTTTTTTTTTTTTCGTTAAATAGAGTTGTATTTTTCCGTTTCTTTTGGTCTTTTCGATCAGTAAAAAGCAACCCTGTCACTCGACCGGCCGAATACCAATAAACAAATATTCATTATATTGCGTAAAATGACTATAACATTTAACATATTAGGAAAAGAAAATACATTTTTTTTCTTTTCTTTTTATTATCAGTAAAATACAAAGTTTTACAACTCTCATTCGTTCCATAATAGCAATTTATATTCTTACACACTCATGAATGGCAACACTGTTAACAAACTCAAGTGAATTTAATACCGATGAAGGCACTGTTACCATATGAAAATACTATACTACCATAAGTACTGTATAAGATTATGTCATGCAGTTACTTAAGTCGGTAATCGAATGTATAATGTCCTCACTCTAACTGACAAGGGTGGGGTGAATGATTTTGTATTGTTTTGATCAAGACAAAACAAAAAAAAAATTTTTTTTTTTTGTTTTTTCTTTTTGTGATCGAAGTCGTTCACTACAAAACTGCATAACATGAGGCAATTGCCCATCATGATAGGAAGAAAAAGAACGAGCTTATTAAATTTCCAACACTTTGTCCGGGTAACCTTATGACCGAATATCTTTAGCGTGATAGGTGCCAACGGGCCTTCCTTCACAATCCTCTATACAGGTTCTATGAAATATATGATTGCAACGAGTCAAAATCCTGCACGGAGCTTTCTCATCCATACTCTCCGTACAAATAGGACAATTTCGAACCGATCCTCCAGCTACATTTGGAATTGGATTAGATGACATAATCGCAACCGACGCTGACGAATGAGGTGGAGTTCTTGGCAAAGACATTGTCCACGAACTCGATTATTACTCAACAATACATCCAAAACTAATCCAAGAATTACTAAAAAAAATCTAATTTAATCGATGAAAAATAAAAAAAACTAATCCAAGATAAAAAAAAAATATCCCCGATAGAAAAACGCTTCCGCAACTAAAATCGGGGTCCGTAGATAAATAAAAAAAAAAAAACAAAATTATGAGTCTGTAAACAAATTCACAAAAAAAATTTCTCTCATATGGCCGACTGAGCCAGGCCGAACGAAGGAGCAAACATAATTAACCTTGGGGATACTAAGACAGATTAATGAATATCCTGAGTGAACACTAAGAACACACCTAAGTCCATCCAATAACAGTGGATATTAATTCCCATTATTCAAATTAATAATATAATCTCAACAGCTACAGATTGTTAATCCCAACTTAATATAACTCCAATTAAACAATATTTCACAGCAAATTGCACTGAAATAAGTAACAGCAATGCAATACTTCCTCATTACCGGTAAAAGAATTGATGCATTGATATTCGGTTAGGCTACTCGAACTGAAATCTCTCAAGCACCTAAATATCCCGAATATGTACATCACTCATCCACCGAAATAGTTCCGCACTACACCACTGGTAATAAATTCCAGCGAAAAATTGAACTATTAAAAACAGATTTCAATGAAACAAGACACAGCCATGCAGTACTTCCCCATCACCATAAAAGAATTGATGCATTGATATTCGGTTATGCTGCTCGAACTGAAAATTCTCAAGCACATAAATGTCCTGAATATATACATCAATCATTCACCGAAACAGTTCCGCACTACACCACCGTAAAAAATTCCACCGACAAAAGTGAACTCTATATTAAAGAAAGAGAAAAAAAAAAAAAAAAAACAAATTCTAATGAAATAAGTAATGACAATGCAATACTTCCCCAGTCCCGGCAAAAGGATGGATGCATTGTTATTCGGTTAGGCTACTCGAACTAAAATATCTCAAGCACCTACATATCCTGAATATTTACGTCCATTATCTACCGAAACCGTTCCGTACTACACAACCACTAAAATTTTTCGGAAAACTTGAAATTGAAAAGAAGACAGAAAAAAAAATCTTATTGGGAGACAAAAATCGCAAACAAAATTCAGGATTCTTGTACCCCCAGTTGGTGGGGTTTAAGATTCCTTCAGCCCCGGGTTGGGGTTTAAGATTCCTGCCCCACGTTGGGCGCCATTTCTATAATGTGCAAGAGCAAAAATATATATAATAATATTTGCAAATGTTTATCAGAATGTTATGCAACAGGAAAACGTCTTTCTCCCGAAGTAAACGAGAAGTGCGATCATCAAGGGAATGGACACTATGCTTCTCACGACGACAAGAACAGCGCCCAATAACTGTAATGTGCACGAACAAAAACAAAGATGTAAATTTTAATCAGATATCCCCATGCGACAGAAAAACAACTCCTTCCAGATGTAAATGGAAGGGCGATCATTCAACGTAATGGTCACTAATGAATCAAAAGAAACAAAAGCGCCATTTTACTGTAATGTGCAGGAGCAAATCTGATAGGGGATAACATGTTTCCGTTGCACTCGTCTGAAAGAAGAATCACCATGCACCTGCTTTGTGATGGACACCATATACGTGCCATTTCCATTTCCATTCCCTTCGGAATGCACACTACAGAGGTCTCAGGTTTCCTGTAGATACACAAGCAGAGCAGGGACTCACTCATAAAGGATCGTCTAAAGCAGGTCGGCGGGAGCCTATGATTCGCTAGCTAGCAGTCGGGTGGGGGGGGGTTCTTGACCTAGTTTAGCCGCCTTGGTCTTGCTACACATTAATTTATAAAGACTCCCTAGGATATTAATTACTATAGTTACTCTAAATGTTACGAGTAGTATAGAAACAAAACAAACAAAGCCCCACTATACTACTCAGTGAAATATATAAAAACAAGGGTTAATTATCCTCACTCTTGAATTAGGTCTCTCAGGTGTATTGAGAAACCACGCGTCTTCACCCTCCCTATACCTGTATCTTAGGAGCGCAAATGTATACTAAGATCCCTAAATATTGTCAGCCTAGCACAGTCAATCCATAAGAGAGAATTACACAAAATCAATTATTCATTTTGAAAATTTATTAACAGCTTAATTATACAAAACTACTTTTAAAATTTAATCAATATAATCATATCCCATAAAAAATTCAATGGCAGCCAAAGGCCCCGTATATACACAGATACAACTAAATCCTAAAACAAATCTCCTAACTTGATACAACCGAAACTTAAATTTCAGACAAATCTGCATATTATACACCCTCAATCGAAAGAAAAAATTTACTAGGTTCAATTACCAAACTTTCCGATTGAAGATATATAACTGCCATTAAGCGGTAATCTTCCGGATGTACCAGGAACTAAAAAAAACTAAATTAACAAAAATCGGGCAAACCCGCGAAAGACAAAAGCTCTCAATATTAGCATAGAAGTACTTAGAAAAGTCGTCCTGAAAAAAACGACCTAAATCAATCCTACAATTTCAATAACGTTAATAAATGCCTACTTTTAGGGAGTAATAAAAATTGAAAATTATGTAAAATCTATATCATGACACAAAATGTGTATGCTGATAGATTAAGGTCATGATTAAGGGTCATGTCCATGATTATCTACCAATAACAAAATCTACAGTAACAATGATAATAATGGCAAAATCCAAAACATTAGATATATGAGGTGCTTAAAACTAAATTATAATTAGAAATTCATATAAAAAATTAATGGGAGCATACACTCAAGAGAATAATAATAATTCATATAAACAATATAACTTTCACTTACCCTTAGGACAGCAGTAATCAGCGATGAGGCCTCTCCGCGACGATGCTGTTGACTACAAGGAAGGAAAGTAGAGAGCTTGTCTAGATTAAGATAACCTACTTCATTAATACTAATTAAATAAAACCTGGGGGGGATACGTTTGAGGATATGATACAGATGAATTGTTGAATAAGATGATAATGAGGATTTGAGGTTATGTTGAACTAAAGTTGATTATGATGGCCATGTGGATACGTTTGAGGAGTAGGTATACACACGATTATAAACGCCTTTTGATAATATACAGATGAATTGTTGAATAAGATGATACTGAGGATTTGAGGTTATGTTGAACTAAAGTTGATGATGATGACCATGTGGATACGTTTGAGGAGTAGGTATACACATGATTAAAAACGCCTTTTGATATGATACAGATGAATTGTTGAATAAGATAATACTGAGGATTTGAGGTTATGTTGAACTAAAGTTGATTATGATGGCCATGTGGATACGTTTGAGGAGTAGGTATACACATGATTATAAACGCCTTTCGATAATATACAGATGAATTGTTGAATAAGATAATACTGAGGATTTGAGGTTATGTTGAACTAAAGTTGATGATGATGACCATGTGGATACGTTTGAGGAGTAGGTATACACACGATTATAAACGCCCCCTGATAATATACAGATGAATTGTTGAATAAGATGATACTGAGGATTTGAGGTTATGTTGAACTAAAGTTGATTATGATGACCATGTGGGTACGTTTGAGGAGTAGGTATACACATGATTATAAACGCCTTTCGATAATATAATATACCGAGGAATTGTTGGGCACGCTGTTGTTCCCTCTGGATTTTCTAGAACAGATCCCCGTGATCTGTGGATGTAGTCAATATGCTGGTTTCGATATTTCTTTCTTCCACGTAACAATAGAAAAGCGTTTAAAAGTAAACAAGTAAACGAGTACACAGAAACAAAAGAAAAGAAAAGAGAGAGCTTTTTCTTCTCTACACCAGCTTTTATATCTGTCATGAGAAGAATGATGTTGAATAGAACGAAGCGTTGGTTAAGTTTTTTTTTTTTTCGTTAAATAGAGTTGTATTTTTCCGTTTCTTTTGGTCTTTTCGATCAGTAAAAAGCAACCCTGTCACTCGACCGGCCGAATACCAATAAACAAATATTCATTATATTGCGTAAAATGACTATAACATTTAACATATTAGGAAAAGAAAATACATTTTTTTTCTTTTCTTTTTATTATCAGTAAAATACAAAGTTTTACAACTCTCATTCGTTCCATAATAGCAATTTATATTCTTACACACTCATGAATGGCAACACTGTTAACAAACTCAAGTGAATTTAATACCGATGAAGGCACTGTTACCATATGAAAATACTATACTACCATAAGTACTGTATAAGATTATGTCATGCAGTTACTTAAGTCGGTAATCGAATGTATAATGTCCTCACTCTAACTGACAAGGGTGGGGTGAATGATTTTGTATTGTTTTGATCAAGACAAAACAAAAAAAAAATTTTTTTTTTTTTGTTTTTTCTTTTTGTGATCGAAGTCGTTCACTACATGCTATTGTTAATTTCTTTTTTATTAACTTTTTTACATAATTGCTTAGTTTATAGATACCATAACTTAGTATCACTATAACATATATAATTAATTTGTCTGTAGAACCATTATTATTACTATTGTTAATGTTTAATTGTTCGTGGTTTTGGAACCACATTTTCTATTATTATTATTTTTTTTTTTAAGATCTTTTTTATATGATCAATTTCCTCGTAGATTTTTGTGGCTATGTTCCACTCTGGAGGGTTTGCCTCGTCTTGTACTATGCTGGTTAGGTAACTCAGCCTTTTCTTGAGATTTTTTATTTTACCTCTTCTCTTCTTTGTTTTGAGGACGTTTGTCGTCGGGATGGCCGTCAATCTTTCTTCTTTGTGCATTTCCTGTCTGGCGAGGTATTCTTCGATCGTCAGCCTTTTTGGTGCCTGGTTTTAGTTGTCCGGTGGGCAGGATCGCCATGTGATGGTTCTATACAGTTGTTCAAAAATAAATTTTTAATGTTAAAATTCTAAGACCGGCATCCGGGTGCCTATGGTCTACAATGCGCCGGTTTCCGAAAGATTCGAAGAGCGCAAAGTCCCTATTCAATGATAAGATGAGTCTTTGTGATATTTGTACAAAGTCTGATTTTATTAGTCTTATTTCGGGGTTTATATACTGTTTTTTAGTATCCCCTCTCTTATTCTAAATATTAAGCTATCTTACTCTAATTCTAATTTTATTTTTCTATTGGCTATTTACATATGAGTGATATTTAGTGCATGTGAGTGTTTCGTGTGTAACATAAGTGCAACATGACACATTTCACTCAAATGCACTTTACATTGTTTATACTTATTATTATTATTTACAATGTTGATGTATGGTGAAGTGTGTTGGTACACTACACCTGCAGAGCTACCGTCGAAACGGTCCTACAAACTGGCATACATGCTAACATGGCTACTCTCTGAACTTACAAGACCTTGTATCTGCCAACAACAGTCATAACCGTTTCGTTTCTACCACAAAAGGTGAAAAACTTTCTTTTTATAGAACAGCAAATAGTTCTATTTATAGAACGAGTCTTTTTCTCTTTACTGTCTATCACTGTTTTTTATACAGATATAAAAAATCTATATTTAGCACAATATAAACGAGTCTTTTTTCTCTTCACTTTCTGTTCTTTACGCAATATTAATATGTCTATAAATAGCACACCCGATAGAGTCTTTTTCTCTTACGTTTAAATTACTTTGAATACAACAAAAGCACTTGAAAACACCCGTACTGAAAATCGCACAACCGATCGCACTAAATGTTCACAGACGAATGTAGGTAGGGACATTAGTCCAGGGTTTTACGTGAGAATCGCCGCGAAGGCTTACCCCACGGTGCTCTAAGCACGAGTGGATACAATGCGTCTACCAGCGCCCCCACGCATAATGATGCAAGCATATGACATGCAAGAGCATATTATTGTTCACATCATCACACGTGAGTACCAATTCGAAGCCTTGCATTTGGGCAAGACTTCCCTCTTGGTTAGGGGTGGGAGACTATCTAAACTCCACTTTTGAAAATGGTTGAGAATGCAACGCCACACCGAGCTTGCGCTCTTCCCGCGATTTAGGTCTAAACCACAGCCACCACGTTGCTCCCACAAGGGGGCCTCACCATTGTCGGTCAGAGACGAATCTCTGGGGCTCCCGACAACCGTGGTACCAGAATTAAGCCTCCGGTCGAGCTTCGCAGTCCAGTCTGCTACCAGTTGAACTCCAAATAGTTCGGGACTGGTGGCCCTTTGAACGACAACGTCCCAGCTTTAGAGGAGCACCAAAAACAAAACTAATAAAAACAAAACTAATAAAACAACGACAACCAACTCCCAGAGGAACACAATTTAACGGCGACAAAAACACTGGACAAAGGGCACAAAAAATGGCAAGATTAGGAAGCCACTAGCGAGTGAAGTGAACTTCCACTAACGTCCTGTTCTTCTCCTACTAAAAACTTCATTGGCGAAAACGCCCAACCTCCCAATCGTCCGAACGTCTTCTAAGGCCCTACTGAAATCCCACTCCCCCCGAGTATAGGTAATACCCATACTATCTAAATCTCTAATGTCATTATAGTCTGAGCATGTTGTCAGTACATGTTTCCAGTCATCAGTCCACATCCCACACCGACAGTCAGCTGTCTCGGTCAGGCCCCTCGCATGCAAGAATGAATTAAAGGTACCATGTCCCGTAAGTATGAACCCCAAATTTAAGCCAAAGCGAAAATCTGGGTGTTCCTATACAAACGTCACGTTAGGTATAAAATTATAAGTCACCCTTCCCTTGTCACTGTTCGTCCATCTTGTCTGCCACCTAACCTCAAGACACTCCCGTAGAAGTGACTTGATCCTAACACTCCCATTTGCAAGATCAGAGGAAGAAATCCAATCATGTACAAGAAGTGGCAGTCCCTTCTTGACCCTAAAAGCGATACTGCGACATATCACCTCCAGATCAAGGGGTGCCGCACCAGCGAGGACCTGCAATGCGTCTGTTGACACTGTACGACAAACTGGGATACATGCCAAGAGAGCAATTCTTTGACAAGTAAGAATCTTACGTCTGCCAACAACAGTCATCACCGCATCATACCAAACAGATGCACCATACGCTGCGCAAGCAACGAACAGTCCATCGTATATGGTACGAACGGCACGCCTGCTGAGGCCCCAATCATTCCTGAAAACGCGCCTGACCCTCCCAACTATTCCAAGCTATTCCAAGATACCTGACCTCAGTCACATACCTAATGTAATTTTCACCAACTCTAATGCTTGGGTGTCGCGCGTGTGATAATCTACCCTTGAGTAGCATCATCACCGTCTTATCAGTCGCAACCTCTACACCAACTTGTGCACCCCAATCACAGACAATACGGATGGCCTCATCACCCCTTCTCTCCAGCTCAGCGCGAGACTGGCCTTCGATAAGGATGAGTAGGTCATCCGCATATGCACACAGCTTGAATGTCAGCCCGAGCTGACCATCATGAGGTGCCAAATGAATGGACCACAGATGGAGCCCTGCGGACAGCCCCGAACAACCTCCATCCAGACCGTGTCATTGGATCCAATAACACAGGCTTTTCTTTCCTTGAAATAGCTACACCATATGTTCAACTCGCGACAGCCAATCTCAGACAACCTTTGAAGGACACTATCCCATAAGAGATAATCAAAGGCGCCCTTGAAGTCGACGAAAAGACCAAGCACATACTTTGAGCTAGATTGCTCAACCGGTCCCTTAACATGTAGCCAAGCGTCTTCTACACACTTGCCTTCCCTAAAACCAAATTGGTAACATGAAAGGCCAACGCTGTAGCATTCCTGAAGCCTGTACACCATGATTCTTTCAAGTACTTTTCCAAATACTGGCAAGAGACTGATGCCCCGATAAGAGCGAGGATTACTCCTCACTCTATCGGCGACTTCAGAACGACCACAACGCGAGCTGATTTCCATGTCTTCGGGAAATAGCCCTGCTGGATACACTTCCCAAAGATTGCTTCCAAGTATTCCGGAATGGCCTTCCATAGGCCTAATTCCCTGCAGCCTACCTGAGCTAACCTCCTGAGAACACTGTCCCATGACAGGTAATCAAACGCACCTCTGAAATCAACAAATATGCCTAAGACATACGAGGGCGGTTCGGAAACTTCTTAGCCTATCAATGAAAGAGAATAGTTAGTTTTTCAAAAATATTTTTATTTTTCAATATAATCTCCTGAAACTTCAATACACTTAGTCCAACGCTTTTCAGCAATTCTATGCCTTGATTAAAATAGTTTTCCTCAAGGTCTTCAAAATAGTGGTTTACAACTGTAATTGCATCTTCATATGAGGTAAAACGCTTGCCAGCAAGGAATTTTTTTAGATTTGGGAACAGGTAAAAGTCACTGGGAGCTAAATCAGGAGAATAAGGTGGGTGGTCAAGCAACTCGTACTTTAATTCGTTGATTTTAGCCATTGTTAAAACACTCTTGTGCGCTGGTGCGTTGTCTTGATGAAAAATAATTTTTTTGTGTTGTAAGCCAGGACGTTTTTCTCGAATTTGTACATTTAATTGATCCAAAAGGTTGCAATAGTACTCTGAATTTATTGTTTTACCCTTTTGCAGATAGTCAATCAATAAAATACCTTTGAAGTCCCAAAAAACCGTTGCCATAACCTTACCAGCCGATTGAATTGTTTTTGCCTTCCTTGGGGCACTTCCTCCAGCTTCAGTCCATTGTTTGGATTGTTCTTTTGTCTTTGGAGTATAGTAGTGGATCCATGTCTCATCAACAGTTATGAAACGACGCTTAAAATCCATTTTATTTCGCTTAAAACGATCCAAACAAGCTTGAGAAATGTTCATTCTTATGCGTTTTTGGTCGACTGTTAAAAAATGCGGCACCCATCTTGCAGAAAGCTTTTTCATCTGTAGTCCTTCACACAAAATTAAATGGACTCGATCATTTGAGAAGCCCATGATGTTAGCAATTTCACGCACTTTTATTCGTCGATCATTTAATACCATATCATGCACTTTGGCTACAATTTCTGTTGTTGTTGCTGTTTTTGGACGTCCACTACGTGGTTCATCTTCAATGCTTGTACGACCACGTTTAAATTCAGCAACCCAATTTTTTACTGTTGCATATGAAGGAGCACTTTCACCTAACACATTCACCATATCATTATGAATTTCTTGTCCCAATAAACCTTTTTTATGGAAATATTTAATGACAGCACGCATTTCTAATTTTTCCATTGTAAAAAAATCGCGGATGCGTCTTTTTTGAACACATGTTTCTATATGAAGGAGTTGCCAGATCGAAACAAAATTTAACATGTGTTCATAACAGAGATGGAAGTTTCCAAAACACTTAACTTTTTTCTGTTTATACCGCGCTTTCTGTGCTAGGCTAAGAACTTTCCGAACTGCCCTCGTATTTGGAGGTACTTTCCTCTCCACTACGCTTGACATAAGACCAAGCATCCTCAACACTTTTTCCTGCTCTAAAACCGTACTGGTACTCACATGTGCCTTCGGTGTAGGCCTCCATCAGTCGAGACACCATAATCCTCTCCAGTACTTTTCCAAGCACAGGAAGAAGGCTGGTGCCCCGATAAGAGCGAGGATTGCTCAACACTCTACCGGGAGACTTCAGGAGCACTACCACGCGGGCACACTTCCACTCACTAGGAAAATATTCCTCTGATATACACTTCCTAAAGATTGCCTCCAGATATTCCGGTATGGCCTTCCAGATGTTTTTACACATCTCTCCGGTCACACCATCAATACCCGGTGATTTCCTGCTCTTGATCTGGCAAATACTGCCCACAAGTTCAGCTCTTTCCAAGTTAGGAGAGGCAACCACTACCTCACTACGAGGATCATGGCTTCTGGCTTCCGCCATTGGGAAGAAAACCCCCAACAGTTCGTTCATGCAATCCCTCCATGAAGACAATACATTATCGCCAACATGAAGGCATGCCAAGTCGGTCTGCCTACTCTTTCCCCTGAAGATACGGTAAACCTTACCCCATTGGTCTTCCCTATTGTTCCGTACGAAACTCCTCCACTCGTCCTCTTTAACAGTCACAATTCTGTCCTTGTACGTTCTAAGACCGTAGATATTCCGCCTTACGGTGAGCCAAGTCTTCAACATTGGCACGCCTACCCCTCTGGAATCGCTTCCGGAGGTGTTGAACATGCCGCCGCATCATACTCAACTCTTGGGTCCACCACCGAACCCTACGGGGCACAGTGGTCTTAGACCTCCCGAGTAAAGCATCATTCACAGTGGTAGTCCACTGATGTAACCTACTAATCTGGTCGTCGACAGTCAGTTGCACAAAATTGTCATTTGCCACAGCCGCTGCAGCCTCCCTAACACAGTACTGGTAATGGTCCCAGTCTATATTGTGATTGAGCCAACGGAAGACGCCCCCAGTCTCCCCAGTTCGTCTTTGGTGAGAGATAACAACCTCAATCAGGTTGTGATCACTCACCCCCCAGTCATTACACACCCTCCACCTAAAGTTAAAAAGCGTCATTGCTGCCCCATTTGCAGCTGTCACGTCGATGTCACTAACTCCATTAGGGCCGTCAAAGGTATACAGATAGCTCGGCTGATTTACAACGCACATTCCGTGAGAGACTAACCACTCACTTAGCTCAATTCCCCTAGTGTGGTTCCGATAGCCAGACAAGTGCCTGGATACCTTACTGAACCACATAGGGGATGAAGCATTCGCATCGAGGGCGAGGATAACTGGAATGCTACTTCCCAACAGTAGCACCGTATCCATATACCTTAAAAACGGCTCCAATGGCTCCCTAAACCTACAGTAGATGCTAGCCACCAGCATCCTCCAAGACCCGCCCTCTATCTGCACGCAGACCCCTCATTGGCTTCTACTAACTAAACTACAGTTCAAGTTCGGGTCAACAACTAAAACTGCCGAGTTTCCCCCTTCGTCAGTAAATACTCGGATCCCACCCGGTAAGCCCCTTACGACACCGCCCGACGTGTACGGCTCTTGCACGAGAGCAATAGAGCTCCACGACTCCAATAGAGCCTCGCCCAACTCGCACATAACCGCGTACGCACCCTGACAGTTAAGTTGCAATAACTTAACCATCTTAGTGCCGAGCATACGCGCTCGCCACCATCATCGCATACGTTGGGCAACCCGATGACAACATCAGGTCACCACCCGACGGCATGCCCTTGAGTGCACAATTCCGGCAATGCAACGCATTGCCACAAGGCGAAGCTAAATGGCCCGATTGCCCGCAACGACGACAGATGTCCTCCTTATACCGGCAGTCCCTAACACGATGGTCGAACCCGAGGCACCTGAAGCAGCCAACTACCGGATCGTATGACCGCACATGGAAGCTGAACCACTTCACATAGCACCTGCCAACTCCCAATAGGGCCGATGTGACCCTATTGGTGCCCTCTAAGACCACGTTGACAGGCCCTGCGTCCGACTTCCATGGACTACCAACAAGTTTAACTCTCCTGTTAAACGTCTCGCGCTTCATACGATCCTTAAGATTCATCTCATAGATATCCGTCATGAATTCCTCAATCGGGATCTCCGGATGAACCTTCTGGACCACCACACGTGGGCCCAGTTTATCCTCAACGGATACCTCGAGCCCGACTTCCTTGAACTTAGCATTCGACGCGACGCGCTCCCTCTCCGCAACAGAGGGAGTCCTAATAATCGCGCCGCCGTCCCGGGTTGGCCGCACCTCGTGGACACGCACGCCAAGGGTTGGGCCAACCTCCTCCACTACCTTCTTCACGACCTCTTTTGAGGCCTCCCTGCCCCTGCCCTTGCCCCTAACCACGACAGCCCACGTCTCCACCGGCTTAGACAAAGCCACTGGAGCGCAGGCTGGAGCAGCCACAGGCGTGACAGCAGGGGCCACAGGCACCGACACAGCACTCGTCAACACCGACTGCACCGGACGCATAGCGTATACGTCCAGTCGACCGCTCAGACGCTCATTTTCGGCCACGAGCGTCATCAGCAATTCCTCGTAACGACTGGAATGCTCCACCACCCGGCGCGCCACCGAAGAATCCACTACACCGTCCAAGACCACCCGCAACAAACTGTTGGTGATGGCCTTCGCCTTACCGACAACACCCTGACCGCAATCGTCAGCCAATCCGAAATGATCGCCACTTTCTCGCCTCAATTCAGGCACCGACGCGCCCCTACCCAAGGCTGCCTTCCTCCTCTTACGCAGCTCCCGCTTGGGCTTAACCGATGCCTCCGCAGCATCCTTCTTCGGCGACCCCAATTTGCACCTCTTGCCGCCCTCATCACCCGTCAACGCCAGCTCCAACTCGGAGCATGTGCTGGTCATGTCGACGTCGACGTAACCAGCATCACCAGAGGCTACAGAAGGTGGCCCCATCGCTCCATCAGACGTCACGCCCGAACCGTGCCTCTCACTCATCTTTTTTACCCTAACGGTTGGCATCATACCACCGTCAGTAGCTAAAAACCAAAATCAAACAAAACGGAAAAAATCAAAATCAAGCCAAGTCGCAACAAACCGATAAACGAACCGTTCACCAAAGTCACAAACCGAATCAAAATACTCAAATCCCTATCCAAGTCATACAATCAATAAAGAAAAAGTAACCAACTCACCACTCAATTCTATTTATAGACACAGCAATCTGTTTCTATTTATAGACAAGTAATTTGCTTCTCTTTATAAACACAAATGTGTATGTGTCTGCTTTTGCTAAATGCAGCCGCAAATAAACAAAAATTGTTAAATGCAACCGCAAATAAACGAAAACTTAACACAATAAATTCTGCAGTAAAACACTACAGAATTTCACGATTTATGTCTCAAAATAAAGCCGCTGAAAAACACTATAGATAACCCGAATTTCACTAGGAAAACGCAAGGTAAACACACTGTAAAAACACTTCGAAAATACCGATTGAAAAATACAACTGATCACTACGAATGTTCGCTACAGAATGAGTAGGTAGGGACAACGCCGATGGGTTTTACATTGGTACCTGTCCGCGTGGACCTAATCCCATGGTGCTCTTAACACAGGGTGAAATACAATGCGTCTACCAACGCCCCCAGATGTAACTTATGCTACACCTGAGTACCAATTCGAAGCCATGTATTTGGACATGAGTAGGTAGGGACAACGCCGATGGGTTTTACATGGGTACCTGTCCACGTGGACCTAATCCCATGGTGCTCTTAACACAGGGTGAAATACAATGCGTCTACCAACGACCTCAGATGTAACTTATGCTACACCTGAGTACCAATTCGAAGCCATGTATTTGGACATGACTTCCCCCTTGGTTAGGAGCGGAGCCTATCTAAAACTTCTTCCGATCTTTGGGTCACGGCACCCGGTTGAAAATGCAACTCCACACCGAGCCCATTAACTAGACTCTTCCCGCCATGTCCCGTCAGTAAGAATCCCAGACTTAAGCCAAAGCCAAAGTCGCGGCGTTGTAGTACGAATGCCGCGTCAGGTATGAATTCATACGTCACCCTACCCTTGTCACTGTTCGTCCAACGTGATTTCCACTTCTCGATGAGAGTCCCATCGAGAAGGCAAATAATACTCCTAACATCCCTATTTGCCAGATCAATAGCAGGAACCCAATCATGCGCTAGAAGTGGTAGTCCCTTCTTGATCTTGAAAACAATACCTCGACGTACTATTTCCAAGTCAAGGGGTGCTACGCCTACCAATACCTGAAGAGCGTCTGTTGAAACTGTCCTGCAAACTGGCACACATGCCAGGAGAATAATTCTCTGACAGCTCAGAGCCTTACGTTGACCAATAACAGACATGACCGTCTCGTACCGCACTGATGCACCATACGCCGCACAAGCGACGAATAGTCCACCGTATATAGTGCGTACGGCACGTCTACTGAGGCCCCAGTCATTCCTAAGGACACGTCTAATACTTCCTACCACCTTAGTCAGCTTCTCCCTAACTCTATCAATATGCACCAGGAAATTCATCCTCTCAGTCATAGATATCCCAAGGTATTTGACTTTTGTTGCATATCTAATACTCACATTGTCCGATTGACAACTTGCCCTTGAGCAGCATTGTCACAGACTTGTCAGTTGCCACCTCGACACCGACATTTCGACCCCACTCACAAGCGACCCGAATGGCCTCCCCACCACGTGTCTCCAGCTCAGCACGAGACTGTCCTTCGACAATGATGAGTAGGTCATCCGCATACGCACACACCTTGAAAGTAAGCCCGAGCTGACGTAACAGGGGGTCCATCATGAGGTTCCAAATATATGGACCACAGATGGAGCCCTGCGGACAACCCCGAACAACGTCCTTCCAAACCGTGTCACTGGCACTAACAACACAAGCTCGCCTACCTAGGAAATAACTAGACCATAGGCCTAATTCCCTGCAGCCTACCTGAGCTAACCTCCTGAGAACACTGTCCCATGACAGGTAATCAAACGCACCTCTGAAACCAACAAATATGCCTAAGACATATTTGGAGTTACTTTCCTCTTCACTACGTTTGACATAAGACCAAGCATCCTCAACACTTTTTCCTGCTCTAAAACCGTACTGGTACCTTCGGTGTAGGCCTCCATCAGTCGAGACACCATAATCCTCTCCAGTACTTTTCCAAGCACAGGAAGAAGGCTGATGCCCCGATAAGAGCGAGGATTGCTCAACACTCTACCGGAAGACTTCAGGAGCACTACCACGCGGGCACACTTCCACTCACTAGGAAAATATTCCTCTGATATACACTTCCTAAAGATTGTCTCCAGATATTCCGGTATGGCCTTCCAGATGTTTTTACACATCTCTCCGGTCACACCATCAATACCCGGTGATTTCCTGCTCTTGATCTGGCAAATACTGTCCACAAGTTCAGCTCTTTCCAAGTTAGGGGAGGCAACCACTACTTCACTACGAGGATCATGGCTTCTGGCCTCCGCCATTGGGAAGAAAACCCCCAACAGTTCGTTCATGCAATCCCTCCATGAAGACAATACATTATCGCCAACATGAAGGCATGCCAAGTCGGTCTGACTACTCTTTCCCCTGAAGATACGGTAAACCTTACCCCAGGGGTCTTCCCTATTGTTCCGTACGAAACTCCTCCACTCGTCCTCTTTAACAGTCACAATTCTGTCCTTGTACGTTCTAAGACTTCGTAGATATTCCGCCTTACGGTGAGCCAAGTCTTCAACATTGGCACGCCTACCCCTCTGGAATCGCTTCCGGAGGTGTCGAACATGCCGCCGCATCATACTCAACTCTTGGGTCCACCACCGAACCCTACGGGGCACAGTGGTCTTAGACCTCCCAAGTAAGGCGTCATTCACAGTGGTCATCCACTGATGTAACCTACTAATCTGGTCGTCAACAGTCAGTTGCACAAAATTGTCAATTGTTACAGCCGCTGCAGCCTCCCTAATACAGTTCTGGTAATGGTCCCAGTTCACATTGTGATTGCGCCAACGGATGACGCCCCCGGTCTCCCCAGTTCGTCTTTGGTGAGAGATAACAACTTCAATGAGGTTGTTATCACTCACCCCCCATTTGTCACACACCCTCCACCTAAAGTTAAAAAGCGTCATTGCTGCCCCATTTGCAGCTGTCACGTCAATGTCACTAACTCCATTGGGGCCGTCAAAGGTATACAGCTCTCACTGGGCTCATTCACGACAAATACGTCGTTACTAAGCATCCACTCACCTAGCTCAATTCCCCTACTATGGTTCCGATAACCCGACGAATGCCTGACTACCTTACTGAACCACATAGGGGAAGATGCATTCGCATCAAGCCCAAGGATGAGCTGGATGCTTCCACTCAGCAGTAGGACCGAGCTCATATACCTCAGAAACGGCTCCAATGGTTCCCTAAACCTACAGTAGATGCTAGCCACCAGCATCCTCCACGACCCGCCCTCTATCTGCAAGCAGACCCCCCATTGGCTTCTACTAACTAAAGTACAGTTTAAGTCCGGGTCAACAACTAAAACTGCCGAGTTTCCCCCTTCGTCAGTAAACACTCGGATCCCACCCGGTAAGCCCCTTACGACACCGCCCGACGTGTACGGCTCCTGCACGAGAGCAATAGAGCTCCCCGACTCCAAAAGAGCCTCGCCCAACTCGCACATAACAGCGTACGCGCCCTGACAGTTAAGTTGGAGTAACTTAACCATCTTAGTGTCTTGCGTTCGCTCGCGCCACCATAATGGCAGAAGTCGGACAATTTGCCGACATCATCAAGTGCTCAGAAGGCATGCCCTTCAAAGGACAGTTGCGGCAGTGCATCGCGTTAGCACAACGCGATGCAACATGGCCAGGCCGCCCACAACGCCCGCAAATGTCCTCCTTTAAGCGACAATCGCGAACACGATGGTCAAAACTGAGGCACCGAAAACAACCAGAGACCATGTCATATGCACGCACATGGAAGCTGAACCATTTAATATAGCACCTGCCAACTCCCAATAGGGCCGATGTGACCCTATTTGTACCTTCCAAAACCACGTTGACAGGCCCTAACTCCGGCTTCCATGGACCACTAAAGAGCTTAACGCTCCCATTAAACACCTCACGCGACATGCGATCCTTAAGATTCATATCGTAAAGGTCGCTCATGAAGTCTTCAAGTGGAATCTCTGGATGCACTTTCTGTATAACGACGCGAGGACCTAATTTGTCCTCAACGGATACCTCGAGCCCGACCTCGACAAACTTCTTATTGGCGACGACGCGTTCCCTCTCAGCAACTGAGGGCGTGCGGATTATCGCTCCTCCATCACGGGTTGGCCGCACCTCATTCACAATATAAATGTCAATATTATTTTCTCTATAATAATTTCTTTTTTTTTTCTATCAAAGGAAGAAAAAATTGAAACACAAAAGGCACTACTCAATCAAAGGTTTCCCAGAAACCTTAATGTTTCTTTAATAAAGCCAAGCCTGGCGCACACGATGATATAAATTACGAATTTTTACACACAGAAATACCGCGGATATAATTAAAAAATCACACGACAAAGACACAGACAAAACTATTTGTTAAATTCACCAGTAGATGAGTGAGTAGATAGGGACATTAGTCCAGGGTTTTACGTGATTATCGCCGCGAAGGCTTACCCCACGGTGGTCTAAGCACGGGTGGATACAATGCGTCTACCAGCGCCCCCACGCATAATGATGCAAGCATATGACATGCAAGAGCATATCATTGATCACATCATCATACGTGAGTACCAATTCGAAGCCTTGCATTTGGACAAGACTTCCCTTTTGGTTAGGGGTGGGACACTATCTAAACTCCACTTTTGAAAATGGTTGAGAATGCAACGACACATCGAGCTTGCGCTCTTCCCGCGATTTAGGTTTAAACCACAGCCACCACGTTGCTCCCGCAAGGGGGCCGCACCATTGTCGGGCAGAGACAAGTCTCTGGGGCTCCCGACACCCGTGGTACCAGAATTAAGCTTCCGGTCGAGGTTCGCAGTACAGTCTGCTACCAGTTGAACCCCAAACAGTTCGGGACTGGTGGCCCTTTGAACGACAACGCCCCAGCTGAGAGAAGCACAAAAAACAAAGCTAATAAAACAACAATAATGGACAAAGGAACGCCATAAAACTACAACAGGAGGACGCCAAACACCACCGACAATACGGACCACAAAACCGGCACCCCATCAATCAGGAGGCGCACAAAAACGTCGAGCCTCATGGACTATAAACGGCAGAGAACCCACGTCGGGCGATGCCGTAAGGGTAACCTACCATTAACCCACCCCAGTTCTTCTCCTATTACAGACGAGACGAGCGAACTCGTCAAGTCCCTGCTTAGTCCGATCCGTCAACAAGGCCCTACTAAAGTCCACCATATCCCCCGTCTCGATGATACCCATCGCTTCTAAATCTCTAAGGTCTTCGTAGAGCGGACATGTCGTCAGTACATGCCGCCAGTCCTCAGGTCCCAACCCACACCCACAGCTCTCTGTCTCGCTGAGGCCGCTCTTATGCAAGAATGCATTGAGCGAGCCATGTCCCGTCAGTAAGAATCCCAGACTTAAGCCAAAGCCAAAGTCGCGGCGTTGTAGTACGAATGTCGCGTCAGGTATGAATTCATACGTCACCCTACCCTTGTCACTGTTCGTCCAACGTGATTTTCACTTCTCGATGAGAGTCCCATCGAGAAGGCAAATAATACTCCTAACATCCCTATTTGCCAGATCAATAGCAGGAACCCAATCATGCGCTAGAAGTGGTAGTACCTTCTTGATCTTGAAAACAATACCTCGACGTACTATTTCCAAGTCAAGGGGTGCTACGCCTACCAATACCTGAAGAGCGTCTGTTGAAACTGTCCTGCAAACTGGCACACATGCCAGGAGAATAATTCTCTGACAGCTCAGAGCCTTACGTTGACCAACAACAGACATGACCGTCTCGTACCGCACTGATGCACCATACGCCGCACAAGCGACGAATAGTCCACCGTATATAGTGCGTACGGCACGTCTACTGAGGCCCCAGTCATTCCTAAGGACACGTCTAATACTTCCTACCACCTTAGTCAGCTTCTCCCTAACTCTATCAATATGCACCAGGAAATTCATCCTCTCAGTCATAGATATCCCAAGGTATTTGACTTTTGTTGCATATCTAATACTCACATTGTCCGATTGACAACTTGCCCTTGAGCAGCATTGTCACAGACTTGTCAGTTGCCACCTCGACACCGACATTTCGACCCCACTCACAAGCGACCCGAATGGCCTCCCCACCACGTGTCTCCAGCTCAGCACGAGACTGTCCTTCGACAATGATGAGTAGGTCATCCGCATACGCACACACCTTGAAAGTAAGCCCGAGCTGACGTAACAGGGGGTCCATCATGAGGTTCCAAATATATGGACCACAGATGGAGCCCTGCGGACAACCCCGAACAACGTCCTTCCAAACCGTGTCACTGGCACTAATAACACAAGCTCGCCTACCTAGGAAATAACTAGACCATAGGCCTAATTCCCTGCAGCCTACCTGAGCTAACCTCCTGAGAACACTGTCCCATGACAGGTAATCAAACGCACCTCTGAAACCAACAAATATGCCTAAGACATATTTGGAGTTACTTTCCTCTACACTACGCTTGACATAAGACCAAGCATCCTCAACACTTTCCTGCTCTAAAACCGTACTGGTACTCACATGTGCCTTCGGTGTAGGCCTCCATCAGTCGAGACACCATAATCCTCTCCAGTACTTTTCCAAGCACAGGAGAAGGCTGATGCCCCGATAAGAGCGAGGATTGCTCAACACTCTACCGGAAGACTTCAGGAGCACTACCACGCGGGCACACTTCCACTCACTAGGAAAATATTCCTCCAGATATTCCGGTATGGCCTTCCAGATGTTTTTACACATCTCTCCGGTCACACCATCAATACCCGGTGATTTCCTGCTCTTGATCTGGCAAATACTGTCCACAAGTTCAGCTCTTTCCAAGTTAGGGGAGGCAACCACTACCTCACTACGAGGATCATTGCTTCTGGCCTCCGCCATTGGGAAGAAAACCCCCAACAGTTCGTTCATGCAATCCCTCCATGAAGACAATACATTATCGCCAACATGAAGGCATGCCAAGTCGGTCTGCCTACTCTTTCCCCTGAAGATACGGTAAACCTTACCCCAGGGGTCTTCCCTATTGTTCCGTACGAAACTCCTCCACTCGTCGTCTTTAACAGTCACAATTCTGTCCTTGTACGTTCTAAGACTTCGTAGATATTCCGCCTTACGGTGAGCCAAGTCTTCAACATTGGCACGCCTACCCCTCTGGAATCGCTTCCGGAGGTGTCGAACATGCCGCCGCATCATACTCAACTCTTGGGTCCACCACCGAACCCTACGGGGCACAGTGGTCTTAGACCTCCCAAGTAAGGCGTCATTTACAGTGGTCATACACTGATGTAACCTACTAATCTGGTCGTCAACAGTCAGTTGCACAAAATTGTCAATTGTTACAGCCGCTGCAGCCTCCCTAATACAGTTCTGGTAATGGTCCCAGTTCCCATTGTGATTGCGCGAACGGATGACGCCCGCGGTCTCCCCAGTTCGTCTTTGGTGAGAGATAACAACTTCAATGAGGTTGTGATCACTCACCCCCCATTTGTCACACACCCTCCACCTAAAGTTAAAAAGCGTCATTGCTGCCCCATTTGCAGCTGTCACGTCAATGTCACTAACTAAATTAGGGCCGTCAAAGGTATACAGCTCACTGGGCTCATTCACGACAAATACGTCGTTACTAAGCATCCACTCACTTAGCTCAATTCCCCTATTATGGTTCCGATAACCCGACGAATGCCTGGCTACCTTACTGAACCACATAGGGGAAGATGCATTCGCATCAAGCCCAAGAATGAGCGGGACGCTCCCACTCAGCAGTAGGACCGAGCTCATATACCTCAAAAACGGCTCCAATGGTTCCCTAAACCTACAGTAGATGCTAGCCACCAGCATCCTCCACGACCCGCCCTCTATCTGCAAGCAGACCCCCCATTGGATTCTACTAACTAAATTACAGTTTAAGTCCGGGTCAACAACTAAAACTGCCGAGTTTCCTCCTTCGTCAGTAAACACTCGGATCCCACCCGGTAAGCCCCTTACGACACCGCCCGACGTGTACGGTTCCTGCACGAGAGCAATAGAGCTCCCCGACTCCAAAAGAGCCTCGCCCAACTCGCACATAACAGCGTACGCGCCCTGACAGTTAAGTTGGAGTAACTTAACCATCTTAATGCCTTGCGTTTGCTCGCGCCACCATCATGGCATAAGTCGGACAATTTGCCGACATCATCAAATGCTCGGAAGGCATGCCCTTCAAAGCACAGTTGCGGCAGTGCATCGCGTTAGCACAACGCGATGCAACATGGCCAGGCCGACCACAACGCCGGCAAATGTCCTCCTTTAAGCGACAATCGCGAACTCGATGGTCAAAACTGAGGCACCGAAAACAACCAGAGACCATGTCATAAGCACGCACATGGAAGCTGAACCATTTGATATAACACCTGCCAACTCCCAATAGGGCCGATGTGACCCTATTTGTACCTTCCAAAACCACGTTGATAGGCCCTAACTCAGGCTTCCATGGACCACTAACGAGCTTAACGCTCCGATTAAACACCTCACGCGACATGCGATCCTTCAGATTCATATCATAAAGGTCGCTCATGAAGTCTTCCAGTGGAATCTCTGGATGCACTTTCTGTATAAAGACGCGAGGACCTAATTTGTCCTCAACGGATACCTCAAGCCCGACCTCGACAAACTTCTTATTGGCGACGACGCGTTCCCTCTCAGCAACTGAGGGCGTGCGGATTATCGCTCCTCCATCACGGGTTGGCCGCACCTCATGGACACGAACGCCAAGAGTTGGGCCAACCTCCTCAACAACCTTCTTAACCACCTCCTTAGAGGCCTCCTTTCCTCTGCCCTTACCCTTGACCACCACAGCCCACGTTTCCACCGGCTTAGGCAAAGCCACTGGAGCGCAGGCTGGAGCAGCCACGGGAGCAGGAGCCACAGGAGCCGTCGAACTCACTGGACGTAGCTCGTGTACGTCCAGCCTTCTCCTAAGACGCTCATTTTCCGCAATAAGCGTCATGAGGAGTGCCTCAAAACGGCCGGAATGCTCCATTACCCTGCGGACTACAGATGGACTGACGTCCCCACTAAAGACTACATCCAATAAGCTATTTGTGATAACCTTCACGTCATCTATGACACCTCCACAACGAGGAGCCGAACTACCAATAGCCGGCTCTGAGGGACTCGCACCTGAGGCAACCTTCCTCCTCTTCCTCATTTCCCTCTTCGGAGCCGACTCTGTAATCACCTTAGACGACCTAGATTTCTTAACGCTCTCGTCACCGGTCAATACCGTGTCGATCTCAGAACAGGTGCTGATGAGATCAGCATCCATATAACTCCCAGAAACTACAGAGGGAGGCACCATGGATGCCTCACTCACCGCACCTCCATCCTTTCTAAACTTCCCTGCCTTACCGACAGGTATCATGACTAAAATAAACTAGCCTAGCCAAGAACTATTACAAATAAATAAATGAAAACTACCAAATTCAACAACCAAAACAATCAAAAAACCCAAAACTAAAAAACAAACAAATCTTAAAACCAAATTCACAAATCACAAGAAATAATCAAAGTACAAAGCCAAGTCACTCACCAAGAAAACGATGTTAATGCCATTCACAATGTAAATGTCAATATTATTAATTTATAATAATTTCTATTTTTTCTTCAAAGAAAAAGAAAAAATTTAAACACAAAATTCACTACTAAATCAATGGTTTCCCAGAAACCTTGATGTTTATTCAATAATGCCAAGTCTGGCGCACACGATGATATCAATTACAAACTTTAATACGCAAAAATACCGCGAATATAATTAAAAATCACACGAACTGAAACACAGGGAAAACTATTTGTTAAATTCACAATTCACAATGAGTAGATAGGGACAACGCCGATGGGTTTTACATGGATACCTGTCCGCGTGGACCTAATTCCATGGTGCTCTTAACACAGGGTGAAATACAATGCGTCTACCAACGCCCTCAGATGTAACTTATGCTACACCTGAGTACCAATTCGAAGCCATGTATTTGGACATGACTTCCCCCTTGGTTAGGAGCGGAGCCTATCTAAAACTCCTTCCGATCTTTGGGTCACGGCACCCGGTTGAAAATGCAACTCCACACCGAGCCTATTAGACTCTTCCCGCGATTTGGGTCCAAACCACAGCCACCACGATGCTCCCATAAGGGGCCACACCAACAGCCAGGCTGGAACCTAGGTTCCAGGGGCTCCTGGCTCCCGTGGTACCAGAATTAAGTCTCCGGTCAGACCTCGTAATCAGATTGACTACTACCAGTTGAACTCCAAACAGTTCGGGACTGGTGACCCACAGCGACAACAATAAACATACATCAACATAAAGGACAACACTTACGGTACTGACATTGAATAGCGCCCTCACGGACGAGGCTTTGGCCACATGGTGTGGCACCAGGGGTGGACAAAACGAACAAAACAAGAAGACACACAACAACGCAGCAGGCTTGGCAGCGGCAGTGACGGCAAGGGCGGGGATGACGGGGATGATGACAGCAAGGGAGAGGGGCAATTTGGACCGGCATGTCGACAACAGCAGCAGCAACAGGAGCAACGAAGCGGAGCAGAAGAACCAGCAGCAATCAATTCAAAACTGTCAACGATCGCATGCCTATCCGCGGGCGGGGACAGACGAAAGCGGCAAAAGGAGCAAGGGGCGCACGACAAGGAGAGCACCACGAAGGGTGATCACATTTCGGGGTTGCCTCCGCTATACCTCCTATTTCTCCTAACAAATACTTCACGGGCGAAATCGCCCAACCTACTAAAAGTCCGGCTGTCTACTAAGGCCCTACTGTAATCCCAACCCTTCCCAGTATGGGCTATTCCCATACTATCTAAACTCCTAATGTCATCATAGTATGAACACATTGTTATAATGTGTTCGACAGTCTCAGGTCCCCTCCCACACCCGCAGTCCGGAGAGTCGGACAGACCTCTTTTATGCAAAAATGCATTAAGTGAGCCATGTCCCGTAAGTAAAAAACCGAGACTTAAGCCGAAGCCAAAGTCCGGACGTCGACGTACGAAGTCCGCGTCACGTATGAAGCCATACGTTACCCTACCCTCGTCTGCATTGGTCCATCGGGTCCGCCACCTTGAAACAAGGCACTCGTCTAAGAGTGTCTTTATTTCCCTACTCTCCAAATTCACCAAGTCAGAAGCAGAAACCCAATCATGATCTAAAAGTGGTAGTCCCTTCTTGATTTTGAAGATGATAGCACGTCGTATCACCTCCAAGTCAAGGGGTGCTACTCCTAACAAGACCTGCAGAGCTACCGTCGAAACGGTCCTACAAACTGGCATACATGCTAACATGGCTACTCTCTGAACTGACAAGACCTTGTATCTGCCAACAACAGACATAACCGTTTCGTACCATACAGGAGCACCAAACGCTGCACAGGCAACGAAAAGCCCCCCATATATGACACGGACGGCACTCCTGCTTAGGCCCCAGTCACTTCTAAGGATGCGTCTAATCTTACCTACTATGGCAGTAAGCTTGCTTCTTATGAGAGGAAGATGAACCAGAAAGTTCATTCTCTCACCAACCGTTATTCCAAGATATTTGACCTGAGTCGCATATCGGAGACTAGCGTTGCCAGATCGAATGAGTGGAGGACGACCCCGAGATAATTTGCCCTTGAGCAACATCATCTCAGATTTGTCCATCGCCACTTCGACGCCTGCACGGTCGCCCCACTCACTTACATCACGCATGGCCTGCTCTCCCCTCATCTCAAGTTCAGCACGAGACTGACCCTCGACGAGAATAAGCAGGTCATCCGCATATGCACACACCTTGAAAGAACGCGCAAGCAGCCTCAACAGAGGGTCCATCATTGGGTTCCAAATAAATGGACCACAAATGGAACCCTGCGGACAACCACGTACGACATCCCTCCAAACCGTGTCGCTGGCACCTACAACACAAGCTTTCCTGTCCCGGAAATAACTCCTCCAAAGTTCTAATTCCATACAGCCTATTTCTTCTAACCTTGCAAGAACTCTATCCCAAGAGAGATAGTCAAATGCACCCTTAAAATCAATAAATAGTCCTAACACATATTTGGCAGATGAGCCGCCAACACTATTCTTGACATGCAGCCAAGCATCTTCTACACTTCTACCTTCCCTAAAACCAAACTGAAACTCAGAAGGACCCTCGCTGTAACACTCCTTCAATCGATACACCATTATCCTTTCCAATACTTTTCCAAGTACCGGAAGAAGACTGATGCCCCGATAAGAGCGAGGATTACTCCTCACCCTATGAGGAGACTTCAGGAGAATCACAACGCGGGCTGACTTCCAAGCCTCCGGGAAATGGCCCTCGCTAATACACCTTCCAAAGATTGACTCCAAATGTTGAGGCATGGCCTTATAGATGCTTTTACACATCTCTCCAATCATGCCATCAACACCAGGCGATTTCCTACTTCTGACTCGGCAAATACTGTCCGCAACTTCCGAGCTTTCCAAGATTGGAGGATCAACCATCTCCCTAATGAGAGGAGAGTAGCCGACCGGTTCCGCACTAGGAAAGAGAACCCCCAGTAGAGCGTCGGTACATTCTCTCCAAGAAGACAATGTGGAATTGCCAACCTGCAGGAGAGAGAGGTCTGCCTCACGATTATTCTTGCCCCTGCAGATACGGTAAACCGTACCCCAGGGGTCGTCCCTATTGTCTCGTACGAAACTCCTCCAATCGTCCTCCTTGGCCCTAACAATTCTGTCTTTGTAGAGTCTTAAAGCAGAACGGAAATCGGCCTCGCGAGAAGCCAGATCAGAAGCACCTGAACGACGGGCGTCCTGGAAATGACTCCGAAGACGCCTGACGGACCTGCGCATCCTATCCAACTCCTCTGTCCACCATATTACTTTGCTAGGCTTAGTCTTACGACGTCTACCCAGCAGAGTATCATTTGCCGAACACATCCACCGATCTATTTGTTCTACTTGGTCACGAATCGTAGGTGTCCTAAAGTCATCAAACGGCATAATCGAAGCCTGGTGCCTAACAAATTCCGTGTAATTGTCCCAGTTCGCGTATCGATCCCGCCACCTGCGTACAGGGTCCGATCCCCACGTTCGTCTGCGAGAGTTCACAACAATCTCAATCTCACGCCCCAGTTGTCACACACCCTCCACCTAAAATCAAAAACAGAATTCGCTACCCCACTTGCAGCTGTCACGTCAATGTCACTAACACCTCCAGGACCATCAAAAGTATATAGATCACTAGCCTCATTGAGAACAACAAGGCACTTCGTGACCATCCACTCGCTGAGCATGACTCCTCGCCGATAGTTCTCATGAGCAGGAGCATTCCTACCCATTTTTGAGAACCACATTGAAGAGCATGCATTTGCATCGAGTCCTAGGATTACAGGAAAGCTACTCGCAAGGAGTAACACCGAATCCATATATACAAGATAAGGCTCAAGAGACCCCCCAAACCTACAATAGATACTTGCTAAAAGTATCCTCCCAAAAAATCCCTCTACTGAGAGGCAAACCCCCCACTGACTCCTACTAACAATGGTACAGTCCAGGTCCCTATCATTAACTATTATTGCAGCGTTTCCCCCGCTGTCCGCATAAACTCGCATACCCCCCGGCAACCCTCTAATGAGTCCACCCGACGTATACGGCTCCTGTACTAGCGCAAAAGTTGCTCCCATGGCGCGTATCGCCTGCCCGAGCTCGCAGATCACGGCATACGAACGCTGGCAGTTCAGCTGGAGGATCTTAAACTGCCGCTCCATTTTAGTGGCGTGCATTCGCCCTGGCGACTATAGCGCTATAAACGGGACACGCCGAGGACATCATAAGATGCCCTGATGGGAGTCCCTTTAGCGCGCAGTTTCGGCAGTATATGTCATTAGTGCAGCGAGAAGCTCGGTGGCCGGCCTGTCCACAGAGCCGGCACACTTCCTCCTTCATCCTGCACTCTCTAACCATATGGTCGAAGCCCAGGCACCTGTAGCAGCTTGGAACAGCGTCGTGCTGGCGCACCAAAAAGCTAAACCATTTTATGTAGCAGCGGCCATTGTCCAGCAAAAGCTGCATGGCCTCCTCGCTACCTTCCAGCACGACGTTCACGGGATTGCCAGTGGGCTTCCATGGACCAGTCACCAGGCGGACGCTCTTTCTATAAGCCTCGGGAGTCATCCTATGCTTGAAATTCCAAGCATAGAGCTCCTCCATGAATACGTCCGGGGTGATCTCCGGATGCACCCGCTGCACTACCACTTTGGGGCCCAGCTTGTCCCTTACGGACACCTCCAGACCCACCTCTCCAAACTTCGTATTGGCGGCCACTTTTGCTCTCTCGGCGACTGACGGGGTCCTGATGACCGCACCGCCATCACGTTGGCCGAACCTCATGCACACGGACCCCTAAGGTGGGGCCCACCTCCTTCACCACCTTCTCGACGACCTCTTTGGACGTCACGCCCTTCTTGCCCTTGACGACGACCGACCAGGTCTCCACGGGCTTCGGGGCCACTACCGGCGCAGCAGGAAGTGCAGGAAACTGCCCCAAACTACGCCGGGCTGCCACTGGAGCGGGTGGTGCCGCAGGCATCCGAGGGACACCTGCTGGTCCACCACCACGGGCAACCGCACCAGACTCGTAGACGTCCAATCTCGGAGGCGCTCATTTTCGGCCAACATCCGCATCACAAGAGCCTCGTACCGGCCCGAGTGTGTCATCACACTCTTGCCCAGAGCAGCGGGGACACCGTCGACCGTAACCTCCTCCAGGAGGCTCGTCGTGACGGCCTTTAGCTCGTCGATGACGCCATTTTCCGGCGCCACCTTCCTCCGCGGCCTACTCTCCCTCGTCTTCGGGGCGGCAACGGGTGCAGCAACGGCTGTGCCAGCAGAGCTGGCTGCAGATGCAGCAGTCCCTGCAGCGCTATCAGCAGCAACGGCGGCAGCAGCACGGGTCGCAAGCGGCGAACCCAGCTTAACCCGCTTCCCCTCATCGATGTCGGCATCCGAGCTCGACATCTCGCTCTCCGTGTGCCTAACGCGAGGCACCGGAGTTGGCGGCGGTCCCATGGTGGCGTCAGTCTGGACCTCAGAGAGGTCCGACGCATCGCCCCTGCCTTGCTTCTTACGCCGACGTTCTGGCGGCATAACGATGTTTACCGACGTAAAAGAACCAAAAAACCAAAATTCGCAGTACAAAAAAGGCTATATTCAATTTTCAAATTTAACAGAAACTTTACCAAGGACAAACACCTTAATAAATGCACGTCGATAATACAGTCGATAATAATAATTTCAAAAATAACAGAAAATTACCACTCACCACTAGCCAAGCCACCAACCGTAGAATTAAACACACTATTTTGTTCACCACTAAGTTGAACAATTCTATTTATAGCACAGCAACCACAATCTATTAATAGACGAGTCTTTTTTCTCCGTTTTGTTCTTTTCTTTTATATAGATATAAATGCACAAGCAAGCACGAGTCTCTATCTCTTAGTATTGTTTATTTATGCAAATATAATTATGCATAAAATACTAATGTTTACACACAAAATTCTTCGCTAATATAGCACCGAATTTCACGATTTATACCTCAAAATAAAGGCCACAAAAAACACTATCAGTCACCCGGGAAACACTCACTATTCACGCTAAAAACACTTTCGAAAAACTCCGTATAGATTAACACTACCGTACGCTTCAAAAGTTCACAGCCGAATGAGTGAATAGGTAGGGACAAAGGAATTCCAATTTACGTGAGCATAGCTATGGTAGCATATCTCACGTGCGTCAGAAGACACACGGTGAATATGATGCGTAGACCAACGCCCCCACTTTCATGCTGTAATCACTGGCTACAGCCAGAAGTGGGTACCAATTCGGAGTCATGCTTTTGGACATGCCTCCCCTCTTGTTTAGGGGTCGGAGACCATCTAAACTCCTTTAAATGCGTTGAGAGTGCAACGCCACACCGTACCCGTAATCGCGCACTCCTCGCGATTTGAGTCTAAACCACAGCCACCACGTGCCCCCAAAAGGGGCCTCACCAATTGCCGACCAGGGACGAATCCCTGGGGCTACCGGCACCCGTGGTACCAGATTAAAGACCTCTGGTCAGGCTTCGCAACAAAGCCAAGACCAAGCTGCTGCCAGTTGAACCCCAAAAAGTTCCTGACTGGTAGCAGCACCCTTAGTCGCCTCTTACGACAAGTATGGTGATCACTGTGGTAGTATTCTCTCTCCCTATCCACCCCGCTACCACACGGGGAAAAATAGGTAGGGACATGAGTCCAGGGTTTTACGTGAGTTTCGCCTTAACGGCATACCCCACGGTGCTCAAAGCACGGGTGGAAACAATGCGTCTACCAGCGCCCCCACGCATAGTGATGCAACCAGATGACATGCAAGAGCATATCACTGGTTACATCACCATACGTGAGTACCAATTCGAAGCCATGCATTTGGACATGACTTCCCTCTTGGTTAGGGGTGGGAGACTATCTAAACTCCACTTTTGAAAATGGTTGAGAATGCAACGCCACATCGAGCTTGCGCTCTTCCCGCGATTTAGGTTTAAACCACAGCCACCACGTTGCTCCCACAAGGGGCCGCACCATTGTCGGGCAGAGACAAGTCTCTGGGGCTCCCGACACCCGTGGTACCAGAATTAAGCTTCCGGTCGAGCTTCGCAGTACAGTCTGCTACCAGTTGAACCCCAAACAGTTCGGGACTGGTGGCCCTTTGAACGACAACGTCCCAGCTGAGAAAAACACAAAAACAAAGCTAACAAACAACAATAACGGACAAAGGAACGCCATAAAAACTACAGGAGGACGCCAAAACACCACCGACAATACGGACCACAAACCGGCACCCCATCAATCAGGATGCGCACGCAAACGTCGAGCCTCATGGACTACCAACGGCAGAGAACCCACGCCGGGCGATGCCGTAAGGGTAACCTACCATTAACCCACCCCAGTTCTGCTCCTATTAAAGACGAGACGAGCGAACTCGTCAAGTCCCTGCTTAGTCCGATCCGTCAACAAGGCCCTACTAAAGTCCACCATATCCCCCGTCTCGATGATACCCATCGTTTCTAAATTTCTAAGGTCTTCGTAGAGCGGACATGTCGTCAGTACATGCCGCCAGTCCTCAGGTCCCAACCCACACCGACAGTCCTCTGTCTCACTGAGGCCCCTCTTATGCAAGAATGCATTGAGCGACCCATGTCCCGTCAGTAAGAATCCCAGACTTAAGCCAAAGCCAAAGTCGGGGCGTTGTAGTACGAATGTCACGTCAGGTATGAATTCATACGTCACCCTACCCTTGTCACTGTTCGTCCAACGTGATTTCCACTTCTCGATGAGAGTCCCATCGAGAAGGCAAATAATACTCCTAACATCCCTATTTGCCAGATCAATAGCAGGAATCCAATCATGCGCTAGAAGTGGTAGTCCCTTCTTGATCTTGAAAACAATACCTCGACGTACTATTTCCAAGTCAAGGGGTGCTACGCCTACCAATACCTGAAGAGCGTCTGTTGAAACTGTCCTGCAAACTGGCACACATGCCAGGAGAATAATTCTCTGACAGCTCAGAGCCTTACGTTGACCAACAACAGACATGACCGTCTCGTACCACACTGATGCACCATACGCCGCACAAGCGACGAATAGTCCACCGTATATAGTGCGTACGGCACGTCTACTGAGGCCCCAGTCATTCCTAAGGACACGTCTAATACCTCCTACCACCTTAGTCAGCTTCTCCCTAACTCTATCAATATGCACCAGGAAATTCATCCTCTCAGTCATAGATATCCCAAGGTATTTGACTTCTGTTGCATATCTAATACTCACATTGCCAGCTCTAATGAGCGGAGGGCGTCCGATTGACAACTTGCCTTTGAGCAGCATTGTCACAGACTTGTCAGTTGCCACCTCGACACCGACATTTCGACCCCACTCACAAGCGACCCGAATGGCCTCCCCACCACGTGTCTCCAGCTCAGCACGAGACTGGCCTTCGACAATGATGAGTAGGTCATCCGCATACGCACACACCTTGAAAGTAAGCCCGAGCTGACGCAACAGGGGGTCCATCATGAGGTTCCAAATATATGGACCACAGATGGAGCCCTGCGGACAACCCCGAACAACGTCCTTCCAAACCGTGTCACTGGCACTAACAACACAAGCTCGCCTACCTTGGAAATAACTAGACCATAGGCCTAATTCCCTGCAGCCTACCTGAGCTAACCTCCTGAGAACACTGTCCCATGACAGGTAATCAAACGCACCTCTGAAATCAACAAATATGCCTAAGACATATTTGGAGGTACTTTCCTCTACACTACGCTTGACATAAGACCAAGCATCCTCAACACTTTTCCCTGCTCTAAAACCGTACTGGTACTCACATGTGCCTTCGGTGTAGGCCTCCATCAGTCGAGACACCATAATCCTCTCCAGTACTTTTCCAAGCACCGGAAGAAGGCTGATGCCCCGATAAGAGCGAGGATTGCTCAACACTCTACCGGGAGACTTCAGGAGCACTACCACGCGGGCACACTTCCACTCACTAGGAAAATACTCCCCTGATATACACTTCCTAAAGATTGCCTCCAGATATTCCGGTATGGCCTTCCAGATGTTTTTACACATCTCTCCGGTCACACCATCAATACCCGGTGATTTCCTGCTCTTGATCTGGCAAATACTGTCCACAAGTTCAGCTCTTTCCAAGTTAGGAGAGGCAACCACTACCTCACTACGAGGATCATGGCTTCTGGCCTCCGCCATTGGGAAGAAAACCCCCAACAGTTCGTTCATGCAATCCCTCCATGAAGACAATACATTATCGCCAACATGAAGGCATGTCAAGTCGGTCTGCCTACTCTTTCCCCTGAAGATACGGTAAACCTTACCCCAGGGGTCTTCCCTATTGTTCCGTACGAAACTCCTCCATTCGTCCTCTTTAACAGTCACAATTCTGTCCTTGTACGTTCTAAGACTTCGTAGATATTCCGCCTTACGGTGAGCCAAGTCTTCAACATTGGCGCGCCTACCCCTCTGGAATCGCTTCCGGAGGTGTCGAACCTGCCGCCGCATCATACTCAACTCTTGGGTCCACCACCGAACCCTACGGGGCACAGTGGTCTTAGACCTCCCAAGTAAGGCGTCATTCACAGTGGTCATCCACTGATGTAACCTACTAATCTGGTCGTCAACAGTCAGTTGCACAAAATTGTCAATTGCCACAGCCGCTGCAGCCTCCCTAACACAGTACTGGTAATGGTCCCAGTCCACATTGTGATTGCGCCAACGGAAGACGCCCCCAGTCTCCCCAGTTCGTCTTTGGTGAGAGATAACAACCTCAATCAGGCTGTGATCACTCACCCCCCAGTCACTACACACCCTCCACCTAAAGTTAAAAAGCGTCATTGCTGCCCCATTTGCAGCTGTCACGTCAATGTCACTAACTCCATTAGGGCCGTCAAAGGTATACAGATAGCTCGGCTGATTTACAACGCACATCCCGTGAGAGACGAACCACTCGCTTAGCTCAATTCCCCTAGTGTGGTTCCGATAGCCAGACGAGTGCCTGGATACCTTACTGAACCACATAGGGGATGAAGCATTCGCATCGAGGCCGAGGATAACTGGAATACTACTTCCTAGCAGTAGCACCGTATCCATATACCTTAAAAACGGCTCCAATGGCTCCCTAAACCTACAGTAGATGCTAGCCACCAGCATCCTCCAAGACCCGCCCTCTATCTGCACGCAGACCCCCCATTGGCTTCTACTAACTAAACTACAGTTCAAGTTCGGGTCAACAACTAAAACCGCCGAGTTTCCCCCTTCGTCAGTAAATACTCGGATCCCACCCGGTAAGCCCCTTACGACACCGCCCGACGTGTACGGCTCCTGCACGAGAGCAATAGAGCTCCCCGACTCCAATAGAGCCTCGCCCAACTCGCACATAACCGCGTACGCACCCTGACAGTTAAGTTGCAATAACTTAACCATCTTAGTGCCGAGCATTCGCGCGAGTTATGTTATTTTATTTTATATAATTTCTTTTTAAAGAAATAATAATATATTTTTTTTTTATTTTATTTTTATTGAACTTTATTCTTCAAATTCGGTCTTAAGACTAACTTTTACAATCTTAATTTTTAATATCTAGCCTACTTCACCAAACTTTAGAATTTCGAGAACAAAAAAAAAACCACTTCAGATCAAAATAAACAAAAAGAAAAATAAAGAAAGTGAAAAAAACTAAACACTTAAAACTATTGAGCAATCATTAAGCCAATGACATCGATTCTGCTTGGTCAGATCGATGCAATCACTTTGTTATTGTATAGACAAAGTGACCTAGTTCTGTTAGTTATTTTAAATGTCACTGCTCTTGCTCAAACAAAAATGCTTGTGGAGCATATTGAGGTTTAGTGTTACAATGAAATAATATCTTTCGATACATTCACCCTGTTGTTGTATAAACAAAGTGACTTGGTTCTGTTAATTATTTTAAATGTCAATGCTCTTGGTTAAATAAAAAATGCTTATGGAGCATAATGTGGTTTAAAGGAATAATATTTTTAATACTTAAAAAAAAAAAATCATTGAAGTGAAAGTACTGGTTCATTGTTCCAAGTGCCAATGAACTTCTACTTATTATTTAAATATTTCGCAATGATTTCGTTTACATCAACCCTTGGTTGTGTTTGTGGAAGTACATACGTAACTCCTCCCCCATTAGATGAAGGATTCTCCTGAATTCTTCTGTTTGGTGTTTTACACTTATCATATAATATAATCACTAATATTATTACTATTGTTGCTATTATGATTGGTGGTACACTATAGTATATAATTTTATTGTTATATTTGATTTCTTCTATTTCTTTTAAATTTTGAACAGTAGTGAGTTTAACTTCTTCTATTGTAAGTGTTGTGTTAAATGCAACATTTCGAAATTTTGGTATAATTATTTTATCTAAATATATTTTGTTATTGTTAGAAAATTTTTGATTTGCTATTTTTAAAGAACAATTATTGTAATTTATAAGAAAATTTCCATTTAGTACATTACTTGTATTATTACAATCACTACCAATTGTTTCATTTTTTGCATTCTTTATAATGATTATTTGATCGTTTACATTTACAATTTCTGTATTTTCATTTGTTATTAATTTACATGTTCCTTTTAGTGTACAATGTTTTGATAGTTTGCATTCCTTTAAAAATTTATGTTCTTCATACGTATATGTTTTATTTTTATAATGAAATATATTTTCTATTTCTGCTTCTATCTCTTTGTTTAAATATGTTATTGGAATAATAGTTATAATTTGTATGGTTGAAAAAACTTTTGGTATCTTAATTACAAAGATTAATTCATTATCCCTTTGAAGGATTGCAGTTCTTAAATACTTAATTTTACTTATATCTATATCATAGTCATCTATTTCCTGTTTTGTCAAGATACTAGCATCACTTAATCCATTTTGTGCTGCTGTAATGTAACTCTGTATATGTTCTATGTGGTTTCTTATTGTTGTTAAGATCAGTACTCGTTCAAGGTATATGTTTTGTGCCATTACGTCCCTAACTGTTTTATGAAGTCCTGCAAAATGTTTCACTACCTCTTTTTGATTTTGTGTTAAAGTATCCTTTATCAATTGTATTGTTTTATTAAAATGATTATTAATTTTTACTTGCTGATTTAGTTCTGTTATAGAGTTATGTATATTTTTGTCAACTGTATTAAAATGGTTAGTGATGTCTTCCTCATCTGCACTGTCCATTGTTCCAAAAAGATACTTATATGCATGACCCACCAAATTTATTAGTCCTCGTTTTCTTCTACTAACTGGAGTTATAGCTTTTAATTTGCTTAAAAGGGTATCTATTTCGTTGTTCACATACATTTTCTCGCTTTCATCAAAAGCCTCTATATTACTTCTCATTGACGACAACACGTTTGTTATTTCTATCATATCTATCTGATGTAGAATCAAATCGGACTCCATTGGAATGTTACAATTACCGTTAAGAACCTCCACATAGCCATTTGTTTCTTTTATGGGGTAAATCATTATATTAGCTTCAGTTGGTGCTAATGTCAATAATATTAGTATTGTCCATAAAAATATCTGTAATTTTAGGTTAATTGTTATTACTATAGTAATTAAGCATTATTAAATTTGTTTGGTCTTTTAATATTGCTTGTGTGAATTCCTTGTAATGAATGCTTTCTAAACTTGGGTTCTTCTTTATGTCGCAAATTTTTGTAATTTTTTATAAATCCTACCTCTCTTGTTTCCACATAATTTTCTCTATTTTTGTTTGCTTTATGTATGTTAAACTCTTTGATTTTGCATAGTCTTTCGTGAATTAATTTGTGATTTATTTTATGGTTTTGTACTTCTAGAGGTGTGCATTTGATTGTGCTATGATATGTGTCATTATATAACATAAATGCTTTGTGTATTTGCTGAGAGATCGGTAAATGATCTTCAAGATTCAAAGTTCGTATTTTTTCTGTTATTGTGTTATTCAGCCTTTCTACATCACTGTTTCCTGTGTGGCTGTTAGGTTTTGTGAAATGATATTCTATACCTTCTTTGTGTAGAAACTGTCTAACGTTCTCATTATTAAACTCGTTATCGAACACCATTTTCTTTACTTTACCTTTGATTGCCAGAAATTGCTGAATTTGCGCTACTAGTGTAATACTGTTTCTATCTGTTAGCGGTAAGCATGTAGCATGCTTTGAAAATTTATCAATAAAAACCATAAATGAATGTTTACTATTGACATAAGTATCGACATGAATTATTTCGTTAGTGGTTTGTGGAGTTTCAGTAATATGAAACTTATTTTTAATAGGATTTCTATCATATTTTCCACCCGAACATATGTCGCAATTGCTAATGACCTTTGTTATTTCCTCCATAAGTTGAGGATTATACACTTTACTTTTTAATTTTTCGAAAGTTGCTGTAATACCACAATGGCCACTTTCGTTTTTATGGAAGAGGGCGATTTGTTTCCTAAGTTCTTCGCTATTCTCTATATCTGTTGCCATTCTAGAGCACTTCACAAATTTAACTTTATTACTTGACGAAAATTCTTCTTCAATCTTTTTTTGAACCTTGTAACATTCATGATCATTCAGATAAGAGTATATCCCCACTCTCCCTTTTTCTACTTCTCTTCTAATAATATTCAAAACTTGATTTTTATCAATATCGTCCTTGTCTATATATATACGTTTAAATCCAAAAATATTTTTAACTGTATTTTGTTTTCTTTGCACAATAACTATTTGTGTTTTAAATCTATTTACGACAGTATCCAAAATTGGAATTTCAAAATTTGAATTTTGCTGCTGCGAATGAACTGTGTCTATTTCGACTGTCATGCTATTGCTGTCCTCATTGACGTGGACTGATTCTATTTGAGCGTTAATTTCGTCGTTTCTTATTCTACTAAGAAAGTCTGCGATATTATTGGTTTTTCCTTTTATATATTCAAGCGAAAAATTATATTCTCCCAAACTCACGAGCCATCTTTGAAGTCTCGGGCTTATATCCTTTCCGGAATATTTTGTCATCAACCACTTCAGCGGTTGATGGTCACTTTGCAAATCGAATTCCCTACCATAAACATATGGTCGAAAGTATTTTACTGCCCACACAATGGCGAGTAACTCCTTCTCTATAGTAGCATAATTTACTTCGTGCTTATTTAAAGTTCTAGATGCATATGCAACAGGATGTCCATCTTGAGATAGGACGGCACCTATAGCAAAGTTGCTGGCATCTGTTGTGATTTTAAATTTTTTCATAAAATTGGGATATCGCAATATCGGTGAGTTCATTACAAGATTTTTAAGCTTTTCAAAAGAAGTAATAAAACTTGGATCATTTGTGTTAATTGGTTGATCTTTTTTCAAAAATCTTGTCATTGGGTATGCAATTTTTGCATAATCCTTTATAAATTTTCTATAAAATCCAGTCATTCCTAGGAAGGATTTTATCTTTTTTGTAGTATTTGGAATTTTCAGATTCTGAATAATTTCAACTTTGGCCGGATTTGGTTTTATTCCATTGGCTGTGAGGATATGTCCCAAAAATTGCGTTTCTTTCTTTAAAAAGTCGCATTTATCCACTTGTATTTTAAGTTTCGCTTTATTAAGTGCTTGGAATATTAATTTCAGATTTGTTAAGTGTTCTTGTAATGAAGTGCCAAACACCAATATATCGTCCATATAGACGACACAAATTTTATTTATGTAATCACTGAGGACTTTATTCATTAAACGTTGGAAGGTTGATGGGGCGTTTTTCAAGCCAAATGGCATACGAATAAATTCGTAATGCCCAAAGGGTGTTGAAAAGGCAGTTTTTGCTCTATCTTCTTCCCTAACCGGTATTTGATGGAAACCTTTGGCTAAATCCAAAGTGGTGAAATACTGTGCTTTTCCAAGTTTGTCTAATAGTGAATTTAAATTGGGAATAGGATATTTATCGTCGACCGTGAATTGATTAAGTTTCCTATAATCTATAACAATTCTGAACTTCTTGTTCCCGGAATTATCCAATTTCTTCTCAACAATCCACAATGGACTATTATAAGGTGAATTACTTTCACGTATAATTTTTTGTTCTAACATATCTTTAATTTGACGTTTTATTTCTTCCTCATGTACTTGAGGGTACCTATATATTTTGGAATACAAGGGCCTCTCATTTGTAGTTATTATTTCATGACAAACTTCGTTTGTGCATGATAAAACATCCCCTTCTTTAAAAAACAAATGTTCAAATTCAGTAAGCAATTTTAAAATTGCCTGACGTTCTTCGTTATTTATATGGGATAAGTCAATACTATTCATTACTTTTCCGTTTTGTGTATGTTGTAAACTACATATATTATGAAAATATTTGTCATAGTCGTATTCCTCGAAATACAATTTATTTTTGAATATTTCAATGTAATTTTCGTCATAGTTAATTTTAACTTTCAAGGCTCTCAGAAAATTTTGTCCTATTATGCCCGAAAAGTTTTTGTTTGAAAAATTAATAATTTTCCATTGAAGTGTGCCAAAACAGCCAAATTCCTTTGGGAATGGTGTAGTCACAATATATTCAATTTTATTTGTACCGTTTAAAGTTTTAAAATATAAAGGATTCTTAAGCCTAATGGTAGGGTATTGCTCTATCAAGACTTCTTCCGTTAGAATGCTTGTGGTAGAGCCGGTGTCGATAAGGCACCTTATTTTTTGTTTCCCTATGGAAATGGCTATTATTGGTAATGAAGATTTTGAGGCGATATTAAAAAATTTATTTCCTTTTCTACATTTGTCTGAGTTTCGTGTAGAGTCCCGATCTCCATGGGTTCTGACTGAAATTTAGGATTTCGAGTATCCACACTCATACGACTAATCTTGGATGGATTTGGGTTACTAGTTTTAGGAGGGTTAGCTTGACTTGTCGTGTTAAAACCAGAAGGTCTTTGTGTGTATGTATTATATTGTGTATTTCTGTAGATATTTGGTGTGTTAGTTTTATTATTAGTACTATTAATGTTTAGGGTTCTATTGTAGGTATTAGTATTTTTTCTGTACTTAAAGTGAATAGCTCTAGGGTCATCCAGAGCCTTAATTTTAGAATATTTTGTTATTATGGTGTTTAATGAATTAAGTTCGTCTAAATGCATTCGCATAGGAATGTCAATTTTTTCTGTCAATATGCTAACTAAATCCCTATCCACCCTATCCGGTTTATATACTTCCGGTTTATCCTCATCGAATTGGTAAATCTCATTTAATTGAAACTTTGCCTTTTGAAAGTAATCGAACAATTCTCTTAGGCTACTCACTTTTACGTTCCTGCATCCGTTGAACACGTCGCCATATGCCATTCGTGGTTTACATTGTTGGACCAATTTGGCCCTCATTTCTGACCATGTCGGATTGTCTCCCAGTTCCTGTATGTATCTTCCCGCATCCCCAAGGATTTTCTCATTCGAAACAATATTCATTGCGAGGCCCATCAGTTGCAGGTTGTCTTGTGGGCACAGGGTGATGATAGCCTCCACTGACCTGATGAATGCCATTACATTGTGTCCATCATCCAGGCACTTTAACTGTCTGAATTGTTGTAGCAGCTCCTTTGGGCTCAGCAATGGTTGTGGTTGTACCTGGTTTTCGTATTGGGCCCTCAATTGGTTTAATGCTTCTTCTTGCTGTCTAATTACCCTCGCCATCTGCTCCATCTGTTCTGCTTGTTGACTTGGATTTACTGCTTCTCCCTCTGCTACACCTTGTAAGTTTCTATTGGCATCGAATCGATTCATTTTGTTGTTGTTATTGCTTTTGTATTTATTTTAATTTACTTAATTTTTTGAGTTAAGCAATTTGAATTACAAAATATATATAAATATTTTTATTATTTTTGTATCAATATTGTACACAGTTTTATTTTATGTAGAATGTTTTTCACACTATTTTATATTTACATCACTTAGGTAATGATCACCGTTCTTTTGTTAAATTTAAAAGAGTTTAAATTTTTGCTCTTTATTTTTATATTGATTCTATTCTTAAATAACTTTAGTTATTCTAAATAAAATTTCGGTCCGTTTTTCGATTTAACGATAGGTTTTCTTTTGTTATTTTTCTTAAGAAGAACTCCTCGACTGCGCCAGTTATGTTATTTTATTTTATATAATTTCTTTTTAAAGAAATAATAATATATTTTTTTTTTTATTTTATTTTTATTGAACTTTATTCTTCAAATTCGGTCTTAAGACTAACTTTTACAATCTTAATTTTTAATATCTAGCCTACTTCACCAAACTTTAGAATTTCGAGAACAAAAAAAAAAACCACTTCAGATCAAAATAAACAAAAAGAAAAATAAAGAAAGTGAAAAAAACTAAACACTTAAAACTATTGAGCAATCATTAAGCCAATGACATCGATTCTGCTTGGTCAGATCGATGCAATCACTTTGTTATTGTATAGACAAAGTGACCTAGTTCTGTTAGTTATTTTAAATGTCACTGCTCTTGCTCAAACAAAAATGCTTGTGGAGCATATTGAGGTTTAGTGTTACAATGAAATAATATCTTTCGATACATTCACCCTGTTGTTGTATAAACAAAGTGACTTGGTTCTGTTAATTATTTTAAATGTCAATGCTCTTGGTTAAATAAAAAATGCTTATGGAGCATAATGTGGTTTAAAGGAATAATATTTTTAATACTTAAAAAAAAAAAATCATTGAAGTGAAAGTACTGGTTCATTGTTCCAAGTGCCAATGAACTTCTACTTATTATTTAAATATTTCGCAATGATTTCGTTTACATCAACCCTTGGTTGTGTTTGTGGAAGTACATACGTAACTCGCGCGCCACCATCATCGCATACGTTGGGCAACCCGATGACAGCATCAGGTGACCCGACGGCATGCCCTTGAGTGCACAATTCCGGCAATGCAACGCATTGCCACAACGCGAAGCTAAATGGCCCGATTGCCCGCAACGGCGACAGACGTCCTCCTTATACCGGCATTCCCTGACACGATGGTCGAACCCGAGGCACCTGAAGCATCCAACTACCGGATCGTATGACCGCACATGGAAGCTGAACCACTTCACATAGCACCTGCCAACTGCCAATAGGGCCGATGTGACCCTACTGGTGCCCTCTATGACCACGTTGACAGGCCCTGCGTCAGACTTCCATGGACCACCAACAAGTTTGACACTTCTATCAAACGTCTCGCGCGTCATTCGATCCTTTAGGTTCATCTCATACAGATCCGTCATGAAATCCTCAATCGGGATCTCCGGATGAACCTTCTGGACCACCACACGTGGGCCCAGTTTATCCTCAACGGATACCTCGAGCCCGACCTCCTTGAATCTAGCATTCGACACGACGCGCTCCCTCTCCGCAACAGAGGGAGTCCTTATAATCGCGCCGCCGTCCCGGGTTGGCCGCACCTCATGGACTCGCACGCCAAGGGTTGGGCCAACCTCCTCCACGACCTTCTTCACGACCTCCTTGGAGGCCTCCTTGCCCCTGCCCTTGCCCTTAACCACCACAGCCCAAGTCTCCACCGGCTTAGGCAAAGCCACTGGAGCGCAGGCTGGAGCAGCCACAGGCGTGACAGCAGGGGCCACAGGCACCGACATACCAGACGACACCGACTGCACTGGACGCATACCGTACACGTCCAAGCGACCGCGCAAACGCTCATTCTCGGCCACGAGCGTCATTAACAACTCCTCATACCGACCGGAATGCTCCACCACACGGCGCGCCACCGACGAATCGACCACACCGTCCAAGACCACCCCCAACAAACTGTTGGTGATGGCCTTCGCTCTACCGACGACTCCCTGACCGCAACCGTCAGCCAAGCCGAGAAGATCGCCACTCTCCTCACGCCTCAATTCAGGCACCGACGCGCCCCTACCCAAGGCTGCCTTCCTCTTCTTCCGCAGCTCCCGCTTGGGCTTGACCGATGCCCCCGCAGCATCCTTCTTCGGCGACCCCAATTTGCATCTCTTGCCGCCCTCATCACCCGTCAACGCCAGCTCCAACTCGGAGCATGTGCTGGTCATGTCGACGTCGACGTAACCAGCATTACCCGAGGCCACAGAAGGTGGCCCCATCGTCCCATCAGACGTCACGCCCGAACTGCGCCTCTCACTCAACTTCTTCACCCTAACGGTTGGCATCATACCACCGTCAGTAGCAAAAAACCAAAATCAAATACAACGGAAAAAATCAAAATCAAGCCAAGTCGCAACAAACCGATAAACGAACCGTTCACCAACGCCACAAACCTTACCAAAGGTAAATCGATAAAACGGTAGGTCGATAATATAATATTCAAATATAACTGCCAAATAGCACTTACCACTAGCCAAGGCACACACCAACGTAGATAAATACACACTCTGTTTGATATTCACCAAAAAGTTGAATATTTTCCAAACACAACACACAATTCTATTTATAGAATACCGAACCGTATTTATTTATATCGAGTCTTTATCTCCACACCGTTTATATTTTTCACAATGAATATTCTATTTTTAGCACAGTCAAATCGAGTCTTTTTCTCTTTATATTATTTTATATAGATATAAAATCTATATTTAGCACAAATATATTTGAGTCTCTGTCTCTTATTTAATCACTAATACACTAGTATCGCTTAAAAAACACCCGCACAGAAAAAAGCACAACCGAACGCTCTGAATATTTACAACCGAATGAATAGGTAGGGACAGTAGGAATCTCTTGAATTCGTTTATGTAAGTCACTAATTAACTGATGAGGCATTTAGTTATTTAAAGAGGCTCATTACAAATACGGCCTTTAATGATTTTGATTCTCGCTTCACATTGACATTGAAACTGCTTCATATTTCATAAGAAAGATTTTTTATTATGTATTAAATAATAAAAGAAGTAGAAAGAAAATAAAATAAAATTTAAAGAGATAACTTTTTATTTCTAATGTTCTGCAAAAGCAGAGGTTTAGTTTTATATTTTTCTTAAATACAAGTTACAGAGTTATATCTCAACACTGACTGTCTATTCCTGACTGTGACAGCATAGTTCTTTACTCTATGTGTACCCATTTTTATTTTTATATGCTGATGACTTCGTGATATTTCTTTAAGTGTTGTTTTTGGATTTTTGATCTTTGTTTTGTTCTTTTCTCGTAAATTCTTACGTATTTCTTTATTGTATGTATTTCTGTTTACCGTATGACATGTGAATTTTAGTGTAATTGTAAATTGATTTTTTTTTTAATAAAAGCTAAACAAATTTTATAAAAAATTAAATAATAATAAAATAAATAAAAATTCAATAAAAACAAAAATGATTTTTAATGTGCATGGTGCATCAGATGAATGAACCCGCAAAAGTTATCTATCTATTAACCAAAAGCAATATTACAAAAGAATATTTTGCGCAACCATCTCTTAATTTTCTCTTTTTAGCTGCTCCATTTGAATATAATGTTTCTTCTCTATGCTTTTTAGACAGCCCTTGATCTCTCGTTTTAAATATTTTACACAATTTATCTTAATATTCGTTTGGCCTTTCATGCGCTCTTACATAATGTCATTTCAGCTCGAGGTTTTCCAGCGTTTTGGATTCGAAGTACCAGACTTACTTAACTTCAGCGTAGTGTTATTTCATTATTTGATTTCACTTATTCATCATTTTCGTAAGAACATATTAATTTAACTAGTCGCTCTGGCCTCCGAATTATTATGAGCGATTTTTCGCTTTACTAATTCAGCCAAACCTGTACAAATTGTCAGTTTCTATAAATAATTATTTTATTTAAATAATCCCAACTTAACTTTTTCCAAATAGTTGTCTTCTTTGTTGGGGAGCCATTAGCATTCAATACCAAGGTTTTTTCTTAACTCCTGTAATTCACTAGGACTCCCTTTCAAAATCCTTGCCGATCTGAATTATATTGCAAAAGCGTTTTATTTTATTGTAATTTTAATTATTCTTACGTATTTCTACAAAACGTTTTAATTTCACGCAGTATGGTAAGAAGGTTATTCGCCGGCATACTCTTCATGGGAAGCCATGTTCAAAACCGACCTTTCCAAAATTCCATTTGATGTTAATACTTTGGCACTTCTGACTTGCCCATCTTTTGCCATCCTTGTTTCAAGTACCTTTCCTTTTGGCCAACTATTTCTAGGAAGAGAAGGAACAACTATTATAACCAAGTCCCCCTGACATATTACCTTTTGTTTTTCATGCCACTTAGACCTACACGTTAATGACGGAAAATATTCTCCAATCCATTTTTTTTCCAAAAAATGTTTGCATATTCTTAAGAAATAAGCCAATTCTTTTTCAAGATTATACCAGTATCATTACAAGTGGAGATAGGCTTTAGTTCGCTAGAGCTACCAACAAGAAAGTGATTAGGAGTTATTGCTTCACCTGCTTAGTCGTCTACAGGAACATAAGCAAGGGGCCGTGAATTAATAATAATTTCAACTTCAATCATTATGCTTACAAGCAATTCATCACTAGGTGCTGCCGATACCATTATTTTGTATAAAACGTTTTTTACGGAGCGTACCAATCGTTCCCAGGCGCCACCCATGTGGGGAGATGCTGATGGATTAAAATTCCATTGCGTTGTTGTGAATGTTTTAATAAATTCATTTCTGTCTACATCTGCAAGTGTCTCTCGCAGCTCTCGTTCTGCACCTACAAAATTAGTGCCAATATCGCTGAAAATTTCACGGGGAATTCCTCTGCGAGCCATAAAGTTTCGGATGGCCAAGATGCACGAGTCAGTTGTAAGTGAGTGTACAATTTCTAAGTGTACTGCTCTTACTGTCATACAGGTAAATAGACAACCATATCGTTTTTCTCTGTGTCGACCTACTTTAACCATTATAGGACCAAAAAAGTCTATACCTGTGTAGGCAAACGGAGCGGAATATAATTCTAATCGAGCTCGAGGCAGCTTTGCCATTTGAGGAACTTGAGCGATCGCCTTTTAAAATATCTGCTTCATCAATTCTACCATCTACTCTTAGAACTCTAAATTCATCAATAAAGAGAGATTTTGTATAGAGTGCACTTGATTTTGGAATTTACTTTTGAACATTTATTAAGGCAATTTCCGACGTATGGTGTTCCATTTGAACTTGTCGGAATAAAAAGTTTTCTGCTTTTAACAACTCTTCAAGAATTAACTCGCCTTTGGCTATTTGTTTTGTACTACAATTTTCAATAAAGCGCAAGACATAAATAGTCCTAACACATATTTGGCAGATGAGCCGCCCACACTATTCTTGACATGCAGCCAAGCATCTTCTACACTTCTACCTTCCCTAAAACCAAACTGAAACTCAGAAGGACCCTCGCTGTAACACTCCTTCAATCGATACACCATTATCCTTTCCAATACTTTTCCAAGTAACGGAAGAAGACTGATGCCCCGATAAGAGCGAGGATTACTCCTCACCCTATCAGGAGAATCACAACGCGGGCTGACTTCCAAGCCTCCGGGAAATGGCCCTCGCTAATACACCTTCCAAAGATTGACTCCAAATGTTGAGGCATAGCCTTATAGATGCTTTTACACATCTCTCCAGTCATGCCATCAACACCAGGCGATTTCCTACTTCTGACTCGGCAAATACTGTCCGCAACTTCCGAGCTTTCCAAGATTGGAGGATCAACCATCTCCCTAATGAGAGGAGAGTAGCTGACCGGTTCCGCACTAGGAAAGAGAACCCCCAGTAGAGCGTCGGTACATTCTCTCCAAGAAGACAATGTGGAATTGCCAACCTGCAGGAGAGAGAGGTCTGCCTCACGATTATTCTTGCCCCTGCAGATACGGTAAACCGTACCCCAGGGGTCGTCCCTATTGTCTCGTGCGAAACTCCTCCAATCGTCCTCCTTGGCCCTAACAATTCTGTCTTTGTAGCGTCTTAAAGCAGAACGGAAATCGGCCTCGCGAGAAGCCAGGTCAGAAGCACCTGAACGACGGGCGCCCTGGAAATGACTCCGAAGACGCCTGACGGACCTGCGCATCCAATCCAACTCCTCTGTCCACCATATTACTTTGCTAGGCTTAGTCTTACGACGTCTACCCAGCAGAGTATCATTTGCCGAACACATCCACCGATCTATTTGTTCTACTTGGTCACGAATCGTAAGTGTCCTAAAGTCATCAAACGGCATAATCGAAGCCTGGTGCCTAACAAATTCCGTGTAATTGTCCCAGTTCGCGTATCGATCCCGCCACCTGCGTACAGGGTCCGATCCCCACGTTCGTCTGCGAGAGTTCACAACAATCTCAATCTCACGCCCCAGTTGTCACACACCCTCCACCTAAAATCAAAAACAGTATTCGCTACCCCACTTGCAGCTGTCACGTCAATGTCACTAACACCTCCAGGACCATCAAAAGTATATAGATCACTAGCCTCATTGAGAACAACAAGGCACTTCGTGACCATCCACTCGCTGAGCATGACTCCTCGCCGATAGTTCTCATGAGCAGGAGCATTCCTACCCATTTTTGAGAACCACATTGAAGAGCATGCATTTGCATCGAGTCCTAGGATTACAGGAAAGCTACTCGCAAGGAGTAGCACCGTATCCATATATACAAGATAAGGCTCAAGAGACCCCCCAAACCTACAATAGATACTTGCTAAAAGTATCCTCCCAAAAAATCCCTCTACTGAGAGGCAAATCCCCCACTGACTCCTACTAACAATGGTACAGTCCAGGTCCCTATCATTGACTATTATTGCAGCGTTTCCCCCGCTGTCCGTATAAACTCGCATACCCCCCGGCAACCCTCTAATGAGTCCACCCGACGTATACGGCTCCTGTACTAGCGCAAAAGTTGCTCCCATGGCGCGTATCGCCTGCCCGAGCTCGCAGATCACGGCATACGAACGCTGGCAGTTCAGCTGGAGGATCTTAAACTGCCGCTCCATTTTAGTGGCGTGCATTCGCCCTGGCGACTATAGCGCTATAAACGGGACACGCCGAGGACATCATAAGATGCCCTGATGGGAGTCCCTTTAGCGCGCAGTTTCGGCAGTATATGTCGTTAGTGCAGCGAGAAGCTCGGTGGCCGGCCTGTCCACAGAGCCGGCACACTTCCTCCTTCATCCTGCACTCTCTAACCATATGGTCGAAGCCCAGGCACCTGTAGCAGCTTGGAACAGCGTCGTGCTGGCGCACCAAAAAGCTAAACCATTTTATGTAGCAGCGGCCATTGTCCAGCAAAAGCTGCATGGCCTCCTCGCTACCTTCCAGCACGACGTTCACGGGATTGCCAGTGGGCTTCCATGGACCAGTCACCAGGCGGACGCTCTTTCTATAAGCCTCGGGAGTCATCCTATGCTTGAAATTCCAAGCATAGAGCTCCTCCATGAATACGTCCGGGGTGATCTCCGGATGCACCCGCTGCACTACCACTTTGGGGCCCAGCTTGTCCCTTACGGACACCTCCAGACCCACCTCTCCAAACTTAGAGTTAGCAGCTACCTTTGCTCTCTCGGCGACTGACGGGGTCCTTATGACCGCACCGCCATCACGTGTTGGCCGAACTTCGTGGACACGGACCCCTAAGGTGGGGCCCACCTCCTTCACCACCTTCTCGACGACCTCCTTTGACGTCACACCCTTCTTGCCCTTAACGACGACCGACCAGGTCTCTACGGGCTTCGGCATCCGAGGGACACCTGCTGGTCCACCACCACGGGCAACCGCACCAGACTCGTAGACGTCCAGTCTACCTCGGAGGCGCTCATTTTCGGCCAACATCCGCATCACAAGAGCCTCGTACCGGCCCGAGTGTGTCATCATACTCTTGCCCAGAGCAGCGGGGACACCGTCGACCATGACCTCCTCCAGGAGGCTCGTCGTGACGGCCTTTAGCTCGTCGATGACGCCATTTTCCGGCGCCACCTTCCTCCGCGGCCTACTCTCCCTCGTCTTCGGGGCGGCAACGGGTGCAGCAACGGCTGTGCCAGCAGAGCTGGCTGCAGATGCAGCAGTCCCTGCAGCGCTATCAGCAGCAACGGCGGCAGCAGCACGGGTCGCAAGCGGCGAACCCAGCTTAACCCGCTTCCCCTCATCGATGTCGGCATCCGAGCTCGACATCTCGCTCTCCGTGTGCCTAACGCGAGGCACCGGAGTTGGCGGCGGTCCCATGGTGGCGTCAGTCTGGACCTCAGAGAGGTCCGACGCATCGCCCCTGCCTTGCTTCTTACGCCGACGTTCTGGCGGCTTAACGATGTTTACCGACGTAAAAGAACCAAAAAACCAAAATTCGCAGTACAAAAAAGGCTATATGCAATTTTCAAATTTAACAGAAACTTTACCAAGGACAAACACCTTAATAAATGCACGTCGATACTACAGTCGGTAATACAGTCGATAATAATTTCAAAAATAACAGAAAATTACCACTCACCACTAGCCAAGCCACCAACCGTAGAATTAAACACACTATTTTGTTCACCACTAAGTTGAACAATTCTATTTATAGCACAGCAACCACAATCTATTAATAGACGAGTCTTTTTTCTCCGTTTTGTTCTTTTCTTTTATATAGATATAAATGCACAAGCAAGCACGAGTCTCTATCTCTTAGTATTGTTTATTTATGCAAATATAATTATGCATAAAATACTAATGTTTACACACAAAATTCTTCGCTAATATAGCACCGAATTTCACGATTTATACCTCAAAATAAAGGCCACGAAAAACACTATCAGTCACCCGGGAAACACTCACTATTCACGCTAAAAACACTTTCGAAAAACTCCGTATAGATTAACACTACCGTACGCTTCAAAAGTTCACAGCCGAATGAGTGAATAGGTAGGGACAAAGGAATTCCAATTTACGTGAGCACCGCTATGGTAGCATATCTCACGTGCGTCAGAAGACACACGGTGAATATGATGCGTAGACCAACGCCCCCACTTTCATGCTGTAATCACTGGCTACAGCCAGAAGTGGGTACCAATTCGGAGTCATGCTTTTGGACATGCCTCCCCTCTTGTTTAGGGGTCGGAGACCATCTAAACTCCTTTAAATGCGTTGAGAGTGCAACGCCACACCGTACCCGTAATCGCGCACTCCTCGCGATTTAAGTCTAAACCACAGCCACCACGTGCCCCCAAAAGGGGCCTCACCAATTGCCGACCAGGGACGAATCCCTGGGGCTACCGGCACCCGTGGTACCAGATTAAAGACCTCTGGTCAGGCTTCGCAACAAAGCCAAGACCAAGCTGCTGCCAGTTGAACCCCAAAAAGTTCCTGACTGGTAGCAGCACCCTTAGTCGCCTCTTACGACAAGTATGGTGATCACTGTGGTAGTATTCTCTCTCCCTATCCACCCCGCTACCACACGGGGAAAAATTGGTAGGGACAACGCCGATGTGTTTTACATGGATACCTGTCCGCGTGGACCTAATTCCATGGTGCTCTTAACACAGGGTGAAATACAATGCGTCTACCAACGCCCTCAGATGTAACTTATGCTACACCTGAGTACCAATTCGAAGCCATGTATTTGGACATGACTTCCCCCTTGGTTAGGAGCGGAGCCTATCTAAAACTCCTTCCGATCTTTGGGTCACGGCACCCGGTTGAAAATGCAACTCCACACCGAGCCTATTAGACTCTTCCCGCGATTTGGGTCCAAACCACAGCCACCACGATGCTCCCATAAGGGGCTACACCAACAGCCAGGCTGGAACCTAGGTTCCAGGGGCTCCTGGCTCCCGTGGTACCAGAATTAAGTCTCCGGTCAGACCTCGTAATCAGATTGACTACTACCAGTTGAACTCCAAACAGTTCGGGACTGGTGACCCACAGCGACAACAATAAACATACATCAACATAAAGGACAACACTTACGGTACTAACATTGAACAGCGCCCTCACGGACGAGGCTTTGGCCACATGGTGTGGCACCAGGGGTGGACAAAACGAACAAAACAAGAAGACACACAACAACGCAGCAGGCTTGGCAGCGGCGGTGACGGCAAGGGCGGCAATGACGGGGATGACGGCGAAGACAGGGATGACGGGGATGATGACAGCAAGGGAGAGGGGCAATTTGGACCGGCATGTGGACAACAGCAGCAGCAACAGGAGCAACGAAGCGGAGCAGAAGAACCAGCAGCAATCGACTAAAAACTGTCAACGATCGCATGCCTATCCGCGGGCGGGGACAGACGAAAGCGGCAAAAGGAGCAAGGGGCGCACGACTAGGAGAACACCACGCAGGGTGATCACATTTCGGGGTTGCCTCCGCTATACCTCCTATTTCTCCTAACAAATACTTCCCGGACGAAATCGCCCAACCTACTAAATGTCCGGCTGTCTACTAAGGCCCTACTGTAATCCCAACCCTCCCCAGTATGGGCTATTCCCATACTATCTAAACTCCTAATGTCATCATAGTATGAACACATTGTAATAATGTGTTCGACAGTCTCAGGTCCCCTCCCACACCCGCAGTCCGGAGAGTCGGACAGACCTCTTTTATGCAAAAATGCATTAAGTGAGCCATGTCCCGTAAGTAAAAAACCGAGACTTAAGCCGAAGCCAAAGTCCGGACGTCGACGTACGAAGTCCGCGTCACGTATGAAGCCATACGTTACCCTACCCTCGTCTGCATTGGTCCATCGGGTCCGCCACCTTGAAACAAGGCACTCGTCTAAGAGTGTCTTTATTTCCCTACTCTCCAAATTCACCAAGTCAGAAGCAGAAACCCAATCATGATCTAAAAGTGGTAGTCCCTTCTTGATTTTGAAGATGATAGCACGTCGTATCACCTCTAAGTCAAGGGGTGCTACTCCTAACAAGACCTGCAGAGCTACCGTCGAAACGGTCCTACAAACTGGCATACATGCTAACATGGCTACTCTCTGAACTGACAAGACCTTGTATCTGCCAACAACAGACATAACCGTTTCGTACCATACAGGAGCACCAAACGCTGCACAGGCAACGAAAAGCCCCCCATATATGACACGGACAGCACGTCTGCTCAGGCCCCAGTCACTTCTAAGGATGCGTCTAATCTTACCTACTATGACAGTAAGCTTGCTTCTAACAAGAGGGAGATGAACCAGAAAGTTCATTCTCTCTCCAACCGTTATTCCCAGATATTTGACCTGAGTCGCATATCGGAGACTAGCGTTGCCAGATCGAATGAGTGGAGGACGACCCCGAGATAATTTGCCCTTGAGCAACATCATCTCAGATTTGTCCATCGCCACTTCGACGCCTGCACGGTCGCCCCACTCACTTACATCACTCATGGCCTGCTCTCCCCTCATCTCAAGTTCAGCACGACACTGACCCTCGACGAGTATAAGCAGGTCATCCGCATATGCACACACCTTGAAAGAACGCGCAAGCAGCCTCAACAGAGGATCCATCATTAGGTTCCAAATAAATGGACCACAAATGGAACCCTGCGGACAACCACGTACGACATCCCTCCAAACCGTGTCGCTGGCACCTACAACACAAGCTTTCCTGTCCCGGAAATAACTCCTCCAAAGTTCTAATTCCCTACAGCCTATTTCTTCTAACCTTGCAAGGACTCTATCCCAAGAGAGATAGTCAAATGCACCCTTAAAATCAATAAATAGTCCTAACACATATTTGGCAGATGAGCCGCCAACACTATTCTTGACATGCAGCCAAGCATCTTCTACACTTCTACCTTCCCTAAAACCAAACTGAAACTCAGAAGGACCCTCGCTGTAACACTCCTTCAATCGATACACCATTATCCTTTCCAATACTTTTCCAAGTACCGGAAGAAGACTGATGCCCCGATAAGAGCGAGGATTACTCCTCACCCTATAAGGAGACTTCAGGAGAATCACAACGCGAGCTGACTTCCAAGCCTCCGGGAAATGGCCCTCGCTAATACACCTTCCAAAGATTGACTCCAAATGTTGAGGCATGGCCTCAAGATGCTTTTACACATCTCTCCAGTCATGCCATCAACACCAGGCGATTTCCTACTTCTGACTCTGCAAATACTGTCCGCAACTTCCGAGCTTTCCAAGATTGGAGGATCAACCATCTCCCTAATGAGAGGAGAGTAGCCGACCGGTTCCGCACTAGGAAAGAGAACCCCCAGTAGAGCGTCGGTACATTCTCTCCAAGAAGACAATTTGGAGTTGCCAACTTGCAGGAGAGAGAGGTCTGCCTCACGATTATTCTTGCCCCTGCAGATACGGTAAACCGTACCCCAGGGGTCGTCCCTATTGTCTCGTACGAATCTCCTCCAATCGTCCTCCTTGGCCCTAACAATTCTGTCTTTGTAGCGTCTTAAAGCAGAACGGAAATCGGCCTCGCGAGAAGCCAGGTCAGAGGCACCTGAACGACGGGCGCCCTGGAAATGACTCCGAAGACGCCTGACGGACCTGCGCATCCTATCCAACTCCTCTGTCCACCATATTACTTTGCTAGGCTTAGTCTTACGACGTCTACCCAGCAGAGTATCATTTGCCGAACACATCCACCGATCTATTTGTTCTACTCGGTCACGAATCGTAAGTGTCCTAAAGTCATCAAACGGCATAATCGAAGCCTGGTGCCTAACAAATTCCGTGTAATTGTCCCAGTTCGCGTATCGATCCCGCCACCTGCGTACAGGGTCCGATCCCCACGTTCGTCTGCGAGAGTTCACAACAATCTCAATGAGATTGTGATCACTCACGCCCCAGTTGTCACACACCCTCCACCTAAAATCAAAAACAGTATTCGCTACCCCACTTGCAGCTGTCACGTCAATGTCACTAACACCTCCAGGACCATCAAAAGTATATAGATCACTAGCCTCATTGAGAACAACAAGGCACTTCGTGACCATCCACTCGCTGAGCAGGAGCATTTTTGAGAACCACATTGAAGAGCATGCATTTGCATCGAGTCCTAGGATTACAGGAAAGCTACTCGCAAGGAGTAGCACCGAATCCATATATACAAGATAAGGCTCAAGCAAACAAACCTACAATAGATACTTGCTAAAAGTATCCTCCCAAAAAATCCCTCTACTGAGAGGCAAACCCCCCACTGACTCCTACTAACAATGGTACAGTCCAGGTCCCTATCATTAACTATTATTGCAGCGTTTCCCCCGCTGTCCGTATAAACTCGCATACCCCCCGGCAACCCTCTAATGAGTCCACCCGACGTATACGGCTCCTGTACTAGCGCAAAAGTTGCTCCCATGGCGCGTATCGCCTGCCCGAGCTCGCAGATCACGGCATACGAACGCTGGCAGTTCAGCTGGAGGATCTTAAACTGCCGCTCCATTTTAGTGGCGTGCATTCGCCCTGGCGACTATAGCGCTATAAACGGGACTCGCCGAGGACATCATAAGATGCCCTGATGGGAGTCCCTTTAGCGCGCAGTTTCGGCAGTATATGTCATTAGTGCAGCGAGAAGCTCGGTGGCCGGCCTGTCCACAGAGCCGGCACACTTCCTCCTTCATCCTGCACTCTCTAACCATATGGTCGAAGCCCAGGCACCTGTAGCAGCTTGGAACGGCGTCGTGCTGGCGCACCAAAAAGCTAAACCATTTTATGTAGCAGCGGCCATTGTCCAGCAAAAGCTGCATGGCCTCCTCGCTACCTTCCAGCACGACGTTCACGGGATTGCCAGTGGGCTTCCATGGACCAGTCACCAGGCGGACGCTCTTTCTATAAGCCTCGGGAGTCATCCTATGCTTGAAATTCCAAGCATAGAGCTCCTCCATGAATACTATAATGTATTTAAAAGGCAAAAAGGATTTAAAATTGGTTTTGTGCTAGCTTAGTTTTGAATGCTATGTCTAGCCACAGCAGTTTTACTTCTTCCCTGCACTGTTTAAGGTGCTGGGTTAGAAAATGAGAAATGATAATGATTTCTTTTGACTTCAAGATCTTTTCTGAATTTTTATTTAATTTTTTCTACTATTTATACTAATTTCTAATTTTTACAATATTTCTTAATAATCTATCATTTGCTCTTTCTACTACATAGTAACTTTCATTTACATTAACATACTGAATTTTGATTGGTCAAGACCTCACTCAATATTTTTCATATTTCCACTCATTACTTTAAAATGAGTAATTTGAAGTCATAAATTTCTTTCATAAGTGCTTTGACCCATGTCAGTTGTTCTAATTGTATTTCCCTTAAAGTGTGTTACACTTTGTTTACTTTGTTTTTATTTTAAGGGTTTAGAATTACAATTAATGTGTTATACAAATGTAGAGCAAATGTAATTTAAATCTTATAGTATAATACATGTGGTGTGTTGTTTACGTTTGTTATGATAAATACACTACATTATGCTAAATACAGTACAATACGTCCGGGGTGATCTCCGGATGCACCCGCTGCACTACCACTTTGGGGCCAAGCTTGTCCCTTACGGACACCTCCAGACCCACCACTCCAAACTTCGTATTGGCGGCCACTTTTGCTCTCTCGGCGACTGACGGGGTCCTGATGACCGCACCGCCATCACGTTGGCCGAACCTCATGCACACGGACCCCTAAGGTGGGGCCCACCTCCTTCGCCACCTTCTCGACGACCTTTTTGGACGTCACGCCCTTCTTGCCCTTGACGACGACCGACCAGGTCTCCACGGGCTTCGGGGCCACTACCGGCGCAGCAGGAAGGGCAGGAAACTGCCCCAAACTACGCCGGGCTGCCACTGGAGCGGGTGGTGCCGCAGGCATCCGAGGGACACCTGCTGGTCCACCACCACGGGCAACCGCACCAGACTCGTAGACGTCCAATCTACCTCGGAGGCGCTCATTTTCGGCCAACATCCGCATCACAAGAGCCTCGTACCGGCCCGAGTGTGTCATCACACTCTTGCCCAGAGCAGCGGGGACACCGTCGACCATGACCTCCTCCAGGAGGCTCGTCGTGACGGCCTTTAGTTCATCGATGACGCCATTTTCCAGCGCCACCTTCCTCCGCGGCCTACTCTCCCTCGTCTTCGGGGCGGCAACGGGTGCAGCAACAGCTGTGCCAGCAGAGCAGGCTGCAGATGCAGCAGTCCCTGCAGCGCTATCAGCAGCAACGGCGGCAGCAGCACGGGTCGCAAGCGGCGAACCCAGCTTAGCCCGCTTCCCCTCGTCGATGTCCGCATCCGAGCTCGACAGCTCGCTCTCCGTGTGCCTAACGCGAGGCACCGGAGTTGGCGGCGGACCCATGGTGGCGTCGGTCTGCACCTCGGAGAGGTCCGACGCATCGCCCCTGCCTTGCTTCTCACGCCGTCTTTCTGGCGGCATAGTGTTGGCACTGGTATAACCACCAACCGACGCAAACAATAAAAATTAAATACCAAAATAACGCCACCTACCTTTCAACAGCAGACTATAATTATAATAATCAGTTACCAAATCGAGAAAAAGTAGTCCAAATGAGCAGCAATGTCGAAAACCAAATCGAAAATAAAAGAAAAACGAACCGAATAAAAAACTGGATAACCGAATAATCGGTACCCAAAAAGTTTGCAGCACTAACACACACCAAATGGCTGGGTTCTTGCAATACACCAAAATGGTTGGGTTATTGCATGTACCAAATGGCTGGGTTTTTTTCTATACTTTTGTCTCTATCAAATTAAACAATATGAAAACACTAATATTTTCTGATCCACCGCACGGATTTTGATGATTTATATATCAAAATTTCGCTCTTTAAGAGTTTTAAAAACTTGCACAAATCCGTATAACTCACCGAAAAACGTTAGGAAAACACGAGCTGGAAAAAACACAACCGTACTAGTCGAAATGTTGCCAGATCGATGAATAGGTAGGGACAACGCCGATGTGTTTTACATGGATAAGGATGCGTCTTAATCTTACCTACTATGGCAGTAAGCTTGCTTCTTACGAGAGGAAGATGAACCAGAAAGTTCATTCTCTCACCAACCGTTATTCCCAGATATTTGACCTGAGTCGCATATCGGAGACTAGCGTTGCCAGATCGAATGAGTGGAGGACGACCCCGAGATAATTTGCACTTGAGCAACATCATCTCAGATTTGTCCATCGCCACTTCGACGCCTGCACGGTCGCCCCACTCACTTACATCACGCATGGCCTGCTCTCCCCTCATCTCAAGTTCAGCACGAGACTGACCCTCGACGAGGATAAGCAGGTCATCCGCATATGCACACACCTTGAAAGAACGCTCAAGCAGCCTCAACAGAGGATCCATCATTAGGTTCCAAATAAATGGACCACAAATGGAACCCTGCGGACAACCACGTACGACATCCCTCCAAACCGTGTCGCTGGCACCTACAACACAAGCTTTCCTGTCCCGGAAATAACTCCTCCAAAGTTCTAATTCCCTACAGCCTATTTCTTCTAACCTTGCAAGGACTCTATCCCAAGAGAGATAGTCAAATGCACCCTTAAAATCAATAAATAGTCCTAACACATATTTGGCAGATGAGCTGCCAACACTATTCTTGACATGCAGCCAAGCATCTTCTACACTTCTACCTTCCCTAAAACCAAACTGAAACTCAGAAGGACCCTCGCTGTAACACTCCTTCAATCGATACACCATTATCCTTTCCAATACTTTTCCAAGTACCGGAAGAAGACTGATGCCCCGATAAGAGCGAGGATTACTCCTCACCCTATCAGGAGACTTCAGGAGAATCACAACGCGAGCTGACTTCCAAGCCTCCGGGAAATGGCCCTCGCTAATACACCTTCCAAAGATTGACTCCAAATGTTGAGGAGAGATAGATGCTTTTAGATGCTTTTACACATCTCTCCAGTCATGCCATCAACACCAGGCGATTTCCTACTTCTGACTCGGCAAATACTGTCCGCAACTTCCGAGCTTTCCAAGATTGGAGGATCAACCATCTCCCTAATGAGAGGAGAGTAGCTAACCGGTTCCGCACTAGGAAAGAGAAAGAGACGTCGGTACATTCTCTCCAAGAAGACAATGTGGAATTGCCAACTTGCAGGAGAGAGAGGTCTGCCTCACGATTATTCTTGCCCCTGCAGATACGGTAAACCATACCCCAGGGGTCGTCCCTATTGTCCCGTACGAATCTCCTCCAATCGTCCTCCTTGGCCCTAACAATTCTGTCTTTGTAGCGTCTTAAAGCAGAACGGAAATCGGCCTCGCGAGAAGCCAGGTCAGAGGCACCTGAACGACGGGCGCCCTGGAAATGACTCCGAAGACGCCTGACGGACCTGCGCATCCTATCCAACTCCTCTGTCCACCATATTACTTTGCTAGGCTTAGTCTTACGACGTCTACCCAGCAGAGTATCATTTGCCGAACACATCCACCGATCTATTTGTTCCACTTGGTCACGAATCGTAAGTGTCCTAAAGTCATCAAACGGCATAATCGAAGCCTGGTGCCTAACAAATTCCGTGTAATTGTCCCAGTTCGCGTATCGATCCCGCCACCTGCGTACAGGGTCCGATCCCCACGTTCGTCTGCGAGAGTTCACAACAATCTCAATGAGATTGTGATCACTCACGCCCCAGTTGTCACACACCCTCCACCTAAAATCAAAAACAGTATTCGCTACCCCACTTGCAGCTGTCACGTCAATGTCACTAACATCTCCGGGACCATCAAAAGTATATAGATCACTAGCCTCATTGAGAACAACAAGGCACTTCGTGACCATCCACTCGCTGAGCATGACTCCTCGCCGATAGTTCTCATGAGCAGGAGCATTCCTACCCATTTTTGAGAACCACATTGAAGAGCATGCATTTGCATCGAGTCCTAGGATTACAGGAAAGCTACTCGCAAGGAGTAACACCGAATCCATATATACAAGATAAGGCTCAAGAGACCCCCCAAACCTACAATAGATACTTGCTAAAAGTATCCTCCCAAAAAATCCCTCTACTGAGAGGCAAACCCCCCACTGACTCCTACTAACAATGGTACAGTCCAGGTCCCTATCATTAACTATTATTGCAGCGTTTCCCCCGCTGTCCGTATAAACTCGCATACCCCCCGGCAACCCTCTAATGAGTCCACCCGACGTATACGGCTCCTGTACTAGCGCAAAAGTTGCTCCCATGGCGCGTATCGCCTGCCCGAGCTCGCAGATCACGGCATACGAACGCTGGCAGTTCAGCTGGAGGATCTTAAACTGCCGCTCCATTTTAGTGGCGTGCATTCGCCCTGGCGACTATAGCGCTATAAACGGGACACGCCGAGGACATCATAAGATGCCCTGATGGGAGTCCCTTTAGCGCGCAGTTTCGGCAGTATATGTCGTTAGTGCAGCGAGAAGCTCGGTGGCCGGCCTGTCCACAGAGCCGGCACACTTCCTCCTTCATCCTGCACTCTCTAACCATATGGTCGAAGCCCAGGCACCTGTAGCAGCTTGGAACAGCGTCGTGCTGGCGCACCAAAAAGCTAAACCATTTTATGTAGCAGCGGCCATTGTCCAGCAAAAGCTGCATGGCCTCCTCGCTACCTTCCAGCACGACGTTCACGGGATTGCCAGTGGGCTTCCATGGACCAGTCACCAGGCGGACGCTCTTTCTATAAGCCTCGGGAGTCATCCTATGCTTGAAATTCCAAGCATAGAGCTCTTCCATGAATACGTCCGGGGTGATCTCCGGATGCACCCGCTGCACTACCACTTTGGGGCCCAGCTTGTCCCTTACGGACACCTCCAGACCCACCTCTCCAAACTTCGTATTGGCGGCTACCTTTGCTCTCTCGGCGACTGACGGGGTCCTTATGACCGCACCGCCATCACGTGTTGGCCGAACTTCGTAGACACGGACCCCTAAGGTGGGGCCCACCTCCTTCACCACCTTCTCGACGACCTCCTTTGACGTCACACCCTTCTTGCCCTTAACGACGACCGACCAGGTCTCTACGGGCTTCGGGGCCACTACCGGCGCAGCAGCAAGGGCAGGAAACTGCCCCAAACCACGCCGGGCTGCCACTGGAGCGGGTGGTGCCGCAGGCATCCGAGGGACACCTGCTGGTCCACCACCACGGGCAACCGCACCAGACTCGTAGACGTCCAATCTACCTCGGAGGCGCTCATTTTCGGCCAACATCCGCATCACAAGAGCCTCGTACCGGCCCGAGTGTGTCATCACACTCTTGCCCAGAGCAGCGGGGACACCGTCGACCATGACCTCCTCCAGGAGGCTCGTCGTGACGGCCTTTAGCTCGTCGATGACGCCATTTTCCGGCGCCACCTTCCTCCGCGGCCTACTCTCCCTCGTCTTCGGGGCGGCAACGGGTGCAGCAACGGCTGTGCCAGCAGAGCTGGCTGCAGATGCAGCAGTCCCTGCAGCGCTATCAGCAGCAACGGCGGCAGCAGCACGGGTCGCAAGCGGCGAACCCAGCTTAACCCGCTTCCCCTCATCGATGTCGGCATCCGAGCTCGACATCTCGCTCTCCGTGTGCCTAACGCGAGGCACCGGAGTTGGCGGCGGTCCCATGGTGGCGTCAGTCTGGACCTCAGAGGGGTCCGACGCATCGCCCCTGCCTTGCTTCTTACGCCGACGTTCTGGCGGCATAACGATGTTTACCGACGTAAAAGAACCAAAAAACCAAAATTCGCAGTACAAAAAGGCTATATTCAATTTTCCAATTTAACAGAAACTTTACCAAGGACAAACACCTTAATAAATGCACGTCGATAATACAGTCGATAATAATAATTTCAAAAATAACAGAAAATTACCACTCACCACTAGCCAAGCCACCAACCGTAGAATTAAACACACTATTTTGTTCACCACTAAGTTGAACAATTCTATTTATAGCACAGCAACCACAATCTATTAATAGACGAGTCTTTTTTCTCCGTTTTGTTCTTTTCTTTTATATAGATATAAATGCACAAGCAAGCACGAGTCTCTATCTCTTAGTATTGTTTATTTATGCAAATATAATTATGCATAAAATACTAATGTTTACACACAAAATTCTTCGCTAATATAGCACCGAATTTCACGATTTATACCTCAAAATAAAGGCCACGAAAAACACTATCAGTCACCCGGGAAACACTCACTATTCACGCTAAAAACACTTTCGAAAAACTCCGTATAGATTAACACTACCGTACGCTTCAAAAGTTCACAGCCGAATGAGTGAATAGGTAGGGACAAAGGAATTCCAATTTACGTGAGCACCGCTATGGTAGCATATCTCACGTGCGTCAGAAGACACACGGTGAATATGATGCGTAGACCAACGCCCCCACTTTCATGCTGTAATCACTGGCTACAGCCAGAAGTGGGTACCAATTCGGAGTCATGCTTTTGGACATGCCTCCCCTCTTGTTTAGGGGTCGGAGACCATCTAAACTCCTTTAAATGCGTTGAGAGTGCAACGCCACACCGTACCCGTAATCGCGCACTCCTCGCGATTTGAGTCTAAACCACAGCCACCACGTGCCCCCAAAAGGGGCCTCACCAATTGCCGACCAGGGACGAATCCCTGGGGCTACCGGCACCCGTGGTACCAGATTAAAGACCTCTGGTCGGGCTTCGCAACAAAGCCAAGACCAAGCTGCTGCCAGTTGAACCCCAAAAAGTCCCTGACTGGTAGCAGCACCCTTAGTCGCCTCTTACGACAAGTATGGTGATCACTGTGGTAGTATTCTCTCTCCCTATCCACCCCGCTACCACACGGGGAAAAATAGGTAGGGACAGTAGGAATCTCTTGAATTCGTTTATGTAAGTCACTAATTAACTGATGAGGCATTTAGTTATTTAAAGAGGCTCATTACAAATACGGCCTTTAATGATTTTGATTCTCGCTTCACATTGACATTGAAACTGCTTCATATTTCATAAGAAAGATTTTTTATTATGTATTAAATAATAAAAGAAGTAGAAAGAAAATAAAATAAAATTTAAAGAGATAACTTTTTATTTCTAATGTTCTGCAAAAGCAGAGGTTTAGTTTTATATTTTTCTTAAATACAAGTTACAGAGTTATATCTCAACACTGACTGTCTATTCCTGACTGTGACAGCATAGTTCTTTACTCTATGTGTACCCATTTTTATTTTTATATGCTGATGACTTCGTGATATTTCTTTAAGTGTTGTTTTTGGATTTTTGATCTTTGTTTTGTTCTTTTCTCGTAAATTCTTACGTATTTCTTTATTGTATGTATTTCTGTTTACCGTATGACATGTGAATTTTAGTGTAATTGTAAATTGATTTTTTTTTTAATAAAAGCTAAACAAATTTTATAAAAAATTAAATAATAATAAAATAAATAAAAATTCAATAAAAACAAAAATGATTTTTAATGTGCATGGTGCATCAGATGAATGAACCCGCAAAAGTTATCTATCTATTAACCAAAAGCAATATTACAAAAGAATATTTTGCGCAACCATCTCTTAATTTTCTCTTTTTAGCTGCTCCATTTGAATATAATGTTTCTTCTCTATGCTTTTTAGACAGCCCTTGATCTCTCGTTTTAAATATTTTACACAATTTATCTTAATATTCGTTTGGCCTTTCATGCGCTCTTACATAATGTCATTTCAGCTCGAGGTTTTCCAGCGTTTTGGATTCGAAGTACCAGACTTACTTAACTTCAGCGTAGTGTTATTTCATTATTTGATTTCACTTATTCATCATTTTCGTAAGAACATATTAATTTAACTAGTCGCTCTGGCCTCCGAATTATTATGAGCGATTTTTCGCTTTACTAATTCAGCCAAACCTGTACAAATTGTCAGTTTCTATAAATAATTATTTTATTTAAATAATCCCAACTTAACTTTTTCCAAATAGTTGTCTTCTTTGTTGGGGAGCCATTAGCATTCAATACCAAGGTTTTTTCTTAACTCCTGTAATTCACTAGGACTCCCTTTCAAAATCCTTGCCGATCTGAATTATATTGCAAAAGCGTTTTATTTTATTGTAATTTTAATTATTCTTACGTATTTCTACAAAACGTTTTAATTTCACGCAGTATGGTAAGAAGGTTATTCGCCGGCATACTCTTCATGGGAAGCCATGTTCAAAACCGACCTTTCCAAAATTCCATTTGATGTTAATACTTTGGCACTTCTGACTTGCCCATCTTTTGCCATCCTTGTTTCAAGTACCTTTCCTTTTGGCCAACTATTTCTAGGAAGAGAAGGAACAACTATTATAACCAAGTCCCCCTGACATATTACCTTTTGTTTTTCATGCCACTTAGACCTACACGTTAATGACGGAAAATATTCTCCAATCCATTTTTTTCCAAAAAATGTTTGCATATTCTTAAGAAATAAGCCAATTCTTTTTCAAGATTATACCAGTATCATTACAAGTGGAGATAGGCTTTAGTTCGCTAGAGCTACCAACAAGAAAGTGATTAGGAGTTATTGCTTCACCTGCTTAGTCGTCTACAGGAACATAAGCAAGGGGCCGTGAATTAATAATAATTTCAACTTCAATCATTATGCTTACAAGCAATTCATCACTAGGTGCTGCCGATACCATTATTTTGTATAAAACGTTTTTTACGGAGCGTACCAATCGTTCCCAGGCGCCACCCATGTGGGGAGATGCTGATGGATTAAAATTCCATTGCGTTGTTGTGAATGTTTTAATAAATTCATTTCTGTCTACATCTGCAAGTGTCTCTCGCAGCTCTCGTTCTGCACCTACAAAATTAGTGCCAATATCGCTGAAAATTTCACGGGGAATTCCTCTGCGAGCCATAAAGTTTCGGATGGCCAAGATGCACGAGTCAGTTGTAAGTGAGTGTACAATTTCTAAGTGTACTGCTCTTACTGTCATACAGGTAAATAGACAACCATATCGTTTTTCTCTGTGTCGACCTACTTTAACCATTATAGGACCAAAAAAGTCTATACCTGTGTAGGCAAACGGAGCGGAATATAATTCTAATCGAGCTCGAGGCAGCTTTGCCATTTGAGGAACTTGAGCGATCGCCTTTTAAAATATCTGCTTCATCAATTCTACCATCTACTCTTAGAACTCTAAATTCATCAATAAAGAGAGATTTTGTATAGAGTGCACTTGATTTTGGAATTTGCTTTTGAAAATTTATTAAGGCAATTTCCGACGTATGGTGTTCCATTTGAACTTGTCGGAATAAAAAGTTTTCTGCTTTTAACAACTCTTCAAGAATTAACTCGCCTTTGGCTATTTGTTTTGTACTACAATTTTCAATAAAGCGCAAGACATAAGCGGTTGCCCGAAGAATTCGATTCCATTTTGAAAATCGTTTTTCATCTACTAAATTTTCTTTAATGGTATATGAAACAATTCATGTATCCTCTTCTCAGTAGTATCTTCATTGAATTCTTGTGCATTTTGCCAATCGTCTTGAGGGCGATATAAAAATTCTGGACCTTGAAACCATCTATTGGTTGTAGCAGCTTTAGGTTTTCTAGCTCATTTTGTGGCCTCATCAGCTACATAATGTTTTGTTGGAATCCATCTCCAATCTTTAATAGAACTCAATTCTAAAATTTCTGTGATGCAGAAAGCTACAAATTGACTATATTTTCTATGGTCTGAGTTAATCCAACTTAAGACCGTTTTCGAGTCAGACAAAGGGCACAAAAACGGCAGGATCAGGAAGCCACTAGCGATTGAAGTGAAGGGGAAAGCCTCCACTAACGTCCTGTTCTTCTTCTCCTAAAAACTTCATTGGCGAAAACGCCTAAACTCCGAACGTCTTCTAAGGCCCTACTGAAATCCCACACCTCCCGAGTATAGGTAATATCAAAGAATATGGATATAAAGAATGCGCATTATGTAGAAGTAAAATTTCTTATGGCGGGATGTACCAGTAAGACCCGCTCTCACCAAAATCTTTTTTAAAAATCACTTCTTGATGAGGGAAGGAAGACAGAAGAAAAATAAACACAAACAAAGAGCGTAACAATGTGTTGCTCTCATCGTACGTATGTACGATTATGTATGTATGATCGTTTTTATTGTTTGACCAAAGACTATAAATATGTAAAGATGTTGCACACAGTGTACTTAAAATTGACAAAATTTTGTGCTTCTTTATGATGAGGGGGGTAGGTAACAGGGAAAGCTAAATCGTCGTTCTCACTCTCATGTTAACTGAGAGAAAGAAAACAAAAAAGACTCAGTACACTTATTGTACTCAGAGAACTTATTATACTTAGAGAACGTATTGTTCACTTCTCTAAGCAATTTTTTTCTCATATGCGTGCATACGTGTGTGCATGTATGTATACATACCCTACAAGAAATAACCCTGTCGGAAAAATAGTTAATTTTAAACTAACTTTAAGCTAACTATTTCGCAACTAGTACTGACTACCACTTGGATTACTTTTCAATGTCAGCAACTAACTATTTTAACATTGTGATGTCCTAGGCAGTAGTCAGTTGTTCTATGCATTACTTTTCAACTAACTTAAAGTTAACTACTTTCAAGTTAGCTTTAAGTCGACTAGCTATAAGTTAACTTTTAGTTGACTTCTTGTAGTTAGCTTTTAATTGACTTTTTGTAGTCAGCTTTTAGTTGACTTTTTACTGCTATGTAGCTGTAATTTAACCTCTGCGTCTTATATTTTTAGAAATGAATAAATATATAATTGGTTTTGTTTTAGTTTTTGAAAAAAAATTTATTAAAACTTCACTCATACGTATATAGGAATATAATTCATTTAATAATATTAATTAGTAATAAAATTCTAAATTCAAATTAAATTAACTCTTTTCAAAAACTCATAATAATAAATAACAATCTTATTTAAAATTCACTATTATGTTTTAACTTCATTTTATTTTGAACGCACTGAGCATGAATATAGCGTTTTTTTTATTATTTTTAAAGCATTTCGTAATTCCTTTTCAGCATCTTGAAAGCCAAGTGATTGACAGGCGTCTGTTTAGAATATAGATACATTCGTTTAAATTTACTTAATATAGAAAGATCTTATGACTTACCTGTTAAGGTATGAAAAAAGCTTCAAAGCCTTTTAAACGTTTTTTGCCGTGGATTCCATCTATATTTATGTCCATGCACAAATTTACTGACATTATTTCTGTCAAAGTTTTCGGCAGGCGGCCCTTCAATCATACACCAGCAGATGGGTTTGTGTCTTCCAACTGCGCTACACGACACGATAGTAGTTTGTTGGAAAATACATCACGTTCTTTTTTAAATAGTCTTCTTAAATGCCTTTTACTAACACTTCTCATATTTGCAAATAAATTCAAATCGTATTGTTTCTAATAGTTTTCAATATAAGCACAATCACAAAATTAAATTAACAATATAAATTTTACACAGTTATCTTTACACAACAAAATGCAAATACTTTTTACGAAAAAACTATTTTTTAAGAAAAAATTATTTTTTACAAACAAAAACCAAACGAACTTGTTTAAAAAAAATATAAATACACTTCAGTTAATGAAAACTCTGCATTGAGTAGTAGTTAGCTTAAAGTTAGTAAATAAAAGCTAACTTAAAGTTGGTTATTTTTGTAGTTAGCTACTCATTCTCCTACAGGGAAATAACCGAAACTAATACATACAAGACTTTTTTTACAAAAATAGACACATATGGTAAATACATACATACATAATTGAATAGTCTAAAAAATAACATTATAATTCGGTGCGAATCGATATAGTTTCATTTCTACAACAATAAAACACATATTCTTACCCTACAATAAAACAAACGGTAATATTTCTTTTCCACAGGCTATTTGCACGTACATTTTGTGAAAACAAAACATCTTTCAGTTTGTTTATTATTTTATTTGGCAATGTACAAGCACACACGTATACACGCATATGAGAATAAATTGCTTAGAGAAGAGAACAATACGTTCTCTGAGTATAATAAGTTCTCTGAGTACAATAAGTGGCAGTAGCCGTACTGCCATCGACAAATTTGGCACTGACAGTACAATGTATGGCAGTGCAACATCTTCATATATTTATGGTCTTTGATCTCATCGCGATGAGAGCAGCGCATTGTTACGCTCTTCGTTTCTGTTTACTTCCCTCTTATCTTTCCCCCCGCGTCATGAAATATTTTTGAAAAATATTCCAAAATATGTTAAAATGCACATTCTTTATACTTTATTTTATTTGGTAATATCCATACTATCTAAATCTCTAATGTCATTATAGTCTGAACATGTAGTCAGTACATGCTTCCAGTCATCAGTCCCCATCCTACACCGACAGTCAGCTGTCCCGGTCAGGCGCCTAGCATGCAAGAATGCATTAAAGGTACTGTAATGAAATGACAAAACAAGTTCTTTTATTTTATTTACCAAGTGCGCCTTGAATGTGCACTGTTTGGCTATGTTTTATTAATTGATTCTTTGAGGGAAAATGTCCCTTCTTTTATACTAAAATTTTGTTGATTTTACAATTCCAAATCAACCCCTTAATTCTAATACAATTTTGTATTGGCTTAATACTAAACATAAGTATGTTTGTGTGTATATTAAATGCTTACATATATTTTATAGGTTTGTGTGTGTATTAGAGGTCTGCAACGAATAACTTTTTTGCTTCATGTTTGCAACTCGTTGTCGGATAAATAGAGTACTTACTCTCTCTCTAACAGCGCAAGCAGTGAAGAGAAGAGAATGTGTGCAAGACAAATACAAGCAAGTATTTATCCGAAGCTACTTATGTTCCGTAAAAAGAGTACTCATTGAAAAATATATCCGCAAAAACAAGTACTCCTAAAATTATGTTCATTTCATGTGGTACTTCAAATACTCGCAGCATAAAACACCACATAACTGATGTTTTTTTATATATAAATGCTTATGTGTATGAACAAACGACATGTTAGGCATATATTTATTAATCATTGAAATAAACAAATAGAAATCGAAAATAGTAAATTTTTTTGGAAAATATTTTTTTTTCGCTTTTTGATTTAAAAAATTATTTATTTTCAATGAACTAAAAACAATTAAAATAACAAAAAAATCACTTAAAATTACTAAAACGTAAAAAAACATAGTTTATATTTCATATTTTCAGAGAACATTAAAAATGATAAAAGTTTGTAAGAAGTAATAAGTGTAACAAATAAAGTTTAGTATAAGTATGTACTATATAGAATAGAAGGAACTTTAAAAATTTAAATCTTTGAAAATTTATTTAAAAAGAAAAACAAAACATAAAAACATTAATCCTTAAATAAAAAAAAACTAAAAATTCATGTCCATAAAACTTAAAACTGGAGATCACTTTCTATTCTTTCTATTTCTTCGTATATTTTTGTTTTATTCATATTAGAGTGTAAAAACATTATTTTGTTTATTGTAGCTCCGTTAGTTCCAAGAGCAGACCTCTTCTCAGAAATAAGATTTCTTGCCTTCGAAAAATACATACATACATAAATACATATGTACATACATAATTGAACAGTCTAAAAAATAACATTATAATTCGGTGCGAATCGATATAATTGTACAAGCACACACGTATACACGCATATGAGAATAAATTGCTTAGAGAAGAGAACAATACGTTCTCTGAGTATAATAAGTTCTCTGAGTACAATAAGTGGCAGTAGACGTACTGCCATCGACAAATTTGGCACTGGCAGTACAATGTATGGCAGTGCAACATCTTCATATATTTATAGTCTTTGATATCATCGCGATGAGAGCAAAGAATGAGAGCAACGCATTGTTACGCTCTTCGTTTCTGTTTACTTCCCTCCTATCTTTCCCCCCGCGTCATGAAGTATTTTTGAAAAATATTCCAAAATATGTTGAAATGCACATTCTTTATACTTTATTTTCTTTGGTAGTATCAAGGGAAGGAAAGAGAAACGAAGAGCGTAACAATGCGTTGCTCTCATCGTGCGTTTTTGTTGTTTGACCACTTTTTTATTAAATTTTCTGAAATCACTTATTCTGGTCAGTGTTGCCACGAAAAAAAATATTGTAACCAACATTTGTGAAAAAAATTACCAAATAAGAAAAAATATAACCAAAATTAAATTCACAGTTTTTTTTATTTTATTTTTTCAAATATAAATAATACAACATAGTAAAAAAGAAACAAAAAATAACAAACTATAATTTTAGTCTTACAAATTAATTCATTTCTACAAACAAAAGCTCTTTTTATAAGAAAAATAAATAACCAAATCCGGAAATTTTGGTTAAAAATAGCTAAACGGCAACACTGGTTGTGATTAGTGAGCAAGAGAGAGAAAATAAGTTGAGAGAATTTATTTATTTACAGCCATAGAAAACTGTCAATAATATACGATACTTTGATTTTCATTTCATCAACATACATACATACATGTAAAGCTATCTATCTTAATAATTTTAGATAAATAAAGATAAAATAAAAGATCCATTTTTTTTTATTAAAAGAACATAAAGCTATCCATCTTTGGCTTAAAAATTATACCTAGTTTTTTTTAGATAAACAAAAATAAAAAACCCATTTTTTATTAGAAGAAAAAATAAAAAAATTAAATACGGCCAGCTAATGACATAGAACATTTTTAACATAAAATATTTTTTGAGTGTTATTCTGAAATAAAATGATAACGCATCCGCTACACATGTGTTCTTGTCGCAGTCTGATCGACAACTAAATCAAATAACACAAGAATGCGTGTGAGTTCTCTCTGCACAATTGTGCGGGTCGTAATGTTAAACAAATTTTGGTGAGAGCGGGTCGTAATGTTACAACCCGCCATAAGAAATTTTAGTTCTACATGATGCGCATTCTTTATATCCATATTCTTTGATACTACTCAATCAGGGTTGTTGTGGAATCTGATTGCAGTCAGAATCAGAATTGAAATCGACAAAAAGTTAATACTGGTGTCACAGAAACAGATGTTATCGGTTTTATGTTCGAATCAGAATTGTTGTCTGAATTTCGTGTCACAGAAACTGTTTTTATCGATTTTTTGTCAGAAATATTCTGATCAGCCGACAGGCGCCAGATTTGTACTTTATTTGTTTTGTTTTATGTGGTTAAATGAAATTGGCGCAGAATGTAAGTTAAATTAAATTTTATAAAATAAAAGACAAAGATGTTCTTATTTTTTCTATCATACAAATAGGGGAAAGCATAGGAATAGCGCGCAAAATAACTTATTCATTAAATTCATGGAAGAAAACAAAGATATAGCAAGCGGGTACACTAAACGTGATAAAGTGCTAGTTGAGTCCCTTTGGCGGGAGTTGACACAATCTCTTAACAGTCCTTATTATTTTGATATGAGTGCCGTCGATGCTTCCAACTATGGATGGGATTTTATATTTATTAAAAATTTAGTTTTTACACCCTAGTTTTTCGTTGTCATTCATTTTAAGTTTTACCAATAGAGGACATAAGTGTCTTTCCAAAACCTTTAGTACATTTCTTAATACAATTGATACTGTACTTCGGCCTAGGTGAACGGAACTATCATTTCCAACTGTCTTCTGATATGATCCTTCGGCCAAAAAGCGAAATGTTGCTGCAAGCTGAATAACGCAAGGAATATTTGAAGGAGGCAGGTGAGTTTCAATGATGTTCACCAACATTCGAAAAGCTTCTTTATTCAGACGAAATTGTCCAATAAATCTTTAAAGTTTGTAAATGTTAATACCTTTATCATTGCGGTTTTTATTGTAATGTCTACTTACGCTGTTTCCGGCAGCTCTAGTGGATTGGTGTAGTCAATTAATATTTTTCGTTTCACTTTTTCACTATTTGTTTCCTCCATCATTAAAAATAAAACTACCGCTCCAACCATTTTAGTTTATATACAAATTATTGTATATTTATTATATTTTTTCAAAAATCTATCAAAAAAATTATTTTAGAATGTAAACAAAACAAAACATCTGATTCGAATATGGGTTTTGTTAATTTTCGAAATAAACGAAAAACAAGTCGATTTCATGACACCAATTTAAATCAGAATCGATTTTCAATTCTAATAAATGACAATTCTGACTTGGATTCTGCAACAACCCTGAATACTTTTCATTTGGGTACTCAATACCACTCGATACTTTTAACGGCTTTTTAAATTTAAAAACGTGGTATTTTTCTGTTTATTTGCTTTTTATAATAAAAAATAAATAAATTAGAAAAGTTAACTTTTACTTCAACGTTAACGAATTAAAAAATTAAATTAATTAAAAAATTTGTACTTTGAGTGTGTGCCAAACGGTAGCAATTTACTTCATAAAGTAAATTTTTGACATTTATAAGTTAATACAATTTCACCAGCTCATTGGGCGACATACATTTTTGACAAATGAAATGAAAATTTTGAAAACTAAAGCTAGGTACTCTGTTTAAAATTTCGTGCGAAATGCTGTCAAACTACATATAAAATATTTAGTATGAAATATTTGCGAAATAATTTCGCAAAAGCAGTACTCTGTTCTTATTGTGAAAAACGCTGTGAAATTTATCTGGCAACTTCGTTTCCAACTTACGAAATAACATAAGCTGCACTTCAAGGTGAATTCATATAATAGGTGGGAGTATCTTAACAGCTGATAACATTTCGATTGTCAAAATTTTGTTGTTTTTTTAGTATTTTGTTTTGATAATAAATTTCTTGTTTTCTTATTCTGACTTTTATTTTTACCATTTTTCCTCCTATTGTCATTCTTCAGTCAGCTGTTTCTGACAATCGAAGGAGATTTTACCATTTTTTTAACATTTTTCTTCCTATTGTCATTCTTCAGTCAGATGTTTCTGACAATCGAAGGAGTTTTTACAAAAACAAAATGCCTGTTGTTTTTGCATTGTTGTACTTGTTGTAGACATAAGGTCACCTATTAATGAATTCACCTTGCTGCACTTCTTTCGCACGAAATTAATACAAACAGCTGATCACATGTCATTTGTTTTTCATAAATTCGTAAATTATTATTTGTTGAGCCAAAAAAATGGAAAAAATTTCAATTTATAAATTATATTATTAAAATTTGTTATTGAATTTTTATTTTATTTTCAGCTTTCAAAAACATATGGTTTTTGTTTACGAATTTATAACAATGATGCATACTTTCAAGCAATAAAACCGACAAATTTTCCAAAATCACGAGATAGACTACATTTGTTGCAAATCAAAATTTTCGCATGAAAAAACCATAATTTTTCGCAGATATAAACAGAGTACCTACCTTAAAAAATAAAATATTTTACAAATTAAGTTACAAATTCAAAATTTATAAAGACCGTTTTTTGTTTCCAGTCAGGAGAAATGAAATGGGCAGTAATTGAAATGTAGGATTCATTTGATATAGATGTCCACCCATCGGTTGTTATACATATGTTATCAATGTCTTTTAATATATGTTTAACTTCCAATAGACGCTTATCATACACTTTTGGCAATAAAGACTTTGTAAGAGTGATTCGGTTGGTCAATTTGTAATTTAGATTTAAAGCTTTTGTAAATTCTTGAAATCCTTTATTTTCAACAATTGATAAAGGCCGGAGATCAATGGTAATCATCTGCAAGAGTGAGTTATGTATTTTCTTTTCCATTTCTTTGGACATACGGATTCTTATATTGTAATCATCAAGTTTCATTTGTTTGTGGCTAGTAGATGGTGCTTCTAAAAAATATTTCATATGAACTCAGATTCCAAAAAATGGTTTAGCCAAATCTTACCGTCATCAGAATCTTCATGAGAATTTCTAACTTTTTTTAGTGAAACAGTTGGATGTTGCGAATATAAGTACTTCCGCAGATTTGAGGATCCTCCGCCTAAAAATTAATCAAAATAATGAATGCTTTTTTGATAGACACAACATTACCTTTATAGGAGATAACTTTTTTACAAATGTTGCACTTAGCACTTCCTGCATTTATTTCGGTAAAATGAGACCAGACATCGCTCCTCTTTTGCGACATTTTAATTTTATGATATTGTATAAATTGTTTTTATTTTTTAAGTTTTTTTTCATGAATTTTTATTTTGATTTGACACTTGTTTTGTTAAGAGTTGCATTTTTAATCTTCAGCTGAGTTGTATATTTAGCAGAGTTGCATTTTTTATACTATAGCCGTTAAATTTGAACAAATTATGTTGTGCTTATTTAACTCAAAAGTATTGAGTACTTACTTTTTAGTATTGAGTATCTAAAAAATTTGGTAAATACTCGATACTCGATACCCACTACTCAATACTTTAACAGCACTAATATCAATACTGCCGGCGGCCACTCAACAAAGTGTCAAATGATCGTCGCGTGTGCGCATTACTATTGTGGCGTTATACGCAGCAGCGACGGTCAGCAACATTGAGTCAAGTGGTCGCTGCTCATATGCAATTTGATATTCTTTTGTTTATGCACATGAAATGTTGTGTTGGTATTGACAACTGTAAAATCATGCTACAGTACCATGTCCCGTAAGTATGAACCCCAAATTTAAGCCGAAGCGAAAATCTGGGTGTTCCCGTACAAACGTCACGTTAGGTATAAAATGATAAGTCACCCTACCCTTGTCACTGTTCGTCCATCTTGTCTGCCACCTAACCTCAAGACACTTCTGTAGAAGTGACCTGATCCTAACACTCTCATTTGCAAAATCAGAGGAAGAAACTCAATCATGTACAAGAAGTGGCAGGCCCTTCTTGACCCTAAAAGCGATACTGCGACGTATCACCTCCAGATCAAGGGGAGCCGCACCAGCGAGGACCTGTAATGCGTCTGTTGACACTGTACGACAAACTGGGATACATGCCAAAAGAGCAATTCTTTGACAAGTAAGAATCTTACGTCTGCCTATAACAGTAATCACCGCATCAGTAATCACCAAACAGATGCACCATACTCTGCGCAAGCAACGAACATTCCATCGTATATGTTACGAACGACACGCCTGCTGAGGCCCCAATCATTCCTCCAAATGCGCCTGACCTTCCCAACGACTGCTGTAAGTTTTTCTCTTATGCGATCCAGATAAACATGGAAGCGCCAAACCCCAAAACTATTCCAAGATACCTGACCTCAGTCACATACCTAATGCAATTGTCACCAACTCTAATGCTTGGGTGACGCGCGAGTTATGATAATGTAATATTTAGCACTTATCATCACTGTTAAAAATAATAATATATCATCTCAAAATTACACCATAAAAAATACCGCTAAAACTGGTGTTTATATTTATAGATATCATTATGCTCTTATTGTTATGTTATTGATTTTAATTTTGTTACATTTAAGCAAAGAATATGGATATAAAGAATGCGCATTATGTAGAAGTAAAATTTCTTATGGCGGGATGTACCAGTACGACCCGCTCTCACCAAAATCTTTTTTAAAAATCATTTCTTGATGAGGGAGGGAAGACAGAAGAAAAATAAACACAAACAAAGAGCGTAACAATGTGTTGCTCTCATCGTACGTATGTATATATGTATGTATGATCGTTTTTATTGTTTGACCAAAGACTATAAATATGTAAATATAAATATGTAAAATATGTATTTAAAATTGACAAAATTTTATGCTTCTTTATGATGAGGGGGACAGGTAACAAGGAAAGTTAAATCGTCGTTCTTACTCTCATGTTAACTGAGAGAAAGAAAACAAAAAAGACTCAGTACACTTATTGTACTCAAAGAACTTATTATACTTAGAGAACGTATTGCTCTCTTTTCTAAGCAATTTATTCTCATATGCGTGTATACGTGTGTGCTTGTACATTGCCAAATAAAATAATAAACAAACTGAAAGATTTTTTGTTTTCACAAAATGTATGTGCAAATAGCCTGTGGAAAACAAATATACCGTTTGTTAATAATAAAATAAATAAAAATTCAATAAAAACAAAAATGATTTTTAATGTGCATGGTGCATCAGATGAATGAACCCGCAAAAGTTATCTATCTATTAACCAAAAGCAATATTACAAAAGAATATTTTGCGCAACCATCTCTTAATTTTCTCTTTTTAGCTGCTCCATTTGAATATAATGTTTCTTCTCTATGCTTTTTAGACAGCCCTTGATCTCTCGTTTTAAATATTTTACACAATTTATCTTAATATTCGTTTGGCCTTTCATGCGCTCTTACATAATGTCATTTCAGCTCGAGGTTTTCCAGCGTTTTGGATTCGAAGTACCAGACTTACTTAACTTCAGCGTAGTGTTATTTCATTATTTGATTTCACTTATTCATCATTTTCGTAAGAACATATTAATTTAACTAGTCGCTCTGGCCTCCGAATTATTATGAGCGATTTTTCGCTTTACTAATTCAGCCAAACCTGTACAAATTGTCAGTTTCTATAAATAATTATTTTATTTAAATAATCCCAACTTAACTTTTTCCAAATAGTTGTCTTCTTTGTTGGGGAGCCATTAGCATTCAATACCAAGGTTTTTTCTTAACTCCTGTAATTCACTAGGACTCCCTTTCAAAATCCTTGCCGATCTGAATTATATTGCAAAAGCGTTTTATTTTATTGTAATTTTAATTATTCTTACGTATTTCTACAAAACGTTTTAATTTCACGCAGTATGGTAAGAAGGTTATTCGCCGGCATACTCTTCATGGGAAGCCATGTTCAAAACCGACCTTTCCAAAATTCCATTTGATGTTAATACTTTGGCACTTCTGACTTGCCCATCTTTTGCCATCCTTGTTTCAAGTACCTTTCCTTTTGGCCAACTATTTCTAGGAAGAGAAGGAACAACTATTATAACCAAGTCCCCCTGACATATTACCTTTTGTTTTTCATGCCACTTAGACCTACACGTTAATGACGGAAAATATTCTCCAATCCATTTTTTTCCAAAAAATGTTTGCATATTCTTAAGAAATAAGCCAATTCTTTTTCAAGATTATACCAGTATCATTACAAGTGGAGATAGGCTTTAGTTCGCTAGAGCTACCAACAAGAAAGTGATTAGGAGTTATTGCTTCACCTGCTTAGTCGTCTACAGGAACATAAGCAAGGGGCCGTGAATTAATAATAATTTCAACTTCAATCATTATGCTTACAAGCAATTCATCACTAGGTGCTGCCGATACCATTATTTTGTATAAAACGTTTTTTACGGAGCGTACCAATCGTTCCCAGGCGCCACCCATGTGGGGAGATGCTGATGGATTAAAATTCCATTGCGTTGTTGTGAATGTTTTAATAAATTCATTTCTGTCTACATCTGCAAGTGTCTCTCGCAGCTCTCGTTCTGCACCTACAAAATTAGTGCCAATATCGCTGAAAATTTCACGGGGAATTCCTCTGCGAGCCATAAAGTTTCGGATGGCCAAGATGCACGAGTCAGTTGTAAGTGAGTGTACAATTTCTAAGTGTACTGCTCTTACTGTCATACAGGTAAATAGACAACCATATCGTTTTTCTCTGTGTCGACCTACTTTAACCATTATAGGACCAAAAAAGTCTATACCTGTGTAGGCAAACGGAGCGGAATATAATTCTAATCGAGCTCGAGGCAGCTTTGCCATTTGAGGAACTTGAGCGATCGCCTTTTAAAATATCTGCTTCATCAATTCTACCATCTACTCTTAGAACTCTAAATTCATCAATAAAGAGAGATTTTGTATAGAGTGCACTTGATTTTGGAATTTGCTTTTGAAAATTTATTAAGGCAATTTCCGACGTATGGTGTTCCATTTGAACTTGTCGGAATAAAAAGTTTTCTGCTTTTAACAACTCTTCAAGAATTAACTCGCCTTTGGCTATTTGTTTTGTACTACAATTTTCAATAAAGCGCAAGACATAAGCGGTTGCCCGAAGAATTCGATTCCATTTTGAAAATCGTTTTTCATCTACTAAATTTTCTTTAATGGTATATGAAACAATTCATGTATCCTCTTCTCAGTAGTATCTTCATTGAATTCTTGTGCATTTTGCCAATCGTCTTGAGGGCGATATAAAAATTCTGGACCTTGAAACCATCTATTGGTTGTAGCAGCTTTAGGTTTTCTAGCTCATTTTGTGGCCTCATCAGCTACATAATGTTTTGTTGGAATCCATCTCCAATCTTTAATAGAACTCAATTCTAAAATTTCTGTGATGCAGAAAGCTACAAATTGACTATATTTTCTATGGTCTGAGTTAATCCAACTTAAGACCGTTTTCGAGTCAGACAAAGGGCACAAAAACGGCAGGATCAGGAAGCCACTAGCGATTGAAGTGAAGGGGAAAGCCTCCACTAACGTCCTGTTCTTCTTCTCCTAAAAACTTCATTGGCGAAAACGCCTAAACTCCGAACGTCTTCTAAGGCCCTACTGAAATCCCACACCTCCCGAGTATAGGTAATATCAAAGAATATGGATATAAAGAATGCGCATTATGTAGAAGTAAAATTTCTTATGGCGGGATGTACCAGTAAGACCCGCTCTCACCAAAATCTTTTTTAAAAATCACTTCTTGATGAGGGAAGGAAGACAGAAGAAAAATAAACACAAACAAAGAGCGTAACAATGTGTTGCTCTCATCGTACGTATGTACGATTATGTATGTATGATCGTTTTTATTGTTTGACCAAAGACTATAAATATGTAAAGATGTTGCACACAGTGTACTTAAAATTGACAAAATTTTGTGCTTCTTTATGATGAGGGGGGTAGGTAACAGGGAAAGCTAAATCGTCGTTCTCACTCTCATGTTAACTGAGAGAAAGAAAACAAAAAAGACTCAGTACACTTATTGTACTCAGAGAACTTATTATACTTAGAGAACGTATTGTTCACTTCTCTAAGCAATTTTTTTCTCATATGCGTGCATACGTGTGTGCATGTATGTATACATACCCTACAAGAAATAACCCTGTCGGAAAAATAGTTAATTTTAAACTAACTTTAAGCTAACTATTTCGCAACTAGTACTGACTACCACTTGGATTACTTTTCAATGTCAGCAACTAACTATTTTAACATTGTGATGTCCTAGGCAGTAGTCAGTTGTTCTATGCATTACTTTTCAACTAACTTAAAGTTAACTACTTTCAAGTTAGCTTTAAGTCGACTAGCTATAAGTTAACTTTTAGTTGACTTCTTGTAGTTAGCTTTTAATTGACTTTTTGTAGTCAGCTTTTAGTTGACTTTTTACTGCTATGTAGCTGTAATTTAACCTCTGCGTCTTATATTTTTAGAAATGAATAAATATATAATTGGTTTTGTTTTAGTTTTTGAAAAAAAATTTATTAAAACTTCACTCATACGTATATAGGAATATAATTCATTTAATAATATTAATTAGTAATAAAATTCTAAATTCAAATTAAATTAACTCTTTTCAAAAACTCATAATAATAAATAACAATCTTATTTAAAATTCACTATTATGTTTTAACTTCATTTTATTTTGAACGCACTGAGCATGAATATAGCGTTTTTTTTATTATTTTTAAAGCATTTCGTAATTCCTTTTCAGCATCTTGAAAGCCAAGTGATTGACAGGCGTCTGTTTAGAATATAGATACATTCGTTTAAATTTACTTAATATAGAAAGATCTTATGACTTACCTGTTAAGGTATGAAAAAAGCTTCAAAGCCTTTTAAACGTTTTTTGCCGTGGATTCCATCTATATTTATGTCCATGCACAAATTTACTGACATTATTTCTGTCAAAGTTTTCGGCAGGCGGCCCTTCAATCATACACCAGCAGATGGGTTTGTGTCTTCCAACTGCGCTACACGACACGATAGTAGTTTGTTGGAAAATACATCACGTTCTTTTTTAAATAGTCTTCTTAAATGCCTTTTACTAACACTTCTCATATTTGCAAATAAATTCAAATCGTATTGTTTCTAATAGTTTTCAATATAAGCACAATCACAAAATTAAATTAACAATATAAATTTTACACAGTTATCTTTACACAACAAAATGCAAATACTTTTTACGAAAAAACTATTTTTTAAGAAAAAATTATTTTTTACAAACAAAAACCAAACGAACTTGTTTAAAAAAAATATAAATACACTTCAGTTAATGAAAACTCTGCATTGAGTAGTAGTTAGCTTAAAGTTAGTAAATAAAAGCTAACTTAAAGTTGGTTATTTTTGTAGTTAGCTACTCATTCTCCTACAGGGAAATAACCGAAACTAATACATACAAGACTTTTTTTACAAAAATAGACACATATGGTAAATACATACATACATAATTGAATAGTCTAAAAAATAACATTATAATTCGGTGCGAATCGATATAGTTTCATTTCTACAACAATAAAACACATATTCTTACCCTACAATAAAACAAACGGTAATATTTCTTTTCCACAGGCTATTTGCACGTACATTTTGTGAAAACAAAACATCTTTCAGTTTGTTTATTATTTTATTTGGCAATGTACAAGCACACACGTATACACGCATATGAGAATAAATTGCTTAGAGAAGAGAACAATACGTTCTCTGAGTATAATAAGTTCTCTGAGTACAATAAGTGGCAGTAGCCGTACTGCCATCGACAAATTTGGCACTGACAGTACAATGTATGGCAGTGCAACATCTTCATATATTTATAGTCTTTGATCTCATCGCGATGAGAGCAGCGCATTGTTACGCTCTTCGTTTCTGTTTACTTCCCTCTTATCTTTCCCCCCGCGTCATGAAATATTTTTGAAAAATATTCCAAAATATGTTAAAATGCACATTCTTTATACTTTATTTTATTTGGTAATATCCATACTATCTAAATCTCTAATGTCATTATAGTCTGAACATGTAGTCAGTACATGCTTCCAGTCATCAGTCCCCATCCTACACCGACAGTCAGCTGTCCCGGTCAGGCGCCTAGCATGCAAGAATGCATTAAAGGTACTGTAATGAAATGACAAAACAAGTTCTTTTATTTTATTTACCAAGTGCGCCTTGAATGTGCACTGTTTGGCTATGTTTTATTAATTGATTCTTTGAGGGAAAATGTCCCTTCTTTTATACTAAAATTTTGTTGATTTTACAATTCCAAATCAACCCCTTAATTCTAATACAATTTTGTATTGGCTTAATACTAAACATAAGTATGTTTGTGTGTATATTAAATGCTTACATATATTTTATAGGTTTGTGTGTGTATTAGAGGTCTGCAACGAATAACTTTTTTGCTTCATGTTTGCAACTCGTTGTCGGATAAATAGAGTACTTACTCTCTCTCTAACAGCGCAAGCAGTGAAGAGAAGAGAATGTGTGCAAGACAAATACAAGCAAGTATTTATCCGAAGCTACTTATGTTCCGTAAAAAGAGTACTCATTGAAAAATATATCCGCAAAAACAAGTACTCCTAAAATTATGTTCATTTCATGTGGTACTTCAAATACTCGCAGCATAAAACACCACATAACTGATGTTTTTTTATATATAAATGCTTATGTGTATGAACAAACGACATGTTAGGCATATATTTATTAATCATTGAAATAAACAAATAGAAATCGAAAATAGTAAATTTTTTTGGAAAATATTTTTTTTTCGCTTTTTGATTTAAAAAATTATTTATTTTCAATGAACTAAAAACAATTAAAATAACAAAAAAATCACTTAAAATTACTAAAACGTAAAAAAACATAGTTTATATTTCATATTTTCAGAGAACATTAAAAATGATAAAAGTTTGTAAGAAGTAATAAGTGTAACAAATAAAGTTTAGTATAAGTATGTACTATATAGAATAGAAGGAACTTTAAAAATTTAAATCTTTGAAAATTTATTTAAAAAGAAAAACAAAACATAAAAACATTAATCCTTAAATAAAAAAAAACTAAAAATTCATGTCCATAAAACTTAAAACTGGAGATCACTTTCTATTCTTTCTATTTCTTCGTATATTTTTGTTTTATTCATATTAGAGTGTAAAAACATTATTTTGTTTATTGTAGCTCCGTTAGTTCCAAGAGCAGACCTCTTCTCAGAAATAAGATTTCTTGCCTTCGAAAAATACATACATACATAAATACATATGTACATACATAATTGAACAGTCTAAAAAATAACATTATAATTCGGTGCGAATCGATATAATTGTACAAGCACACACGTATACACGCATATGAGAATAAATTGCTTAGAGAAGAGAACAATACGTTCTCTGAGTATAATAAGTTCTCTGAGTACAATAAGTGGCAGTAGACGTACTGCCATCGACAAATTTGGCACTGGCAGTACAATGTATGGCAGTGCAACATCTTCATATATTTATAGTCTTTGATATCATCGCGATGAGAGCAAAGAATGAGAGCAACGCATTGTTACGCTCTTCGTTTCTGTTTACTTCCCTCCTATCTTTCCCCCCGCGTCATGAAGTATTTTTGAAAAATATTCCAAAATATGTTGAAATGCACATTCTTTATACTTTATTTTCTTTGGTAGTATCAAGGGAAGGAAAGAGAAACGAAGAGCGTAACAATGCGTTGCTCTCATCGTGCGTTTTTGTTGTTTGACCACTTTTTTATTAAATTTTCTGAAATCACTTATTCTGGTCAGTGTTGCCACGAAAAAAAATATTGTAACCAACATTTGTGAAAAAAATTACCAAATAAGAAAAAATATAACCAAAATTAAATTCACAGTTTTTTTTATTTTATTTTTTCAAATATAAATAATACAACATAGTAAAAAAGAAACAAAAAATAACAAACTATAATTTTAGTCTTACAAATTAATTCATTTCTACAAACAAAAGCTCTTTTTATAAGAAAAATAAATAACCAAATCCGGAAATTTTGGTTAAAAATAGCTAAACGGCAACACTGGTTGTGATTAGTGAGCAAGAGAGAGAAAATAAGTTGAGAGAATTTATTTATTTACAGCCATAGAAAACTGTCAATAATATACGATACTTTGATTTTCATTTCATCAACATACATACATACATGTAAAGCTATCTATCTTAATAATTTTAGATAAATAAAGATAAAATAAAAGATCCATTTTTTTTATTAAAAGAACATAAAGCTATCCATCTTTGGCTTAAAAATTATACCTAGTTTTTTTTAGATAAACAAAAATAAAAAACCCATTTTTTATTAGAAGAAAAAATAAAAAAATTAAATACGGCCAGCTAATGACATAGAACATTTTTAACATAAAATATTTTTTGAGTGTTATTCTGAAATAAAATGATAACGCATCCGCTACACATGTGTTCTTGTCGCAGTCTGATCGACAACTAAATCAAATAACACAAGAATGCGTGTGAGTTCTCTCTGCACAATTGTGCGGGTCGTAATGTTAAACAAATTTTGGTGAGAGCGGGTCGTAATGTTACAACCCGCCATAAGAAATTTTAGTTCTACATGATGCGCATTCTTTATATCCATATTCTTTGATACTACTCAATCAGGGTTGTTGTGGAATCTGATTGCAGTCAGAATCAGAATTGAAATCGACAAAAAGTTAATACTGGTGTCACAGAAACAGATGTTATCGGTTTTATGTTCGAATCAGAATTGTTGTCTGAATTTCGTGTCACAGAAACTGTTTTTATCGATTTTTTGTCAGAAATATTCTGATCAGCCGACAGGCGCCAGATTTGTACTTTATTTGTTTTGTTTTATGTGGTTAAATGAAATTGGCGCAGAATGTAAGTTAAATTAAATTTTATAAAATAAAAGACAAAGATGTTCTTATTTTTTCTATCATACAAATAGGGGAAAGCATAGGAATAGCGCGCAAAATAACTTATTCATTAAATTCATGGAAGAAAACAAAGATATAGCAAGCGGGTACACTAAACGTGATAAAGTGCTAGTTGAGTCCCTTTGGCGGGAGTTGACACAATCTCTTAACAGTCCTTATTATTTTGATATGAGTGCCGTCGATGCTTCCAACTATGGATGGGATTTTATATTTATTAAAAATTTAGTTTTTACACCCTAGTTTTTCGTTGTCATTCATTTTAAGTTTTACCAATAGAGGACATAAGTGTCTTTCCAAAACCTTTAGTACATTTCTTAATACAATTGATACTGTACTTCGGCCTAGGTGAACGGAACTATCATTTCCAACTGTCTTCTGATATGATCCTTCGGCCAAAAAGCGAAATGTTGCTGCAAGCTGAATAACGCAAGGAATATTTGAAGGAGGCAGGTGAGTTTCAATGATGTTCACCAACATTCGAAAAGCTTCTTTATTCAGACGAAATTGTCCAATAAATCTTTAAAGTTTGTAAATGTTAATACCTTTATCATTGCGGTTTTTATTGTAATGTCTACTTACGCTGTTTCCGGCAGCTCTAGTGGATTGGTGTAGTCAATTAATATTTTTCGTTTCACTTTTTCACTATTTGTTTCCTCCATCATTAAAAATAAAACTACCGCTCCAACCATTTTAGTTTATATACAAATTATTGTATATTTATTATATTTTTTCAAAAATCTATCAAAAAAATTATTTTAGAATGTAAACAAAACAAAACATCTGATTCGAATATGGGTTTTGTTAATTTTCGAAATAAACGAAAAACAAGTCGATTTCATGACACCAATTTAAATCAGAATCGATTTTCAATTCTAATAAATGACAATTCTGACTTGGATTCTGCAACAACCCTGAATACTTTTCATTTGGGTACTCAATACCACTCGATACTTTTAACGGCTTTTTAAATTTAAAAACGTGGTATTTTTCTGTTTATTTGCTTTTTATAATAAAAAATAAATAAATTAGAAAAGTTAACTTTTACTTCAACGTTAACGAATTAAAAAATTAAATTAATTAAAAAATTTGTACTTTGAGTGTGTGCCAAACGGTAGCAATTTACTTCATAAAGTAAATTTTTGACATTTATAAGTTAATACAATTTCACCAGCTCATTGGGCGACATACATTTTTGACAAATGAAATGAAAATTTTGAAAACTAAAGCTAGGTACTCTGTTTAAAATTTCGTGCGAAATGCTGTCAAACTACATATAAAATATTTAGTATGAAATATTTGCGAAATAATTTCGCAAAAGCAGTACTCTGTTCTTATTGTGAAAAACGCTGTGAAATTTATCTGGCAACTTCGTTTCCAACTTACGAAATAACATAAGCTGCACTTCAAGGTGAATTCATATAATAGGTGGGAGTATCTTAACAGCTGATAACATTTCGATTGTCAAAATTTTGTTGTTTTTTTAGTATTTTGTTTTGATAATAAATTTCTTGTTTTCTTATTCTGACTTTTATTTTTACCATTTTTCCTCCTATTGTCATTCTTCAGTCAGCTGTTTCTGACAATCGAAGGAGATTTTACCATTTTTTTTAACATTTTTCTTCCTATTGTCATTCTTCAGTCAGATGTTTCTGACAATCGAAGGAGTTTTTACAAAAACAAAATGCCTGTTGTTTTTGCATTGTTGTACTTGTTGTAGACATAAGGTCACCTATTAATGAATTCACCTTGCTGCACTTCTTTCGCACGAAATTAATACAAACAGCTGATCACATGTCATTTGTTTTTCATAAATTCGTAAATTATTATTTGTTGAGCCAAAAAAATGGAAAAAATTTCAATTTATAAATTATATTATTAAAATTTGTTATTGAATTTTTATTTTATTTTCAGCTTTCAAAAACATATGGTTTTTGTTTACGAATTTATAACAATGATGCATACTTTCAAGCAATAAAACCGACAAATTTTCCAAAATCACGAGATAGACTACATTTGTTGCAAATCAAAATTTTCGCATGAAAAAACCATAATTTTTCGCAGATATAAACAGAGTACCTACCTTAAAAAATAAAATATTTTACAAATTAAGTTACAAATTCAAAATTTATAAAGACCGTTTTTTGTTTCCAGTCAGGAGAAATGAAATGGGCAGTAATTGAAATGTAGGATTCATTTGATATAGATGTCCACCCATCGGTTGTTATACATATGTTATCAATGTCTTTTAATATATGTTTAACTTCCAATAGACGCTTATCATACACTTTTGGCAATAAAGACTTTGTAAGAGTGATTCGGTTGGTCAATTTGTAATTTAGATTTAAAGCTTTTGTAAATTCTTGAAATCCTTTATTTTCAACAATTGATAAAGGCCGGAGATCAATGGTAATCATCTGCAAGAGTGAGTTATGTATTTTCTTTTCCATTTCTTTGGACATACGGATTCTTATATTGTAATCATCAAGTTTCATTTGTTTGTGGCTAGTAGATGGTGCTTCTAAAAAATATTTCATATGAACTCAGATTCCAAAAAATGGTTTAGCCAAATCTTACCGTCATCAGAATCTTCATGAGAATTTCTAACTTTTTTTAGTGAAACAGTTGGATGTTGCGAATATAAGTACTTCCGCAGATTTGAGGATCCTCCGCCTAAAAATTAATCAAAATAATGAATGCTTTTTTGATAGACACAACATTACCTTTATAGGAGATAACTTTTTTACAAATGTTGCACTTAGCACTTCCTGCATTTATTTCGGTAAAATGAGACCAGACATCGCTCCTCTTTTGCGACATTTTAATTTTATGATATTGTATAAATTGTTTTTATTTTTAAAGTTTTTTTTCATGAATTTTTATTTTGATTTGACACTTGTTTTGTTAAGAGTTGCATTTTTAATCTTCAGCTGAGTTGTATATTTAGCAGAGTTGCATTTTTTATACTATAGCCGTTAAATTTGAACAAATTATGTTGTGCTTATTTAACTCAAAAGTATTGAGTACTTACTTTTTAGTATTGAGTATCTAAAAAATTTGGTAAATACTCGATACTCGATACCCACTACTCAATACTTTAACAGCACTAATATCAATACTGCCGGCGGCCACTCAACAAAGTGTCAAATGATCGTCGCGTGTGCGCATTACTATTGTGGCGTTATACGCAGCAGCGACGGTCAGCAACATTGAGTCAAGTGGTCGTTGCTCATATGCAATTTGATATTCTTTTGTTTATGCACATGAAATGTTGTGTTGGTATTGACAACTGTAAAATCATGCTACAGTACCATGTCCCGTAAGTATGAACCCCAAATTTAAGCCGAAGCGAAAATCTGGGTGTTCCCGTACAAACGTCACGTTAGGTATAAAATGATAAGTCACTGTCCTTGTCACTGTTCGTCCATCTTGTCTGCCACCTAACCTCAAGACACTTCTGTAGAAGTGACCTGATCCTAACACTCTCATTTGCAAAATCAGAGGAAGAAACTCAATCATGTACAAGAAGTGGCAGGCCCTTCTTGACCCTAAAAGCGATACTGCGACGTATCACCTCCAGATCAAGGGGAGCCGCACCAGCGAGGACCTGTAATGCGTCTGTTGACACTGTACGACAAACTGGGATACATGCCAAAAGAGCAATTCTTTGACAAGTAAGAATCTTACGTCTGCCTATAACAGTAATCACCGCATCAGTAATCACCAAACAGATGCACCATACTCTGCGCAAGCAACGAACATTCCATCGTATATGTTACGAACGACACGCCTGCTGAGGCCCCAATCATTCCTCCAAATGCGCCTGACCTTCCCAACGACTGCTGTAAGTTTTTCTCTTATGCGATCCAGATAAACATGGAAGCGCCAAACCCCAAAACTATTCCAAGATACCTGACCTCAGTCACATACCTAATGCAATTGTCACCAACTCTAATGCTTGGGTGACGCGCGAGTTATGATAATGTAATATTTAGCACTTATCATCACTGTTAAAAATAATAATATATCATCTCAAAATTACACCATAAAAAATACCGCTAAAACTGGTGTTTATATTTATAGATATCATTATGCTCTTATTGTTATGTTATTGATTTTAATTTTGTTACATTTAAGCAAAGAATATGGATATAAAGAATGCGCATTATGTAGAAGTAAAATTTCTTATGGCGGGATGTACCAGTACGACCCGCTCTCACCAAAATCTTTTTTAAAAATCATTTCTTGATGAGGGAGGGAAGACAGAAGAAAAATAAACACAAACAAAGAGCGTAACAATGTGTTGCTCTCATCGTACGTATGTATATATGTATGTATGATCGTTTTTATTGTTTGACCAAAGACTATAAATATGTAAATATAAATATGTAAAATATGTATTTAAAATTGACAAAATTTTATGCTTCTTTATGATGAGGGGGACAGGTAACAAGGAAAGTTAAATCGTCGTTCTTACTCTCATGTTAACTGAGAGAAAGAAAACAAAAAAGACTCAGTACACTTATTGTACTCAAAGAACTTATTATACTTAGAGAACGTATTGCTCTCTTTTCTAAGCAATTTATTCTCATATGCGTGTATACGTGTGTGCTTGTACATTGCCAAATAAAATAATAAACAAACTGAAAGATTTTTTGTTTTCACAAAATGTATGTGCAAATAGCCTGTGGAAAACAAATATTACCGTTTGTTTTATTGTAGGGTAAGAATATGTGTTTTATTGTTCTAGAAATGAAATTATATCGATTCGCACTGAATTATAATGTTATTTTTTAGACTATTCAATTATGTATGTATGTATTTACCATATGTGTCTATTTTTTTATAGAATGAAGTTGTAATAAAACGAATGCTTTTTTTGTTTAGTATTTATTAAATTTATTTATCATTTTAATGGTTCAAAATTTTAACTTTTTCAATACTGGATAATTTGAATTTGTATGTTTCCCATGTGGAATGCTTCCGTAGTAAAACAACAATTAGTAAATTAAGCATCTCCATTCTGTGTTTATAACATTCGTTATTTTCATCAAACCAAAAGGAATAAATTGTATTTTTTGTGCAACTTACGCATTGGTCAACTACAAATGTTTTTATGTTTTTTATAGATTTATTTTCTAAAAAATTTTTTTCGAAGACATATGAATTTTGCAAACTTCAAAAAATAAATCAGATGGAGCGCACAAACTTCCAAAGTCGGAATCTTTTATATAATTTTTTGCATTAACGAACATTTCTGAAGGATATGACAAAATTTGCGCTGGTTTGATTATATCCACACGACATTTAACCCAAGATATTCGTTGAGCTATGTAACCAACAAAATATTGACTTGATGTTAATTCAATTGGCACATTGTTGGACGTAAAACAATCGGTGCCTTTATTAAAATATTATTTATTTTCATCGTATATATCTGCGACATCTATATCAGGGGTATGGGTACTTTCTGATATATTTCCAGTCCTATCAATATCTTCTAAAAATATGATTTATGATTTTAATTATATATTATATTTATTAAACGTTTTGCTTGAGCATGCACTACAATTTTTAAACTCACACTTTTTATAAAACAATTTTTCAGTTTTTCAGTTTCAAATGTCAACACAAAATGTGGATTTTTTATTTCGGTGCGAATCGATATAGTTTCATTTCTACAACAATAAAACACATATTCTTACCCTACAATAAAACAAACGGTAATATTTCTTTTCCACAGGCTATTTGCACATACGTTTTGTGAAAACAAGACTTCTTTCAGTTTGTTTATTATTTTATTTGGCAATGTACAAGCACATATGTATGTATACACGCATATGAGAATAAATTGCTTAGAGAAGAGAAGAGAACAATACGTTCTCTGAGTATAATAAGTTCTCTGAGTACAATAAGCAGCGTTGTCAACTTGGCGCGTTTCGCGACATTTTGGGTGCTTTTTTAAAGTTTTGGTGCGAAAAATTCCTTAGTTGGCGCGTGGTGCGTTTTTTCTTTAAATTTTGGTGCGTTTTTTAATTTTTGGTGGCACCAAAGTAAATTCGACACAACTTTTTGTTTCAGTGTGGCAAAAAACATTTGTACAAAAAAATACAACGCTTCACATTAAAAATGGGTTAAAACGGGAGAATTCTTGTTGTGAAACTTACCAACTTCCTGACAGTGTTAATTGCCACATTAATTGTAATGAAGTTTATAAACCATCAGTATTTGAAATGAAATCTGTTTTATGGCCAGCTTTAATGATGAATATATAAGCTTTAATGACTTGGAATAAATACCATAATTATTAATAATTGTTAATCTCTTTATAAAAACAGAATTCATAAAATTAAAATATACAAAATGTATATTATCTTGTTCAAATAAGTACTAACATACATACATACTATTCGTTTTCGTTAAGTTTTCCTTTTAAAAAAATTTTGTATAGAATTTATAAAATTCATTTTATTTTTTTTAAGTTTTATTATTATTTTTTTAAACCTTGAGCTGTGAGTGGCTTATTGTTATATTTTTAATTTTAAATTGATTCAATAAATATTAAAAAAAACTTCTAAATTTGGTGCTTTTTTCTTTAAATGTCGCGTTTTTTTCTACATTTTGGTGCGTTTTGAAATTTCAAAGTTGACAACGCTGACAATAAGTCATCGACAAATTTCTTCATATATTTATAGTCTTTGAGCTCATCGCAATGAGAGCAACGCATTGTTACGCTCTTCGTTTCTATTTCCTTCCCTCCTATCTTTCCCCCCGCGTCATGAAATATTTTTGAAAAATATTCCAAAATATGTTAAAATGCACATTCTTTATACTTTATTTTCTTTGATTTGAGTTAGTCTTATAAGAACTCTGAAAGAATAAAGTTTATTTAATTTAAAAAAAAAAAATAAATAAATAAAAAATTGTGTGTAATTAAAATTACTTAACTGGCGCAGTCGAAAAACGGACCGAAATTTTTATTTAAAATAACTAAAGTTATTTAAAAAAAAATTAAATAAAAGAACTAAATGGTCAAAAAAAAATTTTTTTTTTTTTTAATTAACTAAAACAAATACTATATTAAAGTGTCACAACTGAAAAGCATTAAAAGAAAGTAATAAAGAAAGAACTACTTTAATAAACTGTAATTAAAAATCAAGGTCACCTTTAAAACCAATAACAAACCGATTTCAATTGTTTGAAATAACAAAACAAAAATAATAATTAACAACAATAAAAAAAAATAATAATCATGCAGTCGAGTTGGCAATTATCGATGAACGATATATTAAAAGATGCTCAGAGAATTCATGAGAATCGTGGTGATGACTCTTATGCTCTTACATCATTTTTAAGAGAAGTGGAAAGTGTTTTTGCTCTTGTGGACTCTAATAATGATGCGAAAAAATATTTTTATCAAAGAGTGATATTGAATAAATTACAAGGTGGGGAGATGTGAAGGAACCACTTATATACAACTTTGGAGTAAAGGAATCATATCATCAATTGTACCAAGAGGCTTTTAAGGCAAGAAATTTTAATATTGAAAATTATTATAATAAATTAGTAAGTATTCTGTGTAAAATAAATGAGAAATATGAATATGATAATAATAAACCTGTAGAATTTAGTCCAGAACATGCAGAAAAGATAATTTTAAAAACACTTATAAATAATATTGATGTAAATTTAGCTTCAGTAGTTATTAATAGAAATATTAGTAAAATTAGAGATGCTTATAATCTACTTAAGTTAGAAGGTTTAATAAGAGTTAATAATAATCAAAAGAATGTAAAATTTTATAGAAATACTAATGACAATGATACTTCGTCATAAAAATTTAACAAAGGAAATAAGAGATTTTCAAATGAAAATAATAATTCTCCTAATGGTACTCCTAGATATACATTTTCTAACTCACAGTATAACAGAAATGGTTCTTATAGCCAAATCAACTCGAATAATGTGTAAAGACACAATGGCCCAATTACAAGTTATAACACTGGTAATTCTCAACGAACATATCAGTCAAGAAATTATAGTTCTAATATGGAAGTTGACCATATTGAAGAAGTTAATGATAATTCTATTAGTGAAGAACAAATAAATTTTCACATGGTGGGCCACATAAATCACTACCAATGAAAAAATTAACACACTTATTGATACTGGCGCAACAACTTCCGTTTTGGATCTTAATAAATTACCTCAATACGAAATACTGCGATTAAAAACACCAATTTATTTCTCATCCTTGAATGGTAGAGTTAGTGTTAAGGAAGAAATAATTACAAATTACCTTTGGAATTTAATGAAAATGCAACAATGTCGTGGTAGTTAACAAAGTTTGAGGGAAAACAGTTTGATGCAATATTAGGTCAAAATATTTTAAAACCATTAGGGGCGATTGTTAACATGGAAAATGAAACTTTGGAAATAAATGGACGTACAATAAAATTTATAAAATATTGTCCTTACAATCCAGATGAGATATTTCAGTTAGAAACTATAAATATACATAAATGAAAAAGTATAAGATAATTTGTTTAAAGGATTAAATAATGAGGAAAAGTTAGTATTAGATAATATTTTAGTTTCTAATAGTGATCTAATTTATTTGGATGAACAGAATTTAGATTTTACTAATGTTATTCAACATGAGATCAAAACAGCTAATGATCGTCCGGTGTATATGAAAATGTATAGGTATCCACATGTACATGAGAAGGAAATTTGTAAACAAATTGACCTTATGTTAAAACAAGGTATTATAAGGGAGAGTAATAAATAAATAAATAAATATAATAGTCCTTTGTGGATCGTACCAAAAAAAGTGGACAATTCTGGTGAGAAGAAATGGAGGATAGTTATAGGCTATCGGAAATTAAATGAAATCACAATAGACGACAAATTCCCTATTCCTAATATAGATAATATTGTTACGTTTTTACCTTTTAAAAACGTTAAAAATATGAGTTCGTAGATTGCAAATAAAATAAAAATAAGTCTGTGTTTATTTTTTAATCAATTCTTTATTATCTGCACAACTTTCGTGCCACTGTTCGAACTTATTCTACGCATACAATGATAATTTCCACAATACGTGCTTGTTCTTGATATTTCTCTGCTTATAACCTTTTTTATAAGCAACAACAACACTTGTTAGTTATTCTTCTTTGCTCACAACCTTTTTTTGTAAGCACCACACTAACAACTGTTTTCTTCACGCAACTTGTCTGCACACAAGTCTGACTGGATTATAACTCGATCTCTTAACTTCACACACCACTGGTTGAATTCTCACTTAATTCAACGCGACGTCGTCACACGACTAACTTCACTCGAACTCCGAGAATAACGTGACTTCATACACGACTGACTGAATTCTAACTGAATCATCGTTGCTCGCTTTATCTTGCCTTTTATATCACTCGATCAACAGTGTGATGGATGCCCTTGAAGGATGATGACGACCTTCGGGAACAATCCAAAAATGTAAACAACTTATTTCCATTTTTGTTGTTCGTGTATCTTATTTACTTTCGTCCAGGCAGAGTTGTTGTTGTTTTGTTTGTTTGTCTTTCTGCTATATTTCTTTTATACGCGGTCGTTGTTGCTATATTTGTTTATTCATCGAACTTGTAAACAAGCACTGTTGTTTTTGTTGCTATATGCTTACTCATTCGTTGATCACGTGAACAACTGCATTGTTTTGTTTTTGGAGCTTTTGTTTTTATGCGTGATCAACTCCATTGTGTTGTTTTTGGAGCTTTTGCTTATTATTTTAACAACACCATTTCCATTTTCGTAACACTGCCGCCCACTTAAGCCTGTTCGTCCCGAATAGGCTCATTATCTCCTCTCCCGTAAATAACCTTGACGGTTGATCTAGCTGTGGGATCATGCATCGCAGATGGATACGCCAGTAGATACCTCGGAATGTGTTCATGCCAATCTCTTTGTTGCTTGCTCGCTACTTTTCTCGAGTATTCCTCCAGGCTTCGACCAAATTGTTCTACCATTCCGTATGACTCACACATTCCCTTGAATACCTCTGGCTCGAACTTCTGCCTCGGAGTGTAGCTCTATTGGCACCTAGTAGCAGCATTCCCAGTGGCTCACAAAAACCTTTTCTACTGTGTTCGCCTCTTGATTGGGTATGGCATACACTTCCGGCCATTAGCTGAAGTAATCCGTCTCGACGAGAATATACCGGTTTCTGGCAATACAAAGGTTCTGCTGTTGTTATTCGCTCCAAAAGTGCGCCCGACTTATATTGTGCAGCTGGCCTCGACTTCGCTTTACTGGGCCTTGTGGGGATCTCGCTTCTAGGAAACCAGCACTTGCCCCGCTGATGATGATGATGGCTGGTCTCCCGCCCGTTTGATGGTGAATCGGATCTTGACCTTCCTCGTGGCGCGTTCCAGTTTCTTCGGGACGTGACTGCTCTTTCCACAATTGAGACGCCTCAGCTTGACTTTTCGTCCGGCTTCTGCCACAACTTGCCTTAACAACTTTTTAAAAAGGCGTCCTTTTCCCTCTGCGACTTCTATTCCTGGTACCTTGTTTACTTCTGATATAGTAATCGTGCGAGGGGCCTCCTGGGCTTGTACGAAGGTCACTGTCTCTTCGAGGACTGTCTCTCGTGCAGTCCACACCACCAATCCGACATCATCGGCGCGTATACCATTTACACACGCCACGGTCTTACCATTGTCTACCAGTAGACGGTTTCCTCCCTGGTATGTGGGCTGCACTAATCTGTCGTCCTTCACTACAAGGGCTTGCAGTGACTCACCACCCTTTTGCGCACGGTACCCCAACTCCATAGGGTACAGTTCTCTTTCGTGCTCGTCGCCAAATTCACGCTGTAACGCCACCATTAAATCACTATAGTTGTTTCTGCGGCTGGCTGGCATGTTTACTAGAGTCTCAGCGGCGGCACCTTTCAACGCCAAAACCAGTTCCAATGCCCTCTCCTCATCGTCCCATCCGTTTCTCTTTGCTTCCGTCTCGAATTGGACTTTAAATACGGATAGGGGTGAGCTACCATCAAAGCAAGGTGCTTCTATCCTGCCGGTACCTTCTGATTCGGCTTGTACTGCTTCCGGTCGCAGGCTCTTCTCTTCCATCATGACGAGTTTGCCCTCCACGGACTCTTCCAAGTTACTTACTTCCGTGTCAACGGCCTCTTCTAAACTTGGCACCTCTTCGGCGACACTTGTAACTCTTCCGCCGAATGCCTCAATTATTTCATCTAGCGTCTCATCATACGCATCTACTTTGTCTTCAAGTTTTGAAAATAGCTTTTTGTTCTCTTCCTGCGCTTTCTGGTTTTCGGCTCTAGAGGCTTCGAATAGCTTTTTGTTCTCTTACTGCATGGCTTCCATTCTTTGTTCACTATCTTTCCGAGACTCTGCCAGAAGTTTTTGATTTACTACTTGCATTTTCTCCATCATAGCGGCTAGCAACGAATTTATATCGAGACCGCTAGGGGTTGCAGGGGCTTGTAGTTCTCGTTCCTCTTCGTCTTCGAAGTCGTAAGTATCTACATCAATGCCACGATTCCGAAGTTCTTCCCTTAACCGCCTCTGGAGTTCATTCTTCGTGCCCATAGTTGGTAGCGCTAATTTATTCAATTCTTGTTTGAGCCGCTCCACTCTTAACTCGGCGAGTTTCATCTTGATTTATTTTTATTTTTAAATTTTGCAATCCCACTTCTGACACCAATTGTTACGTTTTTACCTTTTAAAAACGTTAAAAATATGAGTTCGTAGATTGCAAATAAAATAAAAATAAGTCTGTGTTTATTTTTTAATCAATTCTTTATTATCTGCACAACTTTCGTGCCACTATTCGAACTTATTCTACGCATACAATGATAATTTCCACAATACGTGCTTGTTCTTGATATTTCTCTGCTTATAACCTTTTTTATAAGCAACAACAACACTTGTTAGTTATTCTTCTTTGCTCACAACCTTTTTTTGTAAGCACCACACTAACAACTGTTTTCTTCACGCAACTTGTCTGCACACAAGTCTGACTGGATTATAACTCGATCTCTTAACTTCACACACCACTGGTTGAATTCTCACTTAATTCAACGCGACGTCGTCACACGACTAACTTCACTCGAACTCCGAGAATAACGTGTCTTCATACACGACTGACTGAATTCTAACTGAATCATCGTTGCTCGCTTTATCTTGCCTTTTATATCACTCGATCAACAGTGTGATGGATGCCCTTGAAGGATGATGACGACCTTCGGGAACAATCCAAAAATGTAAACAACTTATTTCCATTTTTGTTGTTCGTGTATCTTATTTACTTTCGTCCAGGCAGAGTTGTTGTTGTTTTGTTTGTTTGTCTTTCTGCTATATTTCTTTTATACGCAGTCGTTGTTGCTATATTTGTTTATTCATCGATCTTGTAAACAAGCACTGTTGTTTTTTGTTGCTATATGCTTACTCATTCGTTGATCACGTGAACAACTGCATTGTTTTGTTTTTGGAGCTTTTGTTTTTATGCGTGATCAACTCCATTGTGTTGTTTTTGGAGCTTTTGCTTATTATTTTAACAACACCATTTCCATTTTCGTAACAATATATTAGATAAATTAGGTCGAGCACAAATCTTTTCCACTATCGCTTTGGCAAAGGGTTTTCACCAAACCCTTGTGAAAAAAGAAGACAGGTCGAAAACAGCCTTTTCTACGCCATACGGACACTACGAGTTTAATCGAATGCCCTTTGGCTTAAAGAACGCACCGGCAACTTTTCAAAGGCTGATTAATATTAATATATTAACAAGATATGTGTTGTTTATTTTGACGACATTTTGATATTTTCAACAAGTTTTCAAGAACATCTTGTTAATATAAAAAAGTGTTTAAAAAGTTAAAAGAAGCAAATCTTAAAATTCAAATTAATAAATGTAAATTTTTCTCAAAAGAAACTTTATATTTAGGACATATTTTGACTTCTCAGGGTGTTAAGCCTAATCCCTCAAATGTTGATTCGATCCTGAAGCTTAAGCTTCCTAATACTGTTAGGACAATCAAGTCATTTTTAGGTGCCACAGGATATTATCGAAAATTTATAAGGGATTATGCTAAAGTCGCATACCCTATGATTAAATATTTGAAAAAAGATGCCAAATTAGACACTAATGACCCCAATTTTATTAATTCCTTCGAAAAATTGAAAAAGATAATAACCGAACCCCCTGTGCTTAAATTTCCTGACTTTATAAAAACTTTCCAATTAGTAACTGATGCAAGTTTGAATGCTCTTGGTGCTGTTTTGCAACAAAGCGGTCATCCTATTTGTTTTGCAAGCCGCACTCTAAATGACCACGAAAAGAATTACTCTGCTACAGAGAAAGAGCTGCTAGCGATTATTTGGGCTACTAACTATTTTAGGCCTTATTTGTACGGAGTTAGATTCGAGATCCTTTCCGACCATCAACCTTTAAGATGGCTGTTTGTAAAGCCACAACGTAAAGAATTAAACCCTAGACTTTATAGATGGATTATAAAACTAAGCGACTTTAATCTGACTGTTAATTATTTGAAGGGAAAAGACAATCAGATTGCCGATTTTCTCAGAAGAATTGATAATAATTCTGGTGATATTAATGATTTAAATACTTCCTCATCGTCCTCTCTATACAATAATATTGATGATTGTGTAACCATTCATTCTCAACGGGAGGAAAGTCAAAATCATATACCTATTTTGGATTTTGGAAATTTGGTAGTAAACAGGTTTAAAACGCAACTGATTTTAACTGATAATAAGACTAGAGAGATTATGAATGTTCACGGAAATAGAAAAATCCACATTAGTTCATCCGATTTAAAGAATGACCTTGAAAGTATAGTGTTGCGCAATTTAGAGAAAGGAAAAATTGGAATTTTTACGGAACTTAGTGATAATAAAAACAATATTTTACAACAAAAAATTATCAATTTATTTGAGGGCAATAACTCAATTAAATTTGTAAGATGTTCCTATAATGCCATGGATATGCCCTCTGAAGACGAAACATATAAACAAATACACAATTATCACAGAAATGAAACAGGGCATACTGGTATCAGTGAGAACTATGAAGGCCTAAAAAGTATCATATATTATCCAAACTTTAAAACCTTAGTACAAAAGTACGTAGATAATTGTGATACTTGCAATCGATCAAAATTTGATCGTAATCCTATAAGGCCAAAATTCAAATTAAGTGAAACTCTAAATGATATTAACCAGATAATTCACATGGATATTTATACAAATTCCAAATTCAATTTTCTAACGTTTTTAGATAAATTTTCAAAAATTTGCAACAGCCTTTTATTTAGAGGATAGAACCAACCAGACTATAATCGAAAAGTTAAGATTATACAAGTCTTTAAAAGGTTAGTTCGGTAAACTAGTTACGGACAATGAATTTAAAAGCGTCAATATTAAGAAATATTTAAGGAATGAGAATATAGAATTACATTTGGTAAAAGCAAATAGTCATATGGGCAAATCCAATATTGAGAGGTTTCATAATACACTTTGTGAGAAAATTAGAATTTTAACTATTAAGGAACCATTACTGGGAAAAAATATACATACATACATACATAATTGGTCATTACAACCCTTCAGTCAGGATTACGACCTAGCTTCTCACACCACTTATGTTGTGTGCGTTAATTTTATACATGAGTGGCGGGACCTACAGTTTAAAGTCGACTCCGAACGACAGTTTTTTGAGAAGCTTTTCATGGCAATTTTATTTACTCTCAGAGTTTTTGCCAGAAATCTGCTGAGAGGAAGTCGCCGAAGAAATATTTTCATATTTTCGTTTTGATGTCTGACCTGGGATTCGAACTCGGGCCTTCAGTCTAATAAGCCAACACACTACCTACTAGACTACGGGAATAAAAGATAAGATGAGTAAATCAATTGAGTATTACAACAATAGTTATCATTCAGTATTGAGAGAAAACCCGATTAAAGTTAAACAAGGGTATTGTGATAAAAACAAAATTTACGCAAAAATGATTGAAAATAAAAATCATTATATAAATAAAAGAAATACTAATAGAGAAAAATATACTGAAAGAAGAGAAAAAGGATATATAAAAAACTACCAGTCATTAAGGCATAAAGAACAACCAAAATTTAGATTAAGTGAATTACAAAATGTACATAACTCAAATATAAAAGAGAAAGGAAGTATCATGGTGTTGTAAATATGAATAACGTTTAAGAATATATTTATCTTGAAATAATTATGTAAATAATAATATTTAATATAATAATAATATTTTGAATTTCTAGACTTAATTAGTTATTTAGAGTTAATGAAAAATATTGAATTATTTAATTAAAAATATATACACATTTAAGTAGTTATCTTATAAAATAATAGTTAAAAAATCATTATAATTATAATTCAAACTTTTTACTTCGAAATATTAAAAACAATTGTAACTTATTTTTTTTCTATATTTCAATAAACTCTGGAGAGTTTCTTAATTTTGTGGGGGAGTAGTTATGATAATGTAATATTTAGTACTTATCATCACTGTTAAAAATAATAATATGTATCATCTCAAAATCGCACCATAAAAAATATTAACGGTATATATATAATATATAATATTATATATATAATATAACTGGTGTTTATATTTTTAGATATGTATCATTATGCTCTTATTGTTATGTTATTGAGTCTTATAAGAGCTCTGAAAGAATAAAGTTTATTTAATTTTAAAAAAAGAAATAAATAAAAAAATAGTGTGTAATTCAAATTACATAACTCGCGTGTGATAATCTACCCTTAAGTAGCATCAGCACCGTCTTATTGGTCGCAACATCTACACCAACTTGCGTACCCCACTCACAGACAATACGGATAGCCTCATCACCCCTTCTCTCCAGCTCAGGGCGAAACTGGCCTTCGATAAGGATGAGTAGGTCATCCGCATACGCACACAGCTTGAATGTCAGCACGAGCTGACGCAACAGGGTGTCGATCATGAGGTTTCAAATGAATGGACCACAGACGGAGCCCTGCGGATAACCCCGAGCAACCTCCATCCAGACCGTGTCATTGGATCCAATAACATAGGCTTTTTTTTCCTTGAAATAGCTATACCATACGTTCAATTGGCGACAGCCAATCTCAGACATCCTTTGAAAGACACTATCCCATAAGAGATAATCAAAGGCGCCCTTGAAGTCGATGAAAAGACCAAGCACATACTTTGAGCTAGATTGCTCAACCACTCCTTTAACATGTAGCCAAGCGTCTTCTACGCACTTGCCTTCCCTAAAACCAAACTGGTGACATGAAAGGCCAACGCTGTAGCATTCCCGAAGCCTGTACACCATAATTCTTTCCAGTACTTTTCCAAATACCGCAAGAGACTGATGCCCCGATAAGAGCGAGGTTACTCTTCACTCTATCAGGCGACTTCAGAAGCACCACAACACGAGCTGATTACCATGCCTTCGGGAAATAGCCCTGCTGGATGCACTTCCCAAAGATAGTTTCTAGGTATTCCGGAATGGCCATCCAGATGTTTCAACACATCTCTCCAGTCAAACCGTTAATACCCAGCAACTTCCTACTCTTAACCTTACAAAAACAGTCTTCAATGTCCGCTCTTTCCAAGTTAGGAGGATCAACTATTTCCACCGGAAGAGGAGAATAACTGATTGACTCCACCCTAGTGAAGAAAACCCCCAATAATGCGTTCGTGCAGTCTCTCCAAAAAGGCAACGAAGTGTTGCCAACCTTGAGGCTCGTATAGTCAACCTGCCTCTTTCTACTCCTGCAGATACGGTAAACCTTACCCCAGGGGTCATATCTATTGTCCCGTACGAAACTCCTCCATTCGTCCTCCTTGACAGTCACAATTTTGTCCTTGTACATCTTTAGTATACGAAGATAGTCTGCTTTGCGCTGAGCTAGGTCTTCAACATTGTCACGCCTCCCCCTTCCGCAGGGGTCGAACATGCCGCCGCATCAACTCTAGCTCACGGGTCCACCATTTGACCCTCTTAAGCCTAGTTCTTCCAACTAGACCTAGTTGCGCATCATTTAGTTGGCTAACTAGCTCTTACATCAAGTGCCACCCTAACACAATTCCGATAAAGGTCTCAGTTAGTGTCCCGAATGTGCCATCGTTTAATAGTCACAGTTGATAAGTAATCGTAATCTTAATAAGATTATGATCACTTAATAAGATTATGATCACTTATACCCCAATTGTCACACACCCTCCACCTATAGTCAAAAGCAGTTATTGCTGCACCATATATACTAGACTGGGTTCCAAGGGGTCGCCAAAGCTACAGTAGATGCTAGCCAGTTACATCTTCCCAAACCGCCCTTCTGCAAGAATACAGACCTCCCATTGGCTACTACTAAGTCCGGTGCAGTCTATGTCACTGTCGCTTACTATTATCGCGGCCTTCCCCAACTCGTCAGTAAAAACGCGCATACCTCCTGGAATTTCCCTAACACAACCATCGCGAATATAAGCCTCCTGAATCAACGCCAGGCTAGCGTCCAATTAACACATAGTCTGCCCCAACTCACACATAACACCAAACGACCTCTGACAATTAAGTTGCAGGAGGTGCAACATATCTAATGCCTAGCGTTCGCTCTGGCAACCATATCCGCATATGGCGGGCAAGACGAAGACAGCATCAAATGGTCTGCAGGGAGCCCTTAAATGCACAATTGCGGCATCGCGGCAGATTCTGGCACTGCGAGGACATATTTCCACCTGCCCACACACCCTGCAGACATCCTCCTTCATGGGACGATCTCGAATCCGGTGGTCAAAACCAAGGCACCGGTCGCACACTGATATGGCCTCCTGAGGCCGCACCATAAAGGTGAACCACTTAAAGCATACGCATACAATAAAAAGTCCTTAGCCTTCTCACTACCCTCGAGAACCACATTGGTTTGATCATCGTTGCCGGCCTTTCAGGGACTACTAACTAGGCGAATACTCTTCTTGAAATTATCAGCAGTCATCTTACCCTTCAAGTTCATCTCGAACAGTTCGGATATAAATTCATCCGGAGAAATTTCCGCATGAACACCACGCACCCTAGGGTCCAACTTGTCGCTGACCGACACTTCTAGGCCAACTTCTTGTTCGCAGCAATCTTCTGCCTCTCCTCAACAGATGGAGTGCGAATGACAGCTCCGCCGCTGCGGACCTCACACCCTGGACCCTGACACCAAGAGTAGGTCCGACCTGTTCGATGACCTTTCCTACGACGTTGCACCTCCCTTACCACGAACAACAACGGGCTACGTTTCCACCGGCTTCGGCACAGAAACCGGAGCCAACAACAGGGACCGCAGAAACAGGCGCAGGCTTAATCGCAGACGACCGCGAGACGATCCCCGAAGAATAACCTGATGACTGCAAAGCGTCTAGTCGCCCTTTTAACCGCTCATTTTCTACTAGAAGCTTCATGACAAGTTCCTCCTACTTGCCAGCCTGCTCCACTACCTTTCTACTAACGTCAGAACCTAATCCGGCACCAAACACCACATCACATCATATAGTTGGCAACCCTGGCGAATAAACGGTTCTTTTTCTCAGTGCTAAAAGCGATCCCAAAAACTTTCAAAATTTTAAGGGAAAAAGTGCTCAAATATTAATAAAAATTGTTGAAGCTTTAAAGAATACCAGTTGGAACATTAAAAACCAATATTTTAAACAATTTTTACAATTTCAAAATCACTTTTGTAACTTGAATTCAAATTTTTTAATGTATTAAGTTTTAACATTAGAAGTGTTTCATCAATTGATAAATTCAATCAATTTAAAGATTTAATAGTTGGGCTACCTAAATTTCCAGATGTAATTGCAATCCAAGAAACATGGTTTGGTTTCATAATGATATATCACAAATTTATGTAATTCCTGGGTATACTAATGTACATTGTTGTCCCATTACGAAGTAAATATATGTGAAAATGACAAATTTGTTGAACGTATAATTATCACTTTTAGTAATTTTAAGGTTAACCGCAAGCCTTTAAAATTTTTTTCGTTTTATCGTTCGCAAAAGTGCGCAGTAAATGATTTCATAGATATTGTTGAGGATATATTAAATATTCATGCCCGTAATCCAATTATATTCGTTGGTGATTCAAATGTTGATGCTTTTCAAAATACGCATTATGCTAATTTGTATACAATGTTTCAGAATTATGATTGTGATAGTGCACATAGTTTGATTACAAGACCCCAAAGTAGAACAAGTATGGATCATGTATTTAGTAATTTTGCAGATAAAATCTGTGTTGATTCGGTTGAATGCAATCTGTCGGATCATAATATGGTATACTCTAGGTTCGATGGCAATGTGGCGAACAAACTATACACAGAGATAATAATGAAGCAGTATGATTACGTAAAAGCAAAGAAAATAAAGTATAAAGAATGTGCATTTGAACATATTTTGGAATATTTTTCAAAAATATTTCATGACGCGGGGGGAAAGATAGGAGGGAAGTAAACAGAAACGAAGAGCGTAACAATGCGTTGCTCTCATTCTTTGCTTTCATCGCGATGAGATCAAAGACTATAAATATATGAAGATGTTGCACTGCCATACATTGTACTGCCAGTGCCAAATTTGTCGATGGCAGTACGGCTACTGCCACTTATTGTACTCAGAGAACTTATTATACTCAGAGAACGTATTGTTCTCTTCTGTAAGCAATTTATTCTCATATGCATGTATACGTGTGTGCTTGTACATTGCCAAATAAAATAATGAACAAACTGAAAGATTTTTTGTTTTCACAAAATGTATGTGCAAATAGCCTGTGGAAAAGAAATATTACCGTTTGTTTTATTGTAGGGTAAGAATATGTGTTTTATTGTTGTAGAAATGAAACTATATCGATTCGCACCGAATTATAATGTTATTTTTTAGACTATTATTTTATTTATTTTATAATTTATTTTTTAGACTATGTATGAAGCGAACGCAGTCAAATAACAACAAGAAGTTATTCGATAATTTTGTTGTTCTCAAAAAAAGTACTTTTCTTCTTCGGATACTTCGGATAAGTGTACGTAAATGCTAGATCTTATGTACTTTTTGAAGTCAAATACATTTGTGCAGACCTTTAATAAATACTAAAGGTCTGCACAAATGCTTATATACACATAAGCATTTATATATAAAAAAAACATCAGTTATGTGGTGTTTTATGCTGCGAGTATTTGAAGTACCACATGAAGTGAACATAATTTTAGGAGTACTTGTTTTTGCGGATATATTTTTCAATGAGTACTCTTTTTACGGAACATAAGCAGCTTCGGATAAATACTTACTTGTATTTGTCTTGCACACATTCTCTTCACTGCTTGCGCTGTTAGAGAGAGAGTAAGTACTCTATTTATCCGACAACGAGTTGCACACATGAAGCAAAAAAGTTATTCGTTGCAGACCTTTAATGCAGACCCGCCACGATCAAACTGATCGGATCAAATTGTCATTTTTGTGATTGTATTGGTAAAACTGTACTCACACGTACAGAAAACTGACCTCACACGTACAGGCTGAGAAGAGTTTGAAGAATATCAAAATATTTTGATTTTTGCTACCTGCTCCGCAGAAAATTGAAGCAAATTTGATGTGTGTGCGGGCAATCACTTCAAATTTCATTTTTCTCTAGATTTCGTATGAGTAACATCACACTTTGTTTCGCGGGTTTTTGAAAGTGTGTAGCAAAACAATTGTAAAAAAGTAGCTATTTTGATCTTTTTTATTTAGTTTTGTTTTTATTTATGAATTTTATGATATTGTTTATTTATTCTAGTTTTATGAACTTTGTTTTGTTTAACAAAATTATTAACGATTTTAATTATAAGCCGAAAAAATTAAGCCCATTAATAATTTGTTTTAATTGCCTTTATATTATATTGTTACGAAAATGGAAATGGTGTTGTTAAAATAATAAGCAAAAGCTCCAACAACAACACAATGGAGTTGATCACGCATAAAAACAAAAGCTCCAAAAACAAAACAATGCAGTTGTTCACGTGATCAACGAATGAGTAAGCATATAGCAACAAAAAACAACACTGCTTGTTTACAAGATCGATGAATAAACAAATATAGCAACAACGACTGCGTATAAAAAAAATATATAGCAGAAAGACAAACAAACAAAACAACAACAACTCTGCCTGGACGAAAGTAAATAAGATACACGAATAACAAAAATGGAAACAAGTTGTTTACATTTTTGGATTATTCCCGAAGGTCGTCATCATCCTTCAAGGGCATCCATCACACTGTTGATCCAGTGATATAAAAGGCAAGACAAAGCGAGCAACGATGATTCAGTTAGAATTCAGTCAGTCGTGTATGAAGACACGTGTTTCTCGGAGATCGAGTTAAGTTAGTCGTGTGACGACGTCGCGTTGAATTGAGTGAGAATTCAACCAGTGGTGTGAAGATACGAGATCGATAATTCAGTCAGATTGGTGTGCAGACAAGTTGCGTGAAGAAAACAGTTGTTAGTGTGGTGCTTACAAAAAAGGTTGTGAGCAAAGAAGAATAACTAACAAGTGTTGTTGTTGCTTATAAAAAAGGTTATAAGCAGAGAAATATCACGAACAAGCACATATTGTGAAAGTTATCATTGTATGCGTAGAATAAGTTCGAACAGTGGCACGAAAGTTGTGCAGAAAATAAAGAATTGACTTAAAATTAAACACAGATTTATTTTTATTTTATTTGCAATCTACGAACTCATATTTTTAACGTTTTTAAAAGTTAAAAACGTAACAATATTTTAAAATCTTGTTTGTTCCTCCACAAGTTTCCATAACAATGCGTTCATTGAGAAGATTCTTGATTTTTTTTTGTTTTCATCCCTTTTCTTCAACCACTGTTTCATCCTTTTTTGTTTCCTTTTTTTGTTTTTTTTTAATTGTCTGCGACAGGGCAATGGCTATGAAATAATCATTTGCCATATTAAAAGAAAAAAACTCGATGATAAAAAAAACAAAAACAAATCTCCCAACCAGCGTTGCCACGACCAAAAAAATTGTATAACCAAAATTAAAATAAAAAATAACCAAATAAGGAAAAAATAACCAAAAAATTTTTTTATATAAATGTATTTGTTTTTAACAAATTTAAGGTTTAATACAAAAATTTTATTTTTTTTCTGTATAGTTAACCTCTAATGCCCGAATTAAAACGGGAGTGGCTAAAATTTTTGTGAGTAGACATATAAGATAGAGTTGATGATGAAGTGATGAAGTTCCTGAATTCATTGTCAAATTGTCAAAAGGAGTGATGATGGACAATCTCTCTTTTTTGCGACAACTATAGTTTGACTTGTACAATTCAAGCATCATGTCCGCAAGATCAACACCTCCCATGTGCTTGTTGTAGCATTCTACTATACCTGGACGAGGTATAGTTATGAACTTCTTGTCTTTGCAGTACCATCTCTTGCATTCACTTGCATTCTTACTTGCATAGTTTGAAACTAGCTGTACCCTCTTATTACATCTTCTTCTTCTTCATTTTCCTCGTCAGCCGAATCATCCCAATTAAATTTTTCAATTTCATCCTGTGTCAGACCGTTTGGGCGCATCTTAGAATGTGAATACAAAAATAAGTTTTTATTTTTCGAAACTTACCATAATACGCATATACGCAACACTACATTTATAAAATTATTACAGACAAACTAAATAATATTTTCAAGTTGGGTTTTTTTAACACGTTGACTGCCGCTGCAATTTTCAAAAAACTAGCCAAAAATGACAACTTGATTTTTTTCACATTAGTGAGTACGAGATAACTCGTAGTTTGACTCCCTAGAAGGGAACGCAATCTACGAGTTATATCGTAGTCGGCAGTCAACGTGTTAAATTACTCACCTACCTCTCATTATTTAGTTGTCGAACTTGGTTTTAGGATAACTTAATTATATTAATGTGTTTTAACACTTTTTAAAATAAGGTTTATTTTGCAAAATGAATTTGTCAATTTCGCTCTCGTTAGAATAACTACTAAGTGAGCACGTGCACAGCTGACTACCAACCAATTAGCTGTAAGCTTAAACAACACATGAGGCTATATTTTTGCGAAAGAATCAGAATAAAATATTTAAAATAGCTGTACTTAGAGGCTCATAAACACAATGTTGCATATACGCAACATCGGGAATGAGAGGGTTAAACTACAAATAATAAATTAAGGTTTTTATTTATTTGTATTAAAATTTTTTTAATATTTCAATTGAACGTAATAAAAACGCTTAAAGAATTAAAACACTTTGCTAACGATTGCAAAGCTTATAATGCAAATTTTCAAATAAAATTAAAGAAGTGATTGCTTTATTAACCATAATAAAAAATAACCAAAATGAAGAAAAAATACACATTTACACATTACAAAAAAAATAACCAAATTTGGTTAAAAATAACCAAAACGGCAACGCTGCTCCCAACCAAAAACCATATGTTCTTTGAGAAAACCTAAAAAAATATTTTCTAAAAAAGACAGAAAACCATAAAAGAATTTTTTCCGATGAAAACCATAGCGCAGTTCACAATCTTGGGCATTTAGATGGTAAATTTATACCATTGTAAATATTTGCCATTAATTGTGAACGGTGTTTTTTTGTTTAACTTTGCAGCAGTTATTGCAAACTTCTCAAATGAAAGCCATATATTCATTAATGTTTTCTTAAATGTTGTCATTTTATATTTAAATAAAACGCATTCAAATATCTTCAAGATAATTTCATTTATTTCGCCCTCTGTCCATTTTTTATTCGGCTTTTCTCTTTTAATTCGTTTTTTTATGTCGTACGTTTCCATTTTTTTGTGACTATTTTTCAATGTTTTTAATTTTTATGATCAGCTGTTCATTTGCTTAAGTATGGCAAATATAAACTACGGTTTTGAGTGTGTCATATTTGCCAAACCGTGGCAAGGGTATTTCTGTGTATTTTGTTAGTGGTATGGCAAAAAAATAGCCAACATTTGCAAATGCCATGATGCTAGACCATTTGCCCAAGATTGTGAACTGCGCTCTTATGATGTTTTCTTCTTCACGACATTTTTTAAATGAAATTTGAAGGCTTAAATTTGATGCGTTGCTGTGCTAAGTCAAACAAAAATTACCAACACATATGCAAAATTTGATCCAATCTGTTTGATCGTGGCCGAGGCACTTTAGTCAATAATAACGATTAACGAAAATAACAACAACTAACAAACTGAACAAAGTAGGCTAATAAAGTAACAGCGAATAACGAATAAAGCATAGTAGGCTTATTAAATGAACGAATACATTTTTTGGGATAGAATAGGATTAGTCTCCAAACTGACATAGAGAAGCCAAGAACTGTGAAAATAAGAAATTGAAAAACGTGAATTTGAAAATGTGAAGTGTCCTTTAAGAAATAAGAAATTGAAAAACATAAAACATCTTTAAATGTGAAATGTCTTTTTAAAAATAAGAAATTGTAAAACAATTTTGAAAAACATCCTTAAATGTGAATTATCCTTTTAAAATAAGAAATTGCAAACATTTTTGGAAAAGATCTTTAAATGAGAATTATCCTTTTAAAAACAAGAAATTGTAAAACTTTTTTTTGAAAAAACATCTTTAAATGTAAATTTTGAATCGTTCTTTAAATTATTCAATAAAATATGTTTAAAAAATTAAATTCAAAAAGTGTTTTGTTGTTCGTGTGGAGAAAACCTACATTTTTGGGGGCTCAACCGATTGCCAACCAAGACTACATAAATCGCAAGAAAATAATAATTAACAAACAACTATTTAAAAATATTAAAAAAAGATTCCAAGAAATCCTTTAAAATCTAAAAAAGAAAAAGCGAAAGAGATCTAAAAAAACCGAAAAGACGAAATTAAATCAATATGTGAGAAAGAGAGTTTAAAAAAAACTGAAAAGACGAAATTAAATCAATGAGAAAGAAAGAGTTTAAAAAAACTGAAAAGATGAAATTAAATCAATGAGTGAGGAAAAGAGTTAAAAAAAAAACGTTTTTAAAAATAATTTAAAATATAAACAAACAGTTGAAAACAACAACATCAACATTAACAACGTCAACAACATCAACAACAAGAATATTAGTGTGTTGCAAGAGAGAGAAAAAAAGAGAAAAGAAGAGAAGAGAAAAGAAACTAACGAAGAAAAAAACAACCCCTATATGAAAGCTGAGATTGCTGAGTTGCTGTGACGATTGCCAACGAAGAGATCTAATTGGGAGTATTTTGTTTTTGTATTTTTGTAATTTCATTCTTGTAATATTATTATTATTACTATTATTATTATTATTATAATTATTATTATTCATACTTCCTTATACATATATACATACTTTATTACTACTTTATTATTTTGCGCTAAATTTGTGAATTTTTTTTTTTTTTAATAATCGGACGAATAAATAATTTGAATAACATGGACGTAAATGAAATTTTTGCTTTGACAGTTGAAGGCTTAAAGGGAAAGTTGACAGAGATAGGACTACCTACAAATGGACGAAAGGCCGAACTTCGTGATCGGCTTATGGAATATTTTGGCCTGAGTGCACCAAATTCTGACTCGGAATATATTGATGCCACTCCGCGACATGTTTCAGTTAGTGAAAGAAATATATTCACGCTACGGGATATTGAGGACTCTTTAACTAGTTTTTGTGGTACGGACAACATTGGGACAGATGAGTGGATTTCTGATTTTGAGGGTAATGCTGAGGCAGTAGGTTGGAATAATTTACATAAATTTATCTATGCAAAACAGTTACTGAAAGGTGCGGCACGTATGTTTATTCGTAGTCAGAGTGGGATAAAAATTGGAACTCCCTCAGGGAAGCACTTGTCAGGGAATTTGGAACCAAGCTAGCAGCGATTGAAGTACATCAGATATTGAGAAATCGAAAGAAGAGGAATAGTAAAAGTTTACGGGAGTACCTCTACACATTAATTTAAATAGGAAAACCCGTTAAGCTTGATGACGATAGTTTAATTCAATATTTTGCGGACGGAATTCCCGATTCAAAATTCGGTAAGAGCATCTTATATCAAGCTACGAGTGTAGAAGATTTGAAAGACAAAATTAAAATATACGAGAAAATTCGAGGATCTACTCCACAGGCGCCAACCTTCAAAGTATCTTCGGATTTGGGACAGTCAGATAGAACAAAACCGAATAATTATTCAAAAGTCAAATGCTATAACTGCGGGGGTGCTAATCATTTAGCAAAATATTGTAAATCAGGGAATTTTAAGTGTTTTAATTGTGGGAAAACTGGTCATAAATCATACGAATGTAAGATAAAGACTTCGAACCAAATCAAAAAGGAAAACGAGAACAGATCGTATACGGTAGGAAATTGTTTTAAAGCGGTAAGGAACGACAAATCTTTTTCAGCGTGTATTTTGAGACCAAATCGTGTTTTTAAGGAAATCAAATTAGACATTCTTAGAATTTCTGCGATTATCGATTCTGGTAGTGATATTTCGTTAATTAGGTTAGACGTTTTTGAAAAGTTACAGGACATTGAAATTCGCAATGGGAGTGAAAGTTTTGTAACGGCCAATGTTGGTGAATTGGTGACTTTAGGACACTTTGATAGGATCGTTAATATAGATGGTTTTGACTTTTAGGTTAGATTTTATATAGCTGAACAATTTCCATATGAAGCTGCAATAGGTAATGATATATTGGATCAGACAGATATGATATTGACCTCTAATGGTGCAACTTTCAAACGTAGGAATGAATCTGTAGGAGAACAAAGTGATGAGGTGGACGATTTTAAGATATTTTGTTCCACGGTTGTTATCGATGATGATGTTGCATTGAACTTGTCACATTTACCGAAGGAGACAGCAGGAGAGGTTAGCAGGTTAGTAAGGGACTATAATTCGGAGAATCTTGAACCATCTCCTATTAGTATGAAAATAATATTGTCGGATGATATTCCAATATTTCAACGACCACGTCGTCTATCTTATGAGGATCAAGGTGTTGTTGAACTTCTACTTCTGAATATGCATCACCAATCGTTCTAGTGACTAAGACGGACGACACAAAGAGACTTTGTTGCGATTTTCGAAAATTATAAGAGATAACTTCCCAATGGTTTTGATTGATGATGTGTTGCATAAATTAAAATCCGCTAAGATTTATTCTACACTTGACTTAAAGAATGGTTTCTTCCACGTACCTGTTGAGGAACAGTCGAAAAAGTTTACTTCCTTTGTAACATACAATGGCCAGTATGAGTTCAATTACGTACCTTTTGGAATTTCTAATTCTCCAGCGGTATTTTCTCGGTTTATTTTTTCGATATATAGGGAATTGATTCAGGATGGTGCTATAATTGTCTATGTCGACAATATCATAATCCCGTCGGTGGACGTTTCGGAGGGAATCGTGAAATTGCGGAAAGTATTAGAGGTAGCTAGAAAACATAACTTAAGAATTAAGTGGGAGAAGTGTCAATTTTAAATGAATAGGGTTAATTTTCTCGGGTATATAGTTGAAAATTCGACGATAAGACCATCAATAGAGAAGACATCAGCAGTTGAAAATTTTCCAATTCCAAAGGACAAGAAAGTGCTACAACGTTTCTTGGGCCTCACGTCGTATTTTAGAAGATTCATCTGTGGATATGCTACAATTGCTAGACCTTTATCTGACTTACTTAGGAAGAATAATGATTTTGTAATGGGAGAAGCTCAAATGGTATCATTCAGACAACTTAAGGAAAATTTGATGAATGCACCTGTTTTAAAATTGTATAATCCAAATGCTGTTACAGAAGTCCACACCGATGCAAGTATGTATGGCTACGGAGGTGTTCTGCTTCAGAAGAACGCAGATGACCAACAATTTCATCCGGTGGAATATATGAGTCGTAAGACTACTGATGCACAGCAAAAATACCACTCCTACGAACTCGAAGTTTTAGCAATCATCGAAGCATTAAAGAAGTGGAGAGTATATCTAATGGGTCATAAAATAAAAATAGTGACAGATTGTAATGCTTTTGCGATGACTATAAAGAAGAAGGACGTTCCATTAAGAGTGTCTAGGTGGGCCACGTTTTTACAGGAGTTTGATTTTATAATAGAACATAGGTCTGGGAGCAAAATGCTGCACGTTGATGCTTTGAGTAGGTTTTCTTGTTTGATGTCGGATGACTCGATAAAGCACCGACTCAAACAAGCACAGATGCAGGACAAATGGGTTAAGGCTGCTAGAAATATTCTTGAAAATGAAAATTATGAGGATTTTTATTTGAAACACGACCTAGTTTCCAGATCGGGAACTTATAGTGATTCCAGAAACTATGGAGGAGGAAATAATTCAAATTGCTCACAGAAAAGGTCATTTTGGTACTAGGAAGACACGAGAACTTTTAGAAAGAGAAGTTTATATACCCAACATCGTTCCGAAAGTTGACAAAATAGTTCGTAGTTGCATAGAGTGTATAATAACAGACGCTAAGACAGGTAAACAGGAAGGACTTCTTACTACTTTCGATAAGTCGGATCGACCGTTAAGAACATATCATATTGATCACGTCGGCCCTATGGAGGAAACAAAGAAACGATATAACCACATTCTGGTAGTAGTTGATTCGTTTTCTAAATTTGTTTGGTTATATCCAACCAGAAGCACTGGAGCGGAAGAAGTTATTGATAGATTCCAGCGTCAATCGGCAATTTTTAGAAATCCGGAGAGAATTATATCGGACAGAGGAACAGCTTTCACATCGAATTTGTTCAATAGGCATTGTACGTAGCGTAATATTCAGCTACGTAATATTACAACTGGGGTTCCTAGGGGAAACGGTCAGGTAGAACGTATTAATAAAATAGTAATAACTTTGCTATCGAAACTGTGTGCAGAAGATCCCCAAAATTGGTACAAGCATGTAGAAAAGGTTCAACAATGTATAAATAATACTCCTCCACGTAATACAAAGTATTCACCATTTAAGATTCTTACAGGATGTGAAATGAGAACAGGCGAAGGAAAAGACATACGAAACATGATTGAGGAATTTGCTGTAGAAGAATTAGATGAGCAGAGAGATGAAATTCGTAATACAGCCAGATCAAATATAGCGAAAATTCAGGCAGAAAATAAGAAAACGTCTAATAGGAAGAGAATTCGAGCACCATTGTATGAGGAAAATGAATTAATGGCCATTAAACGAACTCAATTCGGACCAGGTTTGAAGTTGCGACCGAAGTATTTAGGGCCATATAAGGTGATTCGAATTATGGGACATGATAATAGGTATGAAGTAGAAAAAGTTGGTGAAAGTGAAGGTCCAAAGAGAACCCGTACCGTAGCTGAATATATGAAGAAGTGGAACCCGTCATCCGAGTCGAATGACCGTGCAGGATGTCCGAATGTAGGACCAGGGATAAGACGGACGAGAAGTGGACAACCCTACTGAACACAGTAGTCTTGTCCAATAATAACGACTAACAAAATAACAACAACTAACAAACACAACACAGTAGGCTTAGGCAATAATAACGATTAACGAAAATAATAACAACTAACAAACTGAACATGGTAGGCTTAGTCAATAATAACGATTAACGAAAATAACAACAACTAACAAACTGAACAAAGTAGGCTTAGTAAACAATAACGATTAACAAAAATAACAACAACTAACAAACTGAACATAATAGGCTAATAAAGTAACAGCGAATAACGAATAAAGCATAGTAGGCTTATTAAATGAACGAATACATTTTTTGGGATAGTATAGGATTAGTCTTCAAACCACAGAATAGCACAGAAACGAAAGCAATGACATTTAAAAAAGGCTCATAACATAAATACATAGCCCAAACTAGAGGGAGAAAAAAAATGTTAAATGTTTTTGCGAAGCAAGTGTGTTAGAAGCAACAGATATACATAGTGAAAACTGGCGGATAAAGTGGAAAAATTAGATGTAAATAAACATTAATTTTGTGTTAAAAAAGGGAAAATTTAGAATATTTTTTAATTTCTTCAATGAAAATTTTAAAAATTCGTAAATATTTAATCATTAATCGAAATTTGTATGGTTTTTGGTCACAATGAATATAGTTTCTTGTGCAAAAGGTAAGTAAGAAGCTAAATATATCAAGATCAAATAAGACATATTCCTCATAAAATTTTTTTCTTGCAGAACTTTGTGTGTATTACCAGTATTTATTAATTTCTTGAATGAAAAAGTAAAATTCGGTAATTTTGTCATTATTAATCGAACTCTTAGCAATTTCTCTTTAAGATGAAACAAGTTCCGTGTATAAAAGATAAGTAAAAAGAAAAATATAACAAAATATATACTCATAACTTTTTTTCAGGAGCTAATAAAACAGTTCATTTCCTTTCAAAACTATTCTATTATTCTACAAAAATATCATAAATTTCTACCAAAATAGAAAATAAAAACCCACCCTAAAAATTAACAGACATAAATGAACAAAACAAAGAGAATTAGACAGAGACAGAAATACTTTTTTGTAATATTTGCTGTCTCTTTCAAATTTGGCCTATGCTCCTGTCAAATTCGATTCGTTACGGCTTATACTGTGCTTCAAACTGACATAGAGAAGCCAAGAACTGTGAAAATGAGAAATTGAAAAACGTGAATTTGAAAATGTAAAATGTCTTTTTAAAAATAAGAAATTGTAAAACAATTTTGAAAAACATCCTTAAATGTGAATTATCCTTTTAAAATAAGAAATTATAAAAAGTTTTGAAAAAGATCTTTAAATGAGAATTATCCTTTTAAAAACAAGAAATTGTAAAACTTTTTTTTTGAAAAAAACCTCTTTAAATGTAAATTTTGAATCGTTCTTTTAATTATTCAATAAAATATGTTTAAAAAATTAAATTCAAAAAGTGTTTTGTTGTTCGTGTGGAGAAAACCTACATAAATAACTATTTTAATGTTTATTTGTGAGTGAAAACGCATTCAGTAAAATATTTAGGAATTATTCTTCAAAGCAATCTATGCTGGGACCTACATATCAATGCTGTGAAAAGGAGGAGGAATTGCTCCAGCAATTGGGATATTATACAAGTTGAAGAATAAATTGGATCAAAAATCGAAGATTATGATATATCAATACTTAATACATTCCCATTTAAATTACTTGGCTATAACTTACGCTTACAATAAATATAATAACACACTTAGATCTCTACAACGAATGCAGAACAGAGCACTGAAAATTGTATACAATTTACCGTTGCTGTATTCTACTGTTAATTTATACAAGGATGTTACTAGATCAATATTACCAATTTATGGATTACATGAATATCAAAAGTCCTCATACTTGTTTTTAAATGCATTAATAGTATTGGCTACCATACCATCCCTTTCGGACAAAACCAAATAAATGTTAATACTCGAAACAGGTCAAATCAAAGAGTTCCTCGATGCAGGTTAGAACTTACCAAACAGAGTGTAGATTATATAGGTGGAGTAAAGTTTAACAATTTACCTAACAACTTGAAGCTTACTCAAAGAATTTCTATGTTTAAGTCCTCTTGTAAAGAGTTTTTATTGAATTCAATCGAAACGCTTCTAATATAATAAAATTTTGAAGTTATTAAATTTAAATATATTTTTTTTTTCTAAAATTTTTTTTTTCTTACTTTTCCCAATTTTTTAATATTCTTTTATTTTATTCCTTTAAAATAGATATTTAATAGTTATATAAGCTCTTTTTTACTATTCTCTTCTTATTTGTACATATATTGTGTTAAATTAGTTTGTCAACTTGCCTCAATAATGCCTTTTTGGCGCTGAGGCCTAATCAATATTGTAAAGAATTTTGTTCAAATAAAATATACAACTACGTAAGTTGTTGAAAGAAAAAAAAATGCGTCCGTTACTTCCCTCATCTTCGCGACCGTCACACTGTCACCCACAGAGCCAGCAGCAGAAGTCGAAGCCGAGGACGACTCTCCCTACTTCAGGGCGTGACTAGAACAGCAGCAGCGGCAACAAAAGCAGCAGGAGAAGACCTATCGAACTTGTACCTCTTGCTCTCCACACCCATCAGCATCACCCTCAGACGCTGAGCTATATCGCAGCTCGCTCTCGCTGCCTGTGAGACACTGGCAGCGGCGGCGGGTCCATCACCTCGTCCGTCTGGCCGTCCGTGGTGACATCTGAAGCATCCCCCTTCACCTTAGATAGACGGATGATGGCGAAATACAGTGGCTCCCAGCTTATTTCAACCAGAACCTTTAAAAAAATTAAGGTCGTATAATTTCGAAACGAAACAAGATATTAAAAAAATTTGAATAAGAGTTTATAGAATATGTTTAAAAATTAAGAAAAAAAGTTATATTTAGTCTCAAATGTGAACTTACAAACTAAAAACCAAAAATATAGGAATCCAATTAGTCACAGCTATACTTACTATAAACAAACAATTAAATGGTTATGTAGTTAACTAATAGTTTTAATTTCAAAATTTAGTATGACCTCCTATTTGCTTAATTACAGCTTTCAGCCTTATTTGCATTGATTCCACTTTCTAGTGGTTTGGGGAGTTATTTTTGCCCATTCCTTTTTCAGAGCTGCTATAAGGTCATTAATGTTCGAAATCTGGTGTTGGCGGACGTTTTGATCACAATTTGCCCATAAATTTGAGACTTAATAAAACTTTTTTTTTTAATTTTGAAACATATTCTATAAACTCTTATTAAATTTTTTTTTTAAAGGTGCTGGTTGAAATAAGCTGGGAGCCACTGTATGTGCCCCTATTGCCGTTGACAACTTTTTCAGTAGTTTGGTCGTCTTTCAGAAATCGGTATTGTCATTTTCAATTTAAATGCGGTTGACTTTTTGGTTGTGTTTTATGGTATTGTGGTTCACCACTTTGTATGAGTTTGGTTGACATTCCAGTTGAATCTCTGTCAGTTATATGCCCCTATTGCCGTTCTCAACTCAGTTTGGTCGTCTGCCAGTCAACCCAACTTTCATTCAACCAAATTATTTTTTGATATTGCGGAACTGGTGTTGCCGGTATGAAATTTCAATTTCATGTTGGTAACACCATGAAATTTATTTGGAAATAAAAGAAAAGAAAACCCAAAAATAAGTTTATATCAAGTTTTTGTAGAAATAAAAGCAAATTAAAAATGGATTTAAGGGTCATGTCAGATAAAACTTTGTTGCTTTGCGTGACGTTTATAACTTTGACAGAAAAGCGTAAAGCAAAAGGTGTATGACACAACAAAAACTTTGACAACACTCGCGTTCTTTGTTTATCTTTTAAAAGTGGTTGGCGCGTAAGTTTTGCGTTTAATATTTTGTGTTTAAATAAGGACTAAAAATGGATTTGGAGGATTTATTGGACATACTTATAATTGTACTGCTAACAATAACACAAAAAACTTAAAATTTAAAAAAAAAATATTTACAAAAGAAAATTTTTGCGCAAATTTGCCAAAAATATTTAAAGAATAATCAACAGCTGATTGTCAAAGCACGCAAAAAGATAAAAGATGCCCAACTTTTCGCTTTGCGTTGCGTTAAAAGCACTTTATGTGACAAGTGGCATATAAACATGTACATTTTATCTTAAATGTCAAAGCGAATTTGTAACGCAACGCGAAGCAAAATTAGTTCAAAATTATTAACAAATATTTATAAGTTTACCCTTCAGAAAATAAAAAAAAAAAATAAAATTATTTAATTTCTAAGATTATTTGATTTTATAATACCATATAGCATATTGTATTAAAATTAAAAAAGTAAAATCTCTTTGTATTTACTCTTTTCTTTTGAGTTTTAGCAACTCAATATATGTTATATTTATGTTATGAAATTTGCTCATTATTTTAAATTTGTAAAATAGATTGCAAATAAAATAAACTAAAAAAAAAAAAAATATATTTATAAGTGATTTTTTTATAGATTTATTAGCTATTTTCGGCTGAACAAAGAAGCATTTTGTTATGTGCTGGATGAAATTAATTGCCACTTAAAGAAACCAGTGCGTATGGCAGCTATACTACCGATATTAAAGCTGTGCGCTACCTTTCGATTTTTGGCTGACGAAAGCTATCAAAAGTGCAGTGGAAATTACTCCAATGTTGGAGTAGCTCAATCCACAATTAAAGGAAGTATTACCAGCAATAGAGGATCGCATTTGTAGAAAATTGATAAAAACACAAATAAGCGAAGACGAAATAAATGCTTCCTAAACGATGTTAAGGGGAATTTCTATTAAAGGACAACTTTCTGTTGCTTGATTGTTTTTTTATTATTAGCAAGTTTTTTTAATACTTTTTTTGCAGGTAATCCAAACCTATGCGGAGTAAAAATTCTAATAAAATGTCTATTTGCAATATTTTAGATGCTGTATGCTTAGACGTTGCCATTCGGAGGGGGTCCTAGGTAGGTTTTATATATTGGATTATTTTCCAATATGATTATCCGTCTATGTGTTCCCGGACTGGTTTTCTTTGGTACAAAGGTACAGTACAATGGTAATTTAATCCCATTTCTTTAAAATAATTTAAATTTTTATAATTTTAAAAATTATTTTTACCGTTTCACATAAACACAAAGAAATATCACACAAAAATTTAATTTACTAAAAAAAAAAAAAAGATAAATAAGTGTATCCATTATTATGAACAACAAATTTCATAGGTTCACCGGAATTTATTTTTTTATATTTTAACAAATGTATTTACTTGCCATATTTTTTGTTTAATTGATATGGCCAGATGGAACCACAATAAAAAAATACTGGATGCGTTTTAGAGGGAAATTTAACAGTTAACGTTAATTTTATATTTTTGATCAGATGTGTAGATGTCGATTTTAGATAGAAATAGGTCAAAATTCTTATGGTTTATACTTCACGTTGTCACGGAGATCAAAAATTCAGGAGAGAAATAGAAAATGTTTCAATGCATACAATATGTGCAGAAATTCCATTGGTAGGACCTGGCAAACTGGATTTACACCTCGGTTATTAGACCTGTTCCGACCTATGGATGTACAGTATGGTGAAATGCATTTAACACAACCAGCAGCAGGAATATTACTTCTAAGGTACAGATGCACATCTCAGGATGTCATTCTTCACTTGCTCCCGATTGAGCAGTATGTGAGGAAGGTGGCAGCTAGAAACCTTTACAACTGAATGAGCTACAGTAGCGAGCACAAAAAATGCAACGCTATGTCGTATGATATTCAATCGAGGCTCGAAACTTATAACGTTATCCAATTCCACTCCACTTTTGTTTTTTATTCGTTGATTTCTAAATTTTAATAAAAAAAACATTATTAAGCGTTGTTGGCTTTCTACTTAATTTTTTTAGATTTATAAAAAAAGGGAACAAATTTAGCGAGCAAAAAAAATGCAACGCAATTTGTTAAAGGTAAAAGGAGATCAACTAGACTAATTAAAATAAAAGTTTGATGAAAACTTTGCAAATTGTGAATTTTAAAATAGAAACAGCTGTCAGCAGATAGCAAATTTGCCATTATAAGGGTGTTTACGTCCGGAGATGTGACAATTCCATCCCCGGCGATGTAACTGATTAATGTGAAGATGCCTAGCCACCAACAGAGGGCGTTACAGTACTAATATAAGCTTTTATCTATAAATTAATGTTACTTTATCTAAGCTTTGGTACTTTTTAACATTATTCTGTAACCTACTTATTTTAGGCCTTTAGTCTGTTTAAGTTGATCTTCTTTTTTTATTCTAATTTGTTAATCTAAAAGAATATAACTGAATTGCCTTAAGATTGTGAGTTATAGAAAGTGAAGCTATAATCTTTTGTGAAGCAATAGAGCAGCGAAGAAGAAAATTTAAATTTTGTTAAAAGTTATTTGAAAAAAAAAACAAAGAGAAAGAATAAAATAATAAATTTGGTATTCAAAAAAAAAAAAAAAACAACCAAAAACCAAAAGTTTAATTTATTTCTAAGCGAGTAAACCAGAAAGCCGGCATACACACACTAAAATTATTATTCTTGAGTGGCAATTAAGAGGAAAATTGCGAGATCCGTGTGAAATTACTACAAATCTAGTGACAGAGCGTTTCCACAAGGCATAAGAAGCAACTCAAGAATTTCTATAAAACGGTAAAAAAAAAAACAGTCCACCAGTTGATAAAAAAAAGCAAAAAAAGGAAAGTGCTATTTTTTTTATGTGAATTATAATTGCATTGGAACTATTTTAATTTTTGGTTCCCCATTTTTTATAGTGTCGGAAGCAGTAGTGTTCCTTTAGTGTGCTCTTCCCAATATTATACAGTCCAGCGAAGTAACATTTGGTCCTTCGAGCCGGATACATGAAGAGATACCCATAAATAAATGTTATTCCCTTCGATTAGTTATAAATTTGGAATTTTTTAACAGATTAAATTTGCATTACAGTGAAGTGGAATAACATTACAACATCTATTTATGGGTTTCCGTTTAATTTTATTCTCTTCTTTATTCATTTGAAATCAATTTTAATTTTGGATAACATTTAATTAAGTGAAAAGATTTTGAATTCACAATTTTTTATTTACTTAAATTTATTTATTTAAATTTTATTATTTTAAATTTAATATTTTTTTGATATTTAATATAATCTTACGTTGGCAAATTTTATATATAAAATACGTATTTACATATACATATATTTGGATATTTTTTTGAATTTTGAAACGATAATAAGTATCGGGTTATTGGCCATAAGGAATTCGTCCTGCTGGCTCATTTTCGTGAAGTGCGTCATATTTTTTTCTGAAATTGGACATATATTACTTTGTTAAGCTTTCGGGAAGGCGCCAGGTTGGTCGCGGTGACCTTTTGTTTACATTTTGAGTATTTTCGTTTTTTTTTGTATTTGCGCGGCGAGGTTTTAGTCACGACCGTTCTGGTGAACTTTTGTATTTAGGAAATTTTTTTTTTTTTTGATATTTTTATTCGATTTAATCTCGTTGAGGGAATTAGTGAGGAACAGCATCTCATCTATTCCGTTAATTCTCGTGGTTTTCACTTTTCATTATTAAGTATTGGTAACTACTTTTACTATAATCAGGATGTCGAAGTCGAGGAGATTATTGACATTTGAGAGGTTTGCCCAGCTATTCTTGGATTTTGAAAGGGTATTTAATGCTACTCCTCAGGAAGGTAATACTACCTTCTCCATCGAGATTCAGAAGGAGGAGTTCAAGTCGCTATGGGCAAGGGTTAGGGATTCCTATGAGGCCTTTGCTACAGGTGATGAGGAGGATCTGGAGGGTGATCGGGAGGCGGCACGTGAACTTTTTGGACACTGTCGGTTAGGGTACATAACTGTCGCCTCATTAATGGGCGAACTCTCCCAGACTTTGGTCAACCGAGCTGGGATGTCATCGACACAGTGTGTTAGCGGTCAGGTCGGCGAGAACCGCATTCGGCATAGTATGCAGCTACCCCCTTGTACCATGGAGGTGTTTCATGGGGATTATAAATCTTGGCCATCATTTCGCGACATGTTCACTGCTGTTTATGTGAACGGGACCAACATTTCACCAGTGGAACAACTTTTTTATTTGAGGCAGTTCACGCGTGGTGAAGCCTTGAAGATTGTGAAGAAATCTCCCTTGACTATTAATGGATTCCAGGAGGCGTGGAATAACCTGAAGGACAGGTACGAGAACAAGAGAATTTTGGTAAATTCTCAACTGAAGGTTTTGTTCACACTCGCACCGGTCAGATCCGAAGCAGCCCAGGACATCAAGAGGTTGCAGCGAGATATTAATAATTCGATATAGGCACTTCGGATGCACGATATTAATATCTCCAGTTGGGATCCAATTTTTTTTTACTTATGTTCCACCAAGTTGCCAGTGCTTACTTTGTCTCTCTGGGAACAAACGATTCAAAATAAGGTGGAGATTCCCAAATGGCAGGATTTGGACAATTTTTTGACTTCACGGTTTCAATCTTTAGAAACTGTGTCTGAAATTCAGAACTTTGAACCAGTTGGTAGTAGTTCTAGGCCTGCCCCTGAGACTCTTTCTAATCCGAAAAGAGGCGTTCGATCGTTCTCAATGCGGCTGAATATGAGAGTTTGTGCATATTGCTCCGGGGATCATTTGTTAAATATTTGTCCGAAGTTTTTGGACTTATCGCCTGAGGGACGGTATACGACGGTGAAAAGGTACAGTCTTTGTATCAATTGTCTCACAGGTGGTCACAGAGTCAGTGAGTGTAAGATTACTTTGGGTTGTTCTGTGTGCAAGTTGAGGCACCACACTCTTTTGCATCGAGAGGTGTCTGGATCCTCTTCGGGCGTTTTGGATGTGCCAAGTTCTAGCGGTGCAATTAGGTCGGATGGTGAGGTCCAAAATTGTTTTGCTGCTACTTCGAGGCAGATTCTTTTGGGAACTGCGGTAGTTGGTATCTACCATCGAGGGGAAACGTTTAGAGCTAGGGCTCTAATAGATTCAGGGTCTCAGGCTACCTTCATTTCGGAAGGATTACAGAGGAGATTGGGGTTGCCGGCGGTGAATATACATGCTAAAGTCTCTGGTTTAAATGGAGCATGTGCTGGTGCAGTCCAAAGACAATGTTCGTTAGTCTTAACTTCTCTGTCGGGCGATCAACCTCGTGTAGAGGCAACAGGTTTGGTGTTGCCAAGGTTAACCGGAATGCTACCCAGTTCGACTATAAACATATCGCTACCTGCAGCCTTTTCGGAGATCACATTGGCTGATCCTAAGTTTTATGAGAGCGATCGAGTAGACATCTTAATTGGAGGCGACATTTATCCTAACGTCATGTTGGAGGGCGTTAGGAATTCTGACGGGGTCATTACCCGAACCGCCTTCCAAGAGCTATACGACTCTCGTGTCGTATTGCACCGAACTGGAATTGGATAAGCAGCTGGAGAGGTTCTGGAAATTGGAGGAACCTCCAAGGCACTCGAAGATGTCGCCTGATGATGAGTACTGTGAGGAATATTTTAGGAAAACAGTACGTAGGAATTCGGCTGGGCGATACATCGTATCATTACCTATTAAGCCGCAGTATGAATTCCTGGCTTGCCTCGGCTCTTCTCGCCCAAGGGCCTACAAACAATTTTTGAGGAACGAAGCTTCCCTACTTCGAAACCCATCTCTCAAATTGAGTTATGATGCGGTTTTATTGGAATATGAGTCTTTAGGTCATATGGCGAAGGTGAATTTTAAGGATGTGAGGGAAGGAGAGTCGTATTACTTACCTCATCACGCGGTACTCAAGCCCGAAAGTTCTTCCACCAAGGTTAGGGTAGTCTTCAACGCGTCTAGTAAAACACCCTGTGGATTGAGCTTGAGCGACACCTTATTTACTGGGCCGGTTTTGCAAAATGATTTGAAACTTTTGATTGTTATATGGCGTTTTTATCGATATGTCTTCAATGGGGACATTGAGAAGATGTATCGGCAGATTCTTTTGGACCCTGATCAAGTGAAGTATCAGCGTATAGTTTTTCGGAGGGAATCGGATAAGGAAGTAGAGGATTTTGAATTGCGGACCCTCACATTTGGGGTAAATTGTGCTCCTTTTTTAGCAATCAGGACGTTGCTTCAACTCGCTGATGACGGTGAAGCCAAATGGCCTTTGGCTTCTGAAATTTTACGTGAAATGATGTACGTAGATGATGCGTTGGCTGGAGCTCATGATGTCTCTGGAGCGATAGAGGCTCGAGACCAATTAAGATCAGCATTGACTTCCGCGGGATTCTCGATGAGGAAGTGGACCTCAAACGATAGGAGAATTCTTCAGGGTTTGCCCTCTGATCATTTGTCGAGGGAAGATTTTTTGGAATTTGAAGAGATTAGCTCTATCAAAACCCTGGGCGTTCGATGGAATGCCAAGTTGGACCAGTTGTTTTTTGCGACAACGGCAATTGAAATAAAGGAGAATTTTACGAAAAGAGAGGTATTGTCCACTATAGCTAGGCTTTTCGATCCTGCTGGATGGTTAGGTCCAATTATTATCACCACGAAGATGCTCATGCAGCAAATATGGAGCGAGAGGACTGATTGGGATGAATTTTTGACCTCGGAGAGCCAAGCGAAATGGAACCAATTTCTTAAAGAATATAGTTTCATTAACGAAATAAAAATACCTCGATGGGTAGGTTTTCGGCCCGATTGTACTGTGGAGGTTCATGGGTTCTCCGATGCTTCGGAGAAAGCATACGGGGCGTGCATATACATTCGTATAGAGGATGATTTAGGCGCTATTCAATACCATCTGTTGTTGGCTAAGTCGAGGGTCGCTCCTTTGAAGACAATTTCCTTGCCTAGGCTGGAGCTTTGCGGGGCTGTCTTATTGGCTGAGCTGATGGAAGCTGTGAAGGCTAATTTGAAATTTGATGCGACAAAAACAAAATTCTATGGGTGGAATGATTCTACCATAGTTTTGGTTTGGCTACAAAAACCACCCAGTTCGTGGAAAACCTTTGTTGCTAATGGAGTTGCAAAGGTAACGGAGCACATGAGCAAGGCCTGTTGGAGGCATGTTCGGTCGAAACAGAATCCGGCTGATTTAATAAGTCGAGGAGCTCGGCCGCAGGATTTGGCAACGAACAAGCTGTGGTGGCATGGTCCCACCTGGTTAGGTTCTCCGACTGGCGAATGGCGTTATCGTGTTCCCGAGAAATATGACACTAAGGAAGAGGAAAAGTGTCACATGGTTTTCTTCGTGTATTTTAAGGAGTTCGATGACCTCTTGAATCGTTTTTCGTCCTACTCAAGAGCGTTGCGTGTGATGGCCTTAGTCTTTAGGTTGTTCGATAGAGAACGATCGACTGGTAGTCCTTTGGAGATTGCTCCACACGAAATCCAGAGGGTGAGAGGAAAGCTAATAAAAATAGCTCAACGAGCTTGGTACCCTCAAGAATACCGGCGGTTGTCTGATGGGGAGAAGATTGTAGAAGGGGAGCTTTTGAATTTGAATCACTTTTTGGATGAGGATGGTCTGATGAGAGTCGGTGGCAGACTGGCGAATGCGGTGAACCTCAAGTACAACGAAAGGTTTCCGATTCTTTTACCGACAGCGAGTCGATTCTCTTATCTGTTGGTCGATTTCATCCACAGAATGACTTTGCATGGCGGAAACCAATTAATGCTGAGAGTTTTGAGAACCGAATTCTATATGCGTAGGTCTAAGAATTTGATAAAGACCGTCATAGGGCGTTGCAGGACTTGCACTATCTACAAGGGAATGACTCAGAGTCAGATAATGGCGGCTTTGCCTACGTCCCGTACTGTTTTCACTCGCCCTTTCGCTAGCACTGGTGTTGATTTTGCTGGGCCCTTTGACATTCGTAATTATACTGGCAGAGCGTGTCTTATAACTAAGGGCTACGTTTGTCTATTTATTTGCTTTGCTACAAAAGCTATTCATCTGGAAGCCGTTAGTAATTTATCTACGTCGGCTTTCCTAGGTGCTTTGGCTAGGTTCATTTCTCGTCGAGGATATCCCACGGATATATATTCCGACAACGGGACCAATTTCGTAGGAGCATCGAAAATCTTGAAAAGTGAATTTCGCAATTTTCTAAAGGAAACAGGTCCCCAGGTCAATGCTACTTACGGACCTAGGGGGTTGACTTGGCATTTCAACCCTGCTGGTGCACCTCATATGGGAGGTCTCTGGGAAGCAGGTGTCAAAAGCTTTAAACACCATTTCAGAAGACTGGCAGGGAGCTTCAAATATTCTTTTGAGGAGTTCTCCACTCTCCTAACACGTGTCGAAGCGTGCTTAAATTCGCGCCCATTATGCCCTTTGGCAGATAATGCCGATTACCTGGATGCTCTTACGCCAGGTCATTTCTTAATCGGTGGTCCGTTGCTATCCCCACCGGAATTGGAAATTGCAGATCCTTTACCCTCGATAACGAACCGATGGCAAAGAGTCAAGGCTCTAAACCAACGTTTATGTCTCCGTTGGAAGGAGGAATATTTGATGGAGTTACAAAAGAGGAACAAGTGGAAGTGTTTGAGGAGGGACTTAGAGGTCGGGGATATGGGGGTCATCCGTGATGACAACGTGCCTACCAATGAATGGCGTCTAGGTCGCGTATTGAATTTGCATTCGGGTAGGGATGGTCATGTTAGAGTAGTGGATTTGAAGACTTCACGTGGAACAATTACTCGACCAGTTGTGGAACTGGTAATCCTCCCTACTTATTGAATTTGAAATATTTGATGATTTCAGTTAATCGTATCATGGTTTCTGCAAGAAAATATAAACAAGGCGACAATGGTAAGAAAATAGTGTGTCGCGTCTGTTTGAAGAACCACCCGCTGCGATTTTGCGAACGATTCTCGAAGGCAGACTACGAAGAATGAATGAAGTTGGTGACGATTTACAAGTATTGTGCTGGCTGTTTGAGTCACGATCATACCTGGCGGACGTGCGTTAGTACTGGTAAATGTAAACGTTGCGGTGATATGCATCATACGCTTCTCCATAAGCCGGACAATAGACCTCGTTCGTCTGTTCCGACAAGAGCCGCGAAATCAAAAGGTAAGCGTCATCGCAAATCGCCTGCTCGCACAAGTAATAAAGGACCTCGTTCGTCCCGAAACTCCGCCAGGGGACCTCGTTCGTCCAATGATTGTGAGAGTCGCAGACCTAGTCCGTCTAACGCTCTGGTTCCGAGTCGACCGAGGAACCTCAAATCTCACCAGCCAAGGGAAGTCTCTCGTTCGACAGCTTGTAGAGTTTCACCATCTACGTCATATACGTTGACGGATATCGTTCTGCTAAAACCAACTGCTGTGGTCAACATTGTGGCACATGGACGATACGTCACGGAGAGAGCAGTGATCGATCCCACTGCAGAGCGTACTCTCATTTCCGAGAAGGTGGTGCGCAGGCTTGGCGCGAAGACAATTAGAGTTGGACGTTCGGAGCGGGTACTCTTGGTCCTTAGATGTAACTACGGTAGCAGCGATACAGTCGAGACATATGCAAAGGTGCGTAGTAAGTTGAATGGTCTCACAACATCAAGGTCGATAGACGGAACGATAGCGAATGAGTTTCCAGGACTGCAACTGGCAGGCCCCAGATGGAATTACATTGGGATGTGACGTGTATAGCAAGATCATTCGCAATGGTGTATTTGGTGGTACGATGGGCAAACCTTTGGCCCAGTTTTCTATTTTTGGCTACTTGATTTCGGGCCTGTGTTCCTTGTAATACATAGGTATGCAACACATCGCTTTGAACCATGATACGTATTAAACATAATTTTATTTATAGTTATAATTTATCTTCTTTTAATGCAGCTGACCCAATGAAGTACGGATCGTGAGCTGATATAGTTTTTAGATAAATTTATTTGTTTATTGAATTTTGGGAAAAAATAAATTTATTAAAGTTGAGTTAATATAATAATATTCTTTGCTCTCTGATTTCCTTTACTATAGCATTAATTTTGGAGCTAGCCTTTTCTTGATTGCAGTACTGCAAGGGCGCCGGAATGTTTACGTCCGGAGATATGACAATTCCATCCCCGGCGATGTAACTGATTAATGTGAAGATGCCTAGCCACCAACAGAGGGCGTTACAGTACTAATATAAGCTTTTATCTATAAATTAATGTTACTTTATCTAAGCTTTGGTACTTTTTAACATTATTCTGTAACCTACTTATTTTAGGCCTTTAGTCTGTTTAAGTTGATCTTCTTTTTTTATTCTAATTTGTTAATCTAAAAGAATATAACTGAATTGCCTTAAGATTGTGAGTTATAGAAAGTGAAGCTACAATCTTTTGTGAAGCAATAGAGCAGCGAAGAAGAAAATTTAAATTTTGTTAAAAGTTATTTGAAAAAAAAACAAAGAGAAAGAATAAAATAATAAATTTGGTATTCAAAAAAAAAAAAAAAAACAACCAAAAACCAAAAGTTTAATTTATTTCTAAGCGAGTAAACCAGAAAGCCGGCATACACACACTAAAATTATTATTCTTGAGTGGCAATTAAGAGGAAAATTGCGAGATACGTGTGAAATTACTACAAATCTAGTGACAGAGCGTTTCCACAAGGCATAAGAAGCAACTCAAGAATTTCTATAAAACGGTAAAAAAAAAACAGTCCACCAGTTGATAAAAAAAGCAAAAAAAAGGAAAGTGCTATTTTTTTTATGTGAATTATAATTGCATTGGAACTATTTTAATTTTTGGTTCCCCATTTTTTATAGTGTCGGAAGCAGTAGTGTTCCTTTAGTGTGCTCTTCCCAATATTATACAGTCCAGCGAAGTAACAAAGGGCTTTGGAAGAAGGCAAATCAATGAATGAAGTTGTTCATCAATTTAATATCAACAAATCAACGGTTTGTCGGATTTCATCGCGATATCGTCAAGCAAATAATGTGAAAAGAAAGATAAAGTGGTCGACTTCGTAAATCTACTGCCCGCAAAAACCGTCAAATGGTAAAAATAGTAAAAGTTGACCATCGGAAAACGGCAGTAGATGTTACTAATTATGCAAACGACCAATTAGGGGTTTCTACTGGCGTCCACACAGCCAGAAACCGATTAAGAGAGGAAAATTTATTAGATAGAAGACCAACCAAGAAGTCACATATAAGTAAAGTTAATAAGAAAAAACGGCTGGTTGTCATATTAACTTTAACAGCACTGACCAAAAGCGGGAGTTCGATCTTGAACGTGATATGTGATAGACGTGTTACGGAGATAGATAATACTTGCGCCTCTAAAAAATGTTAATTCTAACGTAAAAGACAATGAAAGAAAAAGAAAACATGAATAATGAGAGTGTAGCTAAACATTGTAGAACTAACTATTACTCAGTGCTTGACTGTGAGAACGAAAAGCATGTAAAAGAAATAAACAAAAAACAAGAAAGTTCTCATCATGTCAGTGTTAAAAACAATTACCCAAAAATCACTCATTCAAGCTCAGCTGTGATTAACAATACCCCCACTATAGAAAAACCAAATAACATAGTGATTAATATCGATAAAATTAAGAACAAAAAAATCCCCCAATTAATATTGTAGACATAGACAGTAAAAATCTGGTTGAATTTATTAAAAATGAACTTAAAATTAATGAATTTAATATTAAAGAATTTAGAAATAAAAAATCATTATTTATGAACTCAATTCAAGACTATCAAAGAGTCAAAGCAATCTCGAAAAAACTAAAACGAAATTTTTTACATTTACTCCCAAAGAATTTAAAATCAAAACCTACTTACTTAAAGGTCTTGACGCTAATATTGATACTGATGATATTCTTTGCGAACTATTAAAATTAGAAAGTGAAGATCTTAAATTCATAAGTTAACCAGTTTTCCACTAAATTATCTATTGAAAAAGGAATAAAACTCCCAATATTTATGGTTCAAATATCACCAGATAGCAGCAGTATCAATAAACTTAAAAAAAATATAAAAACACTACTACACCGTGTAATTAGATGGGAACAAATTAGAAGACCCGAAATACCCCAATGACGCAACTGTCAAGGCTTTTTCCATAGTGCTGCTAATTGTCACCTCCCTAGGAGATGTGTGAAATGCAACATGGACCACGAAAGAGGAAAGTGTTCTGTAGAAAAGGTACCAGCTGATGAAAAAGACAAATTATTTTGTGTTCTGTGCAATAAATATGGTCATCCAGCATCCTACAAGGGGTGTGAAAAATACAAGCAGCTGAAACAAAAAATTAATTTAGAAAGAAAAGATTTAATTGTAAATAAAGATTATAATTCAAATGCATATACTAATACAGCATCTTCTTTTCCAAATGTAGTTAAGGGTAATAACACAACTAACATAGATTTAAAAGCTACATCTAACACATTCAATAACTCCGTTATTCAAGAAATGAAAAACTTTATGTTAAATATAAATAATCAAATGATAAACTTTCAAAGACAACTAGAATTACAAGTATTAAGAATTGATACAATTTTTTCAATGCTTCAATAATGGCTCAAAACAACCAAACTTTTATTTCAAAAAAACTTAAATTAATACATATTAACGTTAATTCTCTATTATTAACAGATAGAAGATTTGAGCTTCACGAATTCATAAAGAAAAACACACCAGACATTGTACTTATAAACGAGACAAAATTAAATCATAGACATAAAATTCATTTTGACAACTTCCATGTTATAAGAAGAGATAGAAAAGGTGCAAAACAAGCAGGTGGTACAATGATATTAATTAAGGATAACTTAAAATTCTTTAATTATACAAATAGTATAATCAATTCTTTTAACACGTTAGAAACCTGTATTATCAGTCTTCCTCTCTCTGCAAATGAAATATTATAATGGGTGATTTTTTAAGAGCTATAGGAAAATTTTTCAAAAAAAACACATAAAATTCAGAAAAATGTATGAAATCTTTATTTGAATCGATAGTATGGTCCATATAATTTAATGTTTGAAGATTATTTCATGCAAATGTTGACTGCGACTGCGCCTTAAATGGTCCAATTTCGGCATACTCTTTCCAACATTTCGGCCGGTATCTCACGCATAAATGCTTTAATGTTGTCTTCCAATGCGTCAATTGAAGAGGGCTTGTCTGTATAGACGTGAGATTTAACATAGCCCCACAAAAAATAGTCCAAAGGCGTTAAATCGCACGATCTAGGCGGCCAATTGACCGGTCCCGAACGTGAAATAAAATGTTCACCGAACTCGCCTCTCAATAAGTCCATTGTTACGCGTGCTGTGTGACATGTGGCACCGTCTTGTTGAAACCACATGTCATTCAAGTCAAGCTCTTGCATTTTGGGCAAAAAAAGTTGGATATCATCTCACGGTAGCGTTTTTCATTTTCATTCATTTTCAGCTGGACCCACTGTCGGCAAATGTACCGCTCCATGACTTTGATTACAACAGTCAAAATTTCTGATACTGTACTCCTACCAAGGCTTTAACATAAATCGTTCCCGACTGATCTTTGATATGACCCTTCTGTTAAAAGGCGAAACGTAGCAGCAAGTTGTAAAATCGGAAGAATTTAGATCGCGACGAATGTTCTTTAATAGTATTAAGTACCATACGAAATGCTTCTTTATTTAAGCGATAATTAGAAACAAATCTGTAAAATATAGTTAAATATATGAGAACAGGAAACTTCCTCCTGATTAAAAAACTCCAGTGGATTGCTACAATCTCTCAGGATTCTTCTCTTCACTCTTTCTGACCGCTTTTCTTCTAATAATAGAAAAATCACTATTGCTGTTGACATTGTATTTATTCCTGAACTTAATAATTTCAATATTTAACAAAATTTTATTTTTATAAGTATTTTGGTATTTTTTTTTATCAAACAGCTGATTCGAACATTGGTTTTAACTTACGTTCGAAATTAATGAAACCAACTTGGTTTCATGACACCAAATGAAACCAACATTGGTTTTCAAAAACGACAATCACGAAAACCGACATGGTTTCTACGACAACACCGATTATATTTTAGCAGGGGACCTAAACTGTAAACATACAGAATGGGGCAATCCTAATAATAATCCAAAGGGTAATATACTTTACACATGGCTATTAGATAATGAAATTCGTTTTAGATGTAAACTTTATGCTTCATGTCGTCCATCATACCTGCGAACTGGTTCATACCTAGATATTTGTTTAGTCGATTGTAGGCTTCATATTATTACTGAAAATGATTCAATAAATTCCCTTAAAACTTTAGATTATAATAGCGACCATGATGCCGTACAAATAATAACCTACATGAATAAAGAAAACGAAAGTTTCACATTTTTTAGCGATAAAGTAAAACCTACTAACAACTATAAATGTACCAATTGGAAAAAATTTCAAAATAATATTAGCCGGAAACTCACACAGGACACACAAATTTCTAATAATCGAAACCTTTCGAATGTAGAAATAGACTATCACTTAGACAGACTAAATGATGTTATTCTTAAAGCAACAGAGGAGACAGTTTCCAAACATAAAAGCGGCAAAACCTTCTCAAAAATAAGCAGCTCAACTATTAAAATGTTATATTCTGTCAAGAGCAAAATATTAACATTAGTTAAAAAACATAACAGATTAGAACTAATGCTTTCCGAAGAGACACTAGCATTAGCAAAGGCAAAAATAAAAATAATTAAAAAACTTATCAAAGATAATTTTGCAATAAATATCAATAAACAGATCAAGGAAAAATTAACGAATATAGACCCCAAAGATTCGAGGGATATGTTCAACCGAATTAAGAAGAACTTTAAAATATTTAAACCCTTAAACTTACAGGAAATTAAAATGCATACTAATGATGTACTCATTCTGAATAACGTGGGGATAAACCCTCAAAGTTTAAGAAAAGACAATCAAAATTATAATTATATTGTTGAAGATCAGGTTCAAACGTTAAATACTATGGGATCCTATTTCGAGACTATTCATGAGTACAAAGAAACAATTGCAAATAATGTTGTTCATCAGCAAGTCCAACCCACTTTTAGTAGGTTTCTAGTATTAAAAAGGGAATATGAGAATAACAAAACCACACTTATAAATTTCAATGAATCAATATTATCTGACAACATTGATGAAGATGGTTCTATTGACTTTTTCATAAGAAGAAATAGTATTCTTTATATTTTTTCTAAATTAAAAAATAAGTTGTCGTCCGGAATTGATAATATAACAAATATAGTTTTAAAGAAGGAGTTCGATCGCGACCGTGATGAGTGACAGACGCATTACGCATATCGTTATCATTGTTTCTAAAAATTTTCCTTACAAAAGACATTTAACTTTGGCTATTTGTATCAAGGCTTATATTTGTCGATTATTTAATCGTCAAAATTATAAAATATTCAGACAATTCAATAAATAAAAGAAAAAATACCAATAATAAATTTATTTAATTAAAAACTTCATAATGAGAGAGCCAACGGCTCATTCATTAGAAAGCAAAAACAATGTAGGGCTACAAAATGTAGAATTACAAAATAAAACAAACGCCCTGATATTGAACAGTGCAGAAATTGCCAGGGATTTTTCCATAGCGCTGCTAACTGCTTTCTGCCGTCTAAATGTGTAAAGTGTGATAAAAATCACGAAAAAGGAAACTGTGGTATAAAAGAAGGAGACCAAATCTATTGTGTTCTTTGCAAGGAGTATGGACACCCGGCTTCGTACAAAGGATGCTAGGTATATAAAGAACTACATCAAAAACTTCAGCAGAAAAAACAAACAACTTTAAAAAATATTCCATACCTTACCAAAAATACTTCGCATGTAAATAATGGAAACACTTACGCTCAAATTGTAGGGGGAAATAACTCACTTTACAATCCAAATGGTAGTCAAATCAGTACCTTCATGCAGGAGATTAAGACTATGATGATAGACTTGACAAATCAATTTGCCAACTTGCAAAAGCAACTGCAAATCCAAACTTCACGTATTGATACGATTTTCTCTTTGATTGAAATATAATGACAAGTATTGTAAGCAAAAACTTAAAAATAATTGAAATTAACGTAAACTCTCTGATACAAATAAGTAGGAGAATATTCCTCCAAAAATTTTTAGAAATTCATAATCCAGACATAGTTTTATTAAATGAGACAAAGTTAAGTAGCAGACACAAGGTTAAGTTTAGAGCATATAATATTGTACGAAAAGACAGGCCAAACTCTCAGAGAGCTGGAGGCACCGCAATCCTTATAAAGGATCCCATAAAGTTTGAAAAATATACTACCTGCACAATTAATAATTTAAAAGTTTTGGAATCTGCTATTGTAAAAATACCCATAAACAACAACGAGTTTCTTTTTATTATATCAACGTATTATCCCTCAGGAAACAACGATACATACTTTAAATCTGACTTACAAGATCTTTTTATATCAATCAATGCTGAAAACACTAACAATTACTACATTCTTGCAGGAGACCTAAATAGTAAACATAAAGAATGGAGTAACAGAGAAAACAACACAAAAGGAAACATGCTTAACGACTAGTTAAAAGAGAATGCTATATATATGCATCGGCCAATTATATGCATCGGCTATGCGATCATGCATTGCAGACAATAGAATACATACTATGTATAATAAAAGAAAACAACACATTAAATTGTATTAGAACTATTGACTATGACAGCGACCATAACGCACTTGAATGAAAATGCATTTACATTTTTTCTAGAAGAACCTATTCTAAAATACTATTATAAATCCACAAATTGGAAAAAATTTACTAAACATATTACATCTAATCTCAAAGATATAGTATGTACCTTCTGTACCAAATAACCGCAACCTTTCAAATTCTGAATTGGAGTATCATGTTGAGAAAATCGAATACGTCATCAACAAGACAATTGAGGAAGTAGTGCCTAAATTTAAGAAAAGATCACACGCAAATATAACTAGTCCACTTTTAGAAAAACTTTATTCGGAAAAGAGTCGAGTTTTAACAATTATTAAAAAATATAATAGAATGGAAATATTTATTTCCGAAGAAACACTACGAATATTAAAAGCCACTTTAAAAGGAATATAAAAGCTTATCAACGAAAATATCACTTTGATAATGAACAACATTTTATGCAAAAGACTGGAAGGAATAAACACTGCAGACATGTTTAACAAAATAAGGCATCTGAGAATTAACAAAAGTATAGAAATAGAATCCTTAAATTTACCTCAAAACTCTGAATACATAATTCATAGCGCAGGTTTAGAATTAAGAGAATTAGAGAAAAATGAAAATCAGAATTACATAATTCGGGGTGATAGTAACATTGCTAATACCATAGGAGCCTACTTGGAATCAATTCACTCTCAAAAAGAGATTGATTATGATAACAAAAACCAGGTTTATGTCCACCGCATGTTCAATATGTTTTTAGATTCAAAAACATCATTTGAAAATAGCCATACAACTATCACACATTTCTCTAATAATCGAAGAGCGAATGTATTAAATGAGGAGGTCGGTGATTTCTTTGTTTCTATATCATTAATTAAATACATATTAAAAAATTTAAAAAACAAAATATCAACAGGCATTTGGATAATATTCCAAATATAATTTTGAAAAAACTTCCAGATAGAATTATTTCAGACTACTGCACAATTTTCAATAATATGATTAATAACTCTCATTTCAAAAAACGTTGGAAAATAGCACGTGTTGTTGTTATTCCGAAAGGGGATAAAATTCCTAATCACCCAAAGAATATGCGCCCAATAAGCCTACTACCGAACATCAGCAAGGTTTTTGAAATATGTCTTAATAATTCAATTCTTAAACTATGTACTGAAAAAAATTTAATAAATGACAAACAATTTGGTTTTAAATACAAACATTCAACTATTAATGCAATAAATATACTTATGTCCCACGTCAATTGGAACTGGAATAAGAAATATTGTACTGGTAATTGCCTCATTGACATGGAAAAAGCATTTGATAATATATGGATACCGGGTCTAATATGCAAATTAATCGACTACAATTTCCCTCAAAATTTGGTCATTCTTTTACACAACATGCTCGAAAAAAGAAAATTCACAATTTGCAGGAATATGGCTATAAGCAGAGAATTTACATTACTCAATGGTCTGCAACAGGGTACAATAATGGCACCAACATTATTCAATATATATATTCTAGAATTGCTCAACCAAATCGAAAATATTATATCTTTCGCTGATGATATTTTAGTTTACAATTCCGGAGATACAATTTCTAATATTAATTCCAATTAGCAAGTATCATTCGATCTTGTTGAAACATACGCAGAAAACTGGTATTTGAAAATCAACACAGAGAAATGTGAGACAATAACCCTTATTCTGGTTGTCGTCGTCGTCGTCGTCGTCGTTACCAAAAATGATGTCGATAAAATCAGAGTCGACAAAATCAGAGTCAACACAATACAATATCGACGGCGTATTGACTCACAGAATACCAAATGTGTGTCGACAGTCATCTATAACTGTCAATAACGACAAACAGAATACCAATTTTAAACTGTCGACGCAAGACGACGACGACAACCAGAATAAAGGTGATTCGCCGTCGCCGTCGTCGTCGTTACCAAAAATGATGTCGATAAAATCAGAGTCGACACAATACAATATCGACTACGTATTGACTCACAGAATACCAAATGTATGTCGACAGTCATCTATAACTGTCAATAACGACAAACAGAATACCAATTTTAAACTGTCGACGCAAGACGACGTCGACGACGACAACCAGAATAAGGGTGAATATTATTCAGACCTCCTGTAAATAAATGCAGCTATAAAATCAGAAAAGAATGGAAATCCTTTGGTGTTAAATCTAGAACGACAAATACATCGTTAAAGGTATCTGATACTGTGAAATATCTTGGTATAATTTGGACAAATTTTTATATTTTAATGATCACGTTAATCGAACGTTAGAAAAGACCTGGAAAGCATTATTTGCTAATAAATCTTTGTTTTATTCGAAATACTTGGAACCTAAAACAAAAGTAAAATTATATCAAACAATTATAAGACCAGTAACTACATATGGTTGCCCAATCTGGTTCAATATAGCGCCATCTTATATGGAAAAAATACGAGTAATGGAAAGAAAAATATTAAGGGTGTGTACATCACTATAGAGATCTAGCCAAAGTAACTTTATTAAATATATATCAAATGCAGTATTATTCAATACTGCCGCCATAAACAGGATTGATAATTTTATTATACACTTGATTCGAAACCATATTGTTCGTTGCACTACATGTAAAGAATTTAACCTAATAATGGCCCCCTACTACTCAAATCCTACCTATTTGAAAACTACTATTGGAGCAGGATTCGTACCTCCTGAAGCTTTTCTCTACCTGGACAATCAAAGGGCAATTCAAAATTAAGATGGTGTTCCAATTTTCTACCATCAATATCGAAGAGCCACGTCAAAAGCAATTATATTAAATGGGTCTTACGACGATAAATAAGATATAGCATCAATATTCTAAACAGGGATAAGAATACAGTAGCTAAATTAGACGTCAATAAATACAGGTGGCTGAGCTAATGAATACTATATCGTGGGTGAACTCTTCTTTTACAATCTGTCTTCCATATATTTAATTTAGTAACTATTAATATAACGTTTTTTTTTTATATTTTTCTTTATGCTCCAATATATAGTTGATTTAAAAAAAAATTGTTTTAAACACGTTATAAATATTTACTCAAATTATCTTAATGATGCTCGAGTTCCCTCCAGAGGGCATTGTATCAATATTAATATATTGTTACGTTTTTACTTTTAAAAACGTTAAAAATATGAGTTCGTAGATTGCAAATAAAATAAAAATAAATATGTGTTTATTTTTCAATCAATTCTTTATTATCTGCACAACTTTTGTGCCACTGTTCGAACTTATTCCACTTATACAATGATAACTTTCATAATATATGCTTGTTCGTGATATTTCTCTGCTTATAACCTTTTTTATAAGCAACAACAACACTTGTTAGTTATTCTTCTTTGCTCACAACCTTTTTTTGTAAGCACCACACTAACAACTGTTTCCTTCACACAACTTGTCTGCACACAAGTCTGACTGAATTATAACTCGATCTCGTACCTTCACACACCACTGGTTGAATTCTCACTCAATTCCACGCGACGTCGTCACACGACTAACTTAACTCGAACTCCGAGAATAACGTGTCTTCATACACGGCTGACTGAATTCTAACTGAATCCTCGTTGCTCGCTTTATCTTGCCTTTTATATCACTGGATCAACAGTGTGATGGATGCCCTTGAAGGATGATGACGACCTTCGCGAACAATCCAAAAATGTAAACAACTTGTTTCCATTTTTGTTGTTCGTGTATCTTGTTTACTTTCGTCCAGGCAGAGCTGTTGTTGTTTTGTTTGTTTGTCTTTCTGCTATATTTCTTATACACGGACGTTGTTGCTATATTTTTGTTTATTCATCGATCTTGTAAACAAGCCTGCTGTTTTTTGTTGCTATATGTTTACTCATTCGTTGATCACGTGAACAACTGCATTGTTTTGTTTTTGGAGCTTTTGTTTATCATTTTATGTGTGATCAAGTCCATTGTGTTGTTTTTGGAGCTTTTGCTTATTATTTTAACAACACCATTTCCATTTTCGTAACACTGCCGCCCACTTAAGCGTGTTCGTCCCGAATAGGCTCATTATCTCCTCTCCCGTAAATAACCTTGGCGGTTGATCTAGCTGTGGAATCATGCATCGCAGATGGATACGCCAGTAGATACCTCGGAATGTGTTCATCGCAATCCTTTTTTGCTGCTCGCTCATCATTTTTTTTCTTTCGCAAGTATTCCTACAGGTTTCGACCAAACTGTTCTACCAAACTGTTCTGTATGACTCACACATTCCCTTGAATACGGCTGGCTCGAAACTTCTGCCTCGGAATGTAGCTCTATTGGCACCTCGTAGCAGCATTCGCAGTGGCTCACACAAACCTTTTCTACTGTGTTCGCCTCTTGATTGGGTATGGCATACACTTCCGGCCATTAGCTGAAGTAATCCGTCTCGACGAGAACATATCGGTTTCTGGCAATACAAAGGACCTGCTGTTGTTATCCGCTCCAAAAGTGCGCTCGACTTATATTGTGCAGCTGACCTCGACTTAGCTTTACTGGGCATTGTGGGGATCTCGCTTCTAGGAAACCAGCACTTGCCCCGCTGATGATGATGATGGCTGGCCTCCCGCCCATTTGATGGTGAATCGGATCTTGACCTTCCTCGTGGCGCGTTCCAGTTTCTTCGGGACGTGACCGCTCTTTCCACAGTTGAGAAGCCTCAGCTTGACCTTTCGTCCGGCTTCTGCCACAACTTCTTGATGTTACTTAACAGGCGTCCTTTTTCCTCCACGATTTCTACTCCTCGCGCTTTTCCTGCTTCTGCTGTAGAAATCGTGCAAGCGGTCTCCTGGGCTAATACGAAGGCCACGGTCTCTTCAAAGATGGTCTCTCGTGCAGTCCACACCGCCAATCCGACATCATCGGCGCGTATACCATTTACGCACGTCTCGGTCTTACAATTGTCTACCAGTAGACGGTTTTCTCCCTGGTATGTGGGCTGCACTAATCTGTCTTCCTCCACTACAAGGGCTTGCAGTGACTCATTACCCTTTTGCGCACGGCACCCCAACTCCATAGGGTACAGTTCTCTTTCGTGCTCGTCGCCAAATTCACGCTGTAATGCCACCATTAAGTCACTGTAGTTGTTTCTGCGGCTGGCTGGCATGTTTTCTAGAGTCTCAGCGGCGGCACCTTTTAACACCAAGTTGAGTTTCAAGGCCTTCTCCTCATCGTCCCATCCATTTCTGTCAGCTACTGCTGATTCGGCTTGTACTCCTTCCGGTCGCTGGCTCTTCTCCTCCATCATGACGAGTTTACCCTCCACGGACTTTTCCAAATTACTTACTTCCGTGTCAACGGCCTCTTCTAAACTTGACACCTCTTCGGCGACATTTGTAACTCTTCCGCCGAATGACTCAATTATTTCATCTAGCTTCTCCGTGTACGCATCTAGTTTGTTCTCAAGTTTTGAAAATAGCTTTTGTTGGATTTGCTCGTTTGTTGCCAGAAGTTTTTGATTTTCTGCTCTGGAAGTTTCTTGAATATTTTGTTGCATGGCTTCCATTCTTTGCTCATTATCTTTTCGCATTTCTCTCACCGAACTCATGTCGAGACCGCTGGGAGTTTCAGGAGCCTGTAACTCACGTTCCTCTTCGTCTTCGAAGTCGTAAGTATCGATATCAATGCCACGATTCCGAAGTTCTTTCCTTAACCGTCTTTGGAGCTCATTCTTAGTGCCCACTGTTGGCAGCGCCAATTTAGCCAATTCTTGTTTGAGCCGCAAATAAAATAAAACTGTGTTTATTTTTCAATAAATTCTTTATTATCTGCACAACTTTTGTGCCACTGTTCGAACTTATTCCACGTATACAATGATAACTTTCACAATATGTGCTTGTTCGTGATATTTCTCTGCTTATAACCTTTTTTATAAGCAACAACAACACTAGTTAGTTATTCTTCTTTGCTCACAACCTTTTTTTGTAAGCACCACACTAACAACTGTTTCCTTCACGCAACTTGTCTGCACACAAGTCTGACTGAATTATAACTCGATCTCGTACCTTCACACACCACTGGTTGAATTCTCACTCAATTCAACGCCACGTCGTCACACGACTAACTTAACTCGAACTCCGAGAATAACGTGTCTTCATACACGGCTGACTGAATTCTAACTGAATCCTCGTTGCTCGCTTTATCTTGCCTTTTATATCACTGGATCAACAGTGTGATGGATGCCCTTGAAGGATGATGACGACCTTCGCGAACAATCCAAAAATGTAAACAACTTGTTTCCATTTTTGTTGTTCATGTATCTTGTTTACTTTCGTCCAGGCAGAGTTGTTGTTGTTTTGTTTGTTTGTCTTTCTGCTATATTTCTTATACACGGACGTTGTTGCTATATTTTTGTTTATTCATCGATCTTGTGCTGCTGTTTTTTGTTGCTATATGTTTACTCATTCGTTGATCACGTGAACAACTGCATTGTTTTGTTTTTGGAGCTTTTGTTTATCATTTTATGTGTGATCAAGTCCATTGTGTTGTTTTTGGAGCTTTTGCTTATTATTTTAACAACACCATTTTCATTTTCGTAACAATATGTATATTTAATCTATTGTTTATTTTAGTATGTAATTAAACCTAAGAAAATTAAATAAACGCTTAATAAAAAAAAATAGTTTTAAAGAATATCCCACAAAGAATGATTTCTGAATAATTCATATTTTCCGGATAAATGGAAAATAGCTAAAGTTGTGTTACTGCCCAAAAAGGATAAAGAGCCAAATAACCCGAAAAATTTGCGACCCATAAGTTTACACCCTAACATCAGTAAAATTTTTGAAATATGCGTAAATAATATTCTATATAAATTTTGTAATAATAATAAAGTCTACAGCGACAAACATTTTTTATTTTATTGAAATTCAAACACTCTACTATTAACGCAATACATAAAATAACTTCCGATATTAATTGGAATTGGCAAAAAAAAATTTTGCACAGGAGCATGTCTTATAGACATGGAAAAAGCATTCGACAGTGTTTGGATTGATGGCTTAATACATAAATTATTTCAATACGGACTACCCTTGAACCAAATAATACTAATATATAATATGATTAACAATAAAACATTCAAAGTCTCCTACCGGAATATTGAGACCGATAAATCATTTAATATTATTAATGGACTACAACAGGGAACAGTAAATTCTCCCTCCTTTTTCAACCTGTTTATTTTAGATCTTCTTAACCAAATAGATAACATCATTTCATTTGCAGATGATATTATAATATACCATCATGATGATAAAATCGAAAAAATTAACAGTAATTTACAGATATCCTACAACAGGGTAGAGCAACGGAGGCACTCTCCGTGGGGACGACAAGGAGAATACTGTCCTCGGTGTATCGTCTAAGCGCGATTAGACGGATAAGTGGCTTCAGGACAGTATCTGATGAAGCGATATTGGTATTGGCAAAGACAATACCAATAGACATATTGGCGGATGAGATAAGGCGGATATACTTTCGCCGTCTCGAGTATCCAGGACGGACAGCGGCTATAAAAGCGGAGGAAAGAAGGACTTCCATGCACAAATGGCAGTCACGATGGGAGAGCAGTTTAAAGGGAAGATGGACATTTCACCTTGTCCCTTCTATAATCCCTTGGATGGAAAACAAACATTGCGAGCTGAATTACTACGTGACCCAGTTCCTAACTGGTCATGGATGTTTTAGGAAGTACCTGCACAGATTTGGACATGATACTTCCCCTATATGCCCAAACTGTGTAGATGAAGAGGAGGATGCGGAGCATATCCTAACATGCTGCCCCAGATTTAGATGGCCCGGAGAAACTAGATTAAGACCAAACCGGCTCATGGAGGAGCTGTTGAATTCTAGGACGCTATGGAGCCAATACAGCCAGAAAATGGCTGAAGTAATGCTAGAACTCCGAAGACTGGAGGAACGTAGGCGAAATTTGACATAATTTGACATAATGTGATAAAGCTTTCGAGCTAACCAGCCCTCCGCGAAGTAATACCTTACGGCAGTCCCGCGGAGGGAGAGTGGTTGAAGTGTGTAGGAGGTGGGTTTAGTACGTAGGCACCAGTGATGGTGAATCGTGCATGCTTTTGTTGGAACAAAAGTATCTTTCGAAGATTACCACCTCCGTCTCAAGACAAAAAAAAAAAAAAAGGGTAGAGCAATATTCAATTGATTGGAACATGAAAATAAACGGACAAAAATGTGAAACTATGTATACTGTTTAGACCACCAGTGAATAAATGCAATTATGATATAAGGAAAAATTGGAAAAGTTTTCAAATAAAGTCTAATTTACATAATTGCAACATACCAGTTAAAGAAGTAGTAAAATATTTGGGTGTTTATTTATTTTTTTTTTTATTTATTTATTTATTTATTTATGTCTATAGATAGTAGTTCCTTACAGACTAAATTTAAATTTACAAACAACATATATAATTAACACTTAATGATTCAAGTACAATATAATTTTTCTCTTTAAAGAATAATTGCTTTCAGAAAGATCAATTAAATGATAAAAATTATTAAACTTTAGACATATTTGACGAAAAGAGTCGTTGTTGGCATAGACTGAGCGATGATATTGTAAATTTAATAAATTAAAATTACGAGAAGGTCTAATTGGAACATTAAAATTAATTTTACGTAACAAATAATCAGAAGAAACATCTCCATGTATTAAACCCAGAAGAAAAGAGACACTTAGCATTATTCTTCGACTTTTCAGTGTAGGTAGCTTAATAAGAGCGAGTCTACTTTCATACGAAGGGAGAGCAAACGATTTACATCCAAGTCCTCTCAAGCAAAATAACAGAAAGCGCTTCTGTACAGATTCAATTAAGTTAACGTAAATTAGAAAATGTGGATCCCATATAATAGATTCATACTCAAGAATAGGGCGCACCAAAGATATATATAATTGTTTTGTTACGTAGGGATCAGTAAATTCCTTTGACCAGCGCTTTATAAATCCTAAAACACCATTTGCTTTGTTCACCATCATTGATATATGTTCAGAAAACGTCAGCTTATGATCTAAGAAGATTCCAAGATCAGTTATATTTAAAACCTTTTCCAAGATTTTGTCTTTAAAATGATAAGAGGTATCCTGTTTAAATGAACGATGAAATGTCATATGTTTGCATTTATTAAAGTTTAACTCCAACAAGTTGACTTCACACCATTGACAAAAATAATCAATATCCTTTTGAGTTTGAGTTGAGTTGAGTGACCAGATATACTATCAAGCGAATTAAAAATTTTAACATCATCAGCATACATGAGTATATTAGAATGAATAATAACAGATGGCAAATCGTTTATAAATAATGTGAATAGTACTGGACCAAGATGGCTTCCCTGAGGCACTCCGGAGGGAACATCGATGACTTTAGATAGTGCATTTTCAAATTTCACTTGTTGAGTTCTACTGGAAAGATAAGATTTCAGCCAACGTACTGCATTGTTACTAAAACCCATGCAAGATAGTTTATAAAGCAAAATATCATGGTTGACTCTATCAAATGCTTTACTGAAGTCTGTATAGATAACATCAGTTTGTTGTCTTTTGATGAACCCTTCATTTACTTTAGTTGTTAATTCCAAGATATTAGTAGAAGTTGAACATAATTTTCGAAAGCCATGTTGATATGATGTTAGAATTGAGGATATTTGATGATATAAAGAGTCAGTCATAATTTTTTCAAATAGTTTTGGAATTGCATTCAATTTTGCTATACCTCTATAGTTAGAAACTTCCAATTTATTGCCTGCTTTAAACAATGGGATAATGAAAGATTTTTTCCAAGCAGTTGGAAAATAACCCAGTTCAATAGATTTGTTGAAAATTGCCGTTAGGGGACCAAAAAGGTTTTCGGAACAATGTCTAAGAATACAAGTAGGTATACCATCTGGACCTGGGGTAGTTGAGCTTTGTATTGACATCAGATTTTTTCGAACAGTTTCAGCAGCAATATACGAAATATGAATACTTGATGACTGAGATATATCATAAGGATAGGAAGCTTGATTTTTGAATGAATTATATGAATAAGTTGTTGCAAAAAAATTACTTATAGACATTTCGTCGTAAGCACTACGAGAACCAAATTTTAAGTAGTTCGGGTATGTATTTGTACGACGTTTGGAGTTAATAAATTTATAGAAAGCCTTTGGATTACTTTTTATTTTTGACTTCATTCGGTGTAAATAGTTGTTATATGCAAATTTATTAGCAGTGATGTAGTTGGTTCTTGCTATTGAATAATGTATATAAACGAGGGAAGAGCCAGATAGCTTATATTTTTTATAAAGTTTATTCTTCCTGTTTTTGATATTAGATAAGTAACAGCTATTCCATGGTGGACGCTTGTTATTACAAGCAAATTTTGTCGGAACTGATTCAGATATGCAATGATGTAATACAGCATAGAAATTGAAGATAATATCATCGAGGTTATTTCCTGAAATTATTGAATCCCAATCAACATTCGATAATAAATAATTGAATTTATTGTAATCCATACGATGGAAGCAAGACTTTATAACGATATTTTTTTCGAACTTCAGTTTGCACATAGATGTTCAACTCAATCGTAGGGTGAAATCGATCTTCAGGAGTGGAAATTGGATCACAACGCTTTATAAAGCAATCGTCCTTATCATTCACAGATATTAAATCGAGAATTTTAGAATAGTCATTAAGTATTCCATTAATTTGAAATAGGCTCACATCGAATAAAATATTAAAAAAATCATCGAATCTGTCATTATTCATTGATTGAACATAATATCCATTCTCGAAATTCCAACGTGCGGATGGAATATTGAAATCACCCATAATAATCAGCAAGTCTTTTGCACTAGCAGAGGCGGCAACTGTTTTAATGATTTCAGCATGTTGAATATATAAATCCTGCGGAGATGAAGGAGGAATATAGGAGCACGTTATGAATATTCTACGACTCATAAGTTTAATAATAACGGCATTAAATTCAATATTAGGTAACGAGTTAGTTAAAAGAAGTTCAGATGAAAGATTACTAGAAACAGCTATGAGGACACCACCACCATAAGAGCCACGATCACGACGATAAATATTATATTTATTACAAAGTATTTCGGTGTTTAAAAAGGAACCATCAAGCCAAGTTTCAGTAAATGCCAGTATATCATAATTGCAGTCTAAACTTTCTAAATATAAATTTGAAAGTTTTGTTCTTAAACCTCGAACATTTTGGTAGAGTAATGATAATGAACCAGTTGAAATGAAATTTAGGTTTTTGAAATATTCTGTTCTTGACGAGGGAGTACACCAACTCTATTAGTTATAATTTTTTTTTTTCTCTATACACATATTCTCGGACTAAAGTATTAGCAGGCCAGAAATGGGGGTATATAATGACATTGAAATAATCGTGTGAGATAGATATTTTAAACGATGAAATGGACCTGGATATAGTAAATGAAAATTTCTGGATGAAAATATCTATATTTTGGCCAAGTTTAGATCTAATGTAATATTCAACATCCTCCAAAGTCGTGTCATAAGCCTTGAAATAAAAATATTCTTCCTTGGGGGAACAGCTTGTAGTGGTCTATGAACAGGTTGATTGTCCATTATCTCGTTTATTGGCTCAGTAATAATTGGAGAGGTAGTCGAGATAGGGGCTCCATTATTCATATTGATTGATGGAGTATTCAACTGGTGGGAACAGCCTACATTTAATGATGTTGATTTTGCAGCAGCTTTCGAGTAATTTGAAGTAGGTTGTGAGTTATTAGAATTTACAGTTACGGACGAAATATCAGCAGCACGAGGTAATAGTGAAATTGAATTTGTGGACGGAAATGTACAATTATTATTCAAAGAATATGACGGTTGCAATTCACAAGATGGAGTCATTACAACATTCTCATTCGGATCAGCAGCAGATCTCAGACCATCCCTTTTACGTTTAGGTGATGCAGGATGTTGATTACTAACAAATTTATCCAAATTAGGATATTTAGCAAATAACTCACCAAACTCTGTAAACTTATTTTGCAATTCCAAGAGATCATTACTAGTTGTGTTAAATTTAGCCTTAGAATCCTTAAATAGTTTGTAGAATTCAATATTGACCTTTCTACAATCAGGACAAGTCCATTGAAGGAACTTCTGTGGATCAGCCAACGCATCCGCATCAAGAGCCTTAAGACCACTACAAGTTATATGATAGAGGCTCATACATAGCCAGCATGAGACCATCCTAAGATTTCCAGTAGTTGAACAATTTACTTTTGAACACTCCATTATATTAATTTAAAAGTATAAACCGCAATATACTTTAGCAAATTCACAAACCAAGGCAGTTGCAATAAATAGTAGTGATAACAAAAAGTTACAAATATAAAATATGAATAAATATATTTTGACTGTCAATACTTTAAATAAATTTGGCAGCACTTAATAAACCGGTAATTAGTGTAAACAGCTGGTTGTTTTTAATTTGTTTACTTTTTGTTTTACTTAGATAATGAAGATTATACAGCACAATGTCCAGAGTTTAAGATCAAATAAGTCTTCAATCGAGTTTTACATCAACAATTGTAATGTTGATGTTTGTTTATTTTCTGAAATTTTTAACGTTGACGATACAGATCCTGACTGCAAATTACTTAATTTTAATATGTTTTCCAGAACTCGTCCTGATAAATATGGTGGCTGTGCCATATGTGTCAGGAAATCTATTCGTGCTAAAAGAATTGGTTTTGCCACCAGTCTCGATGTGATCATTGTCAAAACTCTCAATTTGGACCCTAATTTTGTTTTTGTTTCAGTTTATTTTCCACCTAGTCTATCGAATACAGTGTGTGCCAATGAATTGTCACGTTTATTGTCTTTTCTGGAGAATATGAGTAATGTTATTTTGGGTGGAGATTTCAACGCGCGTCACTCCCTTTGGGGTGACAGTGTTGATACTCCTCGGGGAAATGGGTTGAGCGATATCTTCAGTCGATCGGATTTTGTCTGCCTCAACGATGGTTCCGTTACTTTTCTTCCTCATCTCGATAGCAACATAGGGTCTGTTTTGGATCTGTCTTTTGCTAAAATATCTTCTTTATCTGTGAAATGGCGAACAGGTCCCATGTGGTCCGGAGGCTCGCATCATTTTCCTATAATTATTGAGATCGGAGCAGTTGCTGTGGCCCCTACTAAATTCCTTTCCAAGCGCAGACTAATGGAGAATTTGTCTTCTTTAAAACTGAAACCTGATGTGGGATGCATTATGGACTCTTTCGGTAGGGAGATTTCTGGTGCAACCTTTAAATCTAGTAATTTTGTTCCCAAGTCCTGGTGGAATGATGGTCTGCTTAGTCTTTTTAGGAAACACGTTGCTGCGAGGAGGAAAGCTACGAAATATCCAACTCAGGTTAATTTGGAGGATTCTGTAAATGCTTCTGAAGCCTGGAAAATGGCTGCGCGGAAGGCGAGAAGTGAGGACTACAAGAAGAAAATAGGGGAAATTGATGATCTACCGAACACGGCGGTAGCATGGCGTTTTGTTAATAGTCTAAAGGATGGCAATATTAATGGACCTTCGAACTGGGATTCTGACAACAATGGTTCCTTTTTGGAACACTTGGCTGATCAGGTTCCCGCTAATATCCAAATAGTTTTTCCCAGATTGGCAAATGGCTACATTACGCCCTTCTCCTTTAGGGAGTTTAGTGATGTTCTCAACTCAAGAAAACGGGCCTCTGCTGGAGGTCTGGATAGTGTAACCTATGATATGGTTAGGGCGTTGCCTGTTTCATCTAAGGAATCTCTTTTACAGGTCTTTAATCAACAATTTTCTGTTTGTTCCATTCCCATGGATTGGAGGAGAATTAAGATTGTTCCTATTCCCAAAAGGAATATTTTACTTGATGATTTTAGGAACTTCAGACCTATTGCTCTTATTTCTGTCTTTTTAAAGTTGCTGAATATGATGGTTAAAAGTAGGCTGACTGCGGAGGTGGATAATTTTGGAATCTTACCTGCACGTTCCTTTACTTATAGGGGAAGAATGTCAACGACCACCTGTTTGAATGAGTTTCTTTTTAGGGTCTCATATCTCAAATCCTTGGGTTTGAGAGTTGTCGTGGCAGCTATTGATATAAGTAGTGCCTACGACTGTTTGAATGTTTCCACTCTGAGAAACGTTCTGGTCAGTCAGGGTATTTCGTTGGATTTGATTGACTGGATTACATGTTTTCTCTCTGATAGGGAGCTGTGCATGGGAAATTTGTCCGTCCGTGTTTTTAATGGTCCTCCTCAGGGAAGTTGTCTCAGTCCGATACTGTTTAATTTATATACCGCTGGTATACATTCTCTTGAGGATGAAAGAACGCTGATTTTTCAGTATGCTGATGATTTTATGGTTCTCTCCTTTGACAATTTTTTTGATCCGGCGGTAGATAATCTTAATAATAAGATTATTCAGTTTCGTTCCATATGCTCTTCTCTAAATTTGCGATTCAATCCATCCAAAACCAAATGTATGTTCTTTGGTAGGCGTGCTAAATTCGACATGCATCTTGCCTTGGACGGCTGCCCTATTACCCAAGTTGATTCTCTCAAGTTCCTTGGCCTGACTATTAAAAATACCTTGTCTGTTGATGAGCACTAAACTCGTATTTTGAGTGAGTCCTCGTCTGCTACGAATCTCCTCAAACGACTGTCCAGTATCCGGGGTGGTCTAAGACCACAGAATGGACTGAAATTTTATCGTTCTTTCATTAGGGGTAAGATAGAATATGCAAAATCTACCTCCGCCCATGCTCCAATGTATGTGGATAGGAAGATTCAGACCTTTCAAAATGCTAGTCTAAGACGCTGTCTCGGTTTATGTCCCTCCACTCCTGTCCAGGCTATTTATGTTTTGGCAAATGAAATGCCACCTCACCTCAGGTCTATTTATCTGGCATCCAAGGAGCTTCTTAAAATTTTGTGTTATAATCGGTCTCTAATGGATTTAATTAGGTCTGCACCCTCTCATATTATTAGTAGTTACTCCTTCGTATATCGTAAGTTCAAGGAAATATTTGATTCAGTTCCGTCTCTCAGAGAATGTGAGCCCACTAATAGGATTAGAGTCGTTATTGAGTCTTCTTTCAACAAAAATGGTGGTTTGTCTAAGGATGTTGTTGGGCCTCACTATCGTGCTTCGGTCGATTTTTACAGGTCGAGAAATTTTACTTTGGTGGCCACTGATGCCTCAGTCATGGATTCTGGTACTGGGTGTGCTGTTCTTAATATTATTACTGGTCGTTTCTTTTTATTCAGGTTACCTCGCAGGGTTTCGTCGTTGTCTGGAGAGTTGATTGCCATTAAAAAGGCTGTCACGACGGCCATTGAGGACAATCTCTCTCGTCTTGTGATTTATACTGATAGCAGGAATGCTTGTGTCCTTCTGAAACATGCTGTTTCAAAAAATTTTCTAGTTTCTGATATTGTGAACTCTATAGTCAATTCTCAAATCCTTGAGGTACATATAGTCTGGGTTCCGTCCCATGTTGGAGTTAACTTTAATGAAAGAGTGGATTACTTGGCCAAACGAGCTGTGTCGCTGGGAGCCTCTTTTGGAGGTTAAACTTCCGTATGGGGATGCACTTGGCGAAATAGGAAATTCTCTCCGACGAGAATGGTTGCATTTCTACTGTACTAGATCGCAGGTGTCTGGTAGACTTTTCTTCTCTCTTTTTCCTGAAATACCCACGAAACCTTGGTTCACGAACTGTAGCTTGGATCCAACTGGTATCAAAATTATCAACAGACTTTTATGCGACCACTGTTACAGTGGTGTATATCTTCACATGGTAGGAAGGAGACCATCGGATGTTTGTGATTTTTGCAACATGATCGACAATTCGGAACATCTTATTTTTCACTGTTCAGAATTTGATAGTATTAGAATTAAACACCAATTATTTCGTGATTTTACAAACTTATTTGATTTATTGAATCCGCATGATATCGGTATATACTCGCAACTAATTAGTTTCATTAACGAAGCTGATATTCGGAATCGTTTTTAATTTATTTATGACCAACCGTTAACCACTTTAGCGTGTATCTCAGAGGAAGTAGGCATTTCTGAATGCCCATCTTATCCCATTTTTATACTTTTGTGTGGGAAACCCTGGCCTTTTGCGCATTGCTTGGCCATTTGCAGCTGTGTTTATTAAACCAGCTGTTGTCAAAATAAAAAAAAAAAAAAAAATGTTTACTTTTACTTTTGTTTTTGTTTTATTTTGTATAGGATAATGTTGCTATGTAGAGGGTAGGATTAAAGATACTGTGTAAGTTTGTTGTTGTTCAATTGCAGTTACTTAATTTTGTTTTAAATTTTGTGGATGAGTCACTAAAAATAAGAATAAGATTGTCCGTTGTATATTAGTTTTTGTAAACTATAAATAAATATTGCATAAAGAGTTATATTTTGTTGCTATGCGTTATTTCAATTTGATAAGTTTCAAATTGTTATTGTACACTGTAGGATTGACTTATTTTTATGTTAATATTTATTGTACAAAATGTAAGCATAAAAAATATTTTAGGATAAACTGTTTATAGGATATAAAATTTCAAAAACACAGATACTGGCACTTCACAAAAATCTTGCAGGAGCACAAACATAAACACATCCGATCACTTCAACCACAATATAAGCAGTAACGAATCGAATTTGACAGGAGCATAGGCCAAATTTGAAAGAGACAGCAAATATTACCAAAAAGTATTTCTGTCTCTGTCTAATTCTCTCTGTTTTGTTTATTTATGTTTGTTAATTTTTAGGGTGGGTTTTTATTTTCTATTTTGGTAGAAATTTATGATATTTTTGTAGAATAATAGAATAGTTTTGAAAGGAAATGAACTGTTTTATTGGGGAAACGTAATACGGAACTAATGTATTTGGTGACACCTTTCATCGATTGTCACTAACTTAGTATTTAACCAATTTAGAGGTATATTCACAAGCTCCTGAAAAAAAGTTATGAGTATATATTTTGTTATATTTTTCTTTTTACTTATCTTTTACACACGGATCTTGTTTCATCTTAAAGAGAAATTGCTAAGAGTTCGATTAATAATGACAAAATTACCGAATTTTAACTTTTTCATTCAAGAAATTAATAAATACTGGTAATACACACAAAGTTCTGCAAGAAAAAAATTTTATGAGGAATATGTCTTATTTGATCTTGATATATTTAGCTTCTTACTTACCTTTTGCACAAGAAACTATATTCATTGTGACCAAAAACCATACAAATTTCGATTAATGATTAAATATTTACGAATTTTTAAAATTTTCATTGAAGAAATTAAAAAATATTCTAAATTTTCCCTTTTTTAACACAAAATTAATGTTTATTTACATCTAATTTTTCCACTTTATCCGCCAGTTTTCACTATGTATATCTGTTGCTTCTAACACACTTGCTTCGCAAAAACATTTAACATTTTTTTTCTCCCTCTAGTTTAGCCTATGGATTTATGTTAAGAGCCTTTTTCAAATGTCATTGCTTTCGTTTCTGTTTGTTTTGTGACTTCAACAATCAGATTTGAATTGTTTACCTTGATAAATTTTTATATTTCAATATTCATACATACGCATGCCCCATTTGGTTCAATATTTCCACTTCATATATGGAAAAAATTTGAATATTTGAGAGGAAATGCACTTCACTTTATAGATCTGCAAATAGTGACTTCACTAAGTATATTTCTAACAAAATTCTGTACAATAATGCAAATATAATTCGTATAGATAATTTTATAATTTACCTGATAAGGAACCACGTTTTACGGTGTTGCAATGTACAGATAATAATTATATAATGGCTCCTTATTACACAGACTATGAATATATAACTAGCTCCTTAGAAAGTGGATTTGTTCCACCAGAAGCTTTTGTGTACCTGGATAGTAAAGGTTTAGTTCAAAACGATAATAGTGTTCCCATCTTATACCACAATTATAGACGGGCGACTACAAAAACAATTAATGGTAATCTAAATCAATTGGATATGAGATACAGTACAAGTATATCAGGAAAGGACCTAAAATTAGCGCAACAATCTAATGCCAAAATGTTTTGGTGGCTACCAAACTAAAGTTAGGGATAAAAATAAAATAAAATAAAAAAAAATAAATAAAAAGGGGTAAAATAACCCCTCTGACTTGAACTATTTCTTTTTTTTCCTTATATAAAAACAATGTTTTTTTAACTTTTCATTGTGTTATATAATATAATTAAATTATATTCACTTTTTGTAAATATATATATATTTATTTTTTTTGTAAATATATATATATTTATTTTTTTGTAAAAAACAATTTATTATTGTTACATTATATTACTAGAGCGCTCGATTTAGAGACATTGTATAAATGAATTTGTTGTTGTTAACTAGTGTTTATAATAGTTTAAACTTAATTATTTGAATAAATAATAAACAATTAAAAAAAAAACGGCTTGACTTTGCTAGACGATATCTGCATTGGTCAAAAGACCAGTGGGCCAAAGTTTTGTGGAGCGAAGGATCAAAGTTTGGCCGACTTCCTAAACGCAAGTTGCAATTCATAATTTAAAAAAATGCGTATGCAATGCAAAACATACATACATACAACATACGGCATTTAGGAACGTCGCTATGCAACTCATCAATACTTACTCAGCCATTGCACTTCAAGTCACAATATAAGCAGTAACGAAACGAAATTTGACAGGAGCATAGGCCAAATTTGAAAGAGACAGCAAATATTACCGTTTTGTTTATTTATGTTTGTTAATTTTTAGGGTGGGTTTTTATTTTCTATTTTGGTAGAAATTTATGATATTTTTGTAGAATAATAGAATAGTTTTGAAAGGAAATGAACTGTTTTATTGAGGAAACGTTATACGGAACTAATGTATTTGGTGACACCTTTCATCGATTGTCACTAACTTAGTATTTAACTAATTTAGAGGTATATTCACAAGCTCCTGAAAAAAAGTTATGAGTATGGGCCTGTTCGTAAATGCAACATTGCGCTGCAAATATGATTATTTTGCGCTAACGTTGCCAATCACATGTTGCAGATGCTTTTTTTTTGCTGATTTATTTGTTTGCATTAACGAACGAACAAACACCGCAGAAATGGAAAAATTATTAATAAATTTGATTTTTGAACTGGACGATAAAACAAATGACAAAATGTTGTTAAATGCACAAAAAAGAAGACATTTAAGGAAGAAAAAAAGAAACTTTCTATTAAAACTCTCATTCTCTCTCTCTCACTTATTTAATGCATCAGCCATTTTTATGATTAGTGTTTTGTGTTTATTTGCTCATAATATGATTTAATGTTGCATTTACGAACATGTGACAGCTGCAGTGCTGCCAAGGTTTGCATTTATGAACACAATGCTCATAACATGCAGCGCAATGATGCATTTACGAACAGGCCCTATATATATATATATTCAAGCGTTTGCATCACAGAATAGCACAGAAACGAAAGCAATGACATTTGAAAAAGGCTCTTAACATAAATCCATAGGCTAAACTAGAGGGAGAAAAAAAATGTTAAAAGTTTGTGCGAAGCAAGTGTGTTAGAAGCAACAGATATACGTAGTGAAAACTGGCGGATAAAGTGGAAAAATTAAATGTAAATAAACATTTATTTTGTGTTAAAAAAGGGAAAATTTAGAATTTTTTTTAATTTCTTCAATGAAAATTTTAAAAATTCGTAAATATTTAATCATTAATCGAAATTTGTATGGTTTTTGGTCACAATGAATATAGTTTCTTGTGCAAAAGGTAAGTAAGAAGCTAAATATATCAAGATCAAATAAGACATATTCCTCATAAAATTTTTTTCTTGCAGAACTTTGTGTGTATTACCAGTATTTATTAATTTCTTGAATGAAAAAGTTAAAATCCGGTAATTTTTTCATTATTAATCGAACTCTTAGCAATTTCTCTTTAAGATGAAACAAGTTCCGTGTGTAAAAGATAAGTAAAAAGAAAAATATAACAAAATATATACTCATAACTTTTTTTCAGGAGCTTGTGAATATACCTCTAAATTGGTTAAATACTAAGTTAGTGACAATCGATGAAAGGTGTCACCAAATACATTAGTTCCGTATATCATTTCCTCAATAAAACAGTTCATTTCCTTTCAAAACTATTCTATTATTCTACAAAAATATCATAAATTTCTACCAAAATAGAAAATAAAAACCCACCCTAAAAATTAACAAACATAAATAAACAAAACAGAGAGAATTAGACAGAGACAGAAATACTTTTTTTGTAATATTTGCTGTCTCTTTCAAATTTGGCCTATGCTCCTGTCAAATTTCGTTTCGTTACTGCTTATATTGTGGTTTGCATACAAAATAAAAATGATGCGCGATTTTGACTGCTGATACTCATTAAAATGCGTTGCCAAACGATTAGGAACATTAGACGTTGCCAATAACTTTACAAATGCGTTTACGAAGTGTATGCATTGTAAATATGCATTGCAACTTGCGTTTAGGAAGTCGGCCTTTAACTTATTTGGCTCTGATGGGTTAAATAACATTCGTTGGCCCCTAAAACAAAGATATTCACAAAATTCTGTAAATGAACAACATTCTGTACCATCAGAGCCAAATAAGTTAAACTTTGATTCTTCGCTCCACAAAACTTTGGCCCACTGCTCTGGACCACTCGGTATTAACTGGTAAGATTATCCTCCCTAGCATTCGAGTCTTCGCTAAAAATATACATACTTAAGGATCCAATAGGATCCATAAACGCGATGGACTGGCTAGGGGTAGAAATTTATTAATGGGTGCCACTTGATGGCTAATTGTAGTTTTTCGCTTTTCTTTCTTCTATTCTTTAATTTCTCCCATTTAACTCTTTTTTTCCTGATTGAATACTGGATCAGCTTTTTTTAATTTTTTTCTATTCTCTTTTCTTATGTTCCCCAGTAAAAAAGGTTATGTTGAACGTACCCTTTTCTTCGGATATTTCTTTAGATTCGATCGAGTTGAAATACCAATTTTCGATCAGTGCGTACCTGAATCCGGAGAATCGTACCTGAATCGAAGCATAGGATACGGCTGATTGTAAAGTTTTCTGCAGCTTAGACATACATCATTACCCAGATTGCTGCATTCTATTTACTATTATCTCTTTTATCTAAGTTTAACTTTTTAATTAAAAATCAAAAACGTAGAAGTATGTAATTAAATATACATAAAAACATAGCTTTATTGTATTAAAAATAAGGTAGAATGAATTAAAAAAAAAATATTGTACAATATTAGTACATATGTACATCCAATTTTTATCCAAAATTAAAAAAATTCAAAGGATTGATTTATTGTTTGAATAAAGTCAAAGTATACAAAGTTTTTATAAAATCAAATTAATTCAAAGGAAAAATCCATAAAAAAGTAAAAAAAAAAATACATTTGTTAAAATAAACAAAAATAAAAAATGTTTACAAAAATGTAAAATTATTCATATTCAAATTTAAAAAAGTAAAAAAGTATTTAATTATGCAAAAGTTTATCCTTTTTTTTTACAAAAAATACAATTGATTTTCCAAAACATTATTTGGAGCTCTATGTATGCTCTCGGCTACAAGAAATGCGAGTTTATGAGCATATTGGCAAACGGCTGGTACTCGCAGAGTTCCAGACCAATTGTAATATAAATGAGTCATTTTATAAGTTAATATTTGCATTCTGTCTGGATTTAATCCCATATTATCATAAATAACGTTGTAACTTGTAGGCGAAACTGTACCTTGCCGTACAGATTGTGACACTAAAAAGAAGTCGTAACGTTCTGGCAATGTTATAACGTCATCGACGACTGTTCCAGGTATGGGATTCTGACCATTAATAAAGTAGCGTGTATTTATTCGTTTGGATACGATAATAAAAGCAAGACGGCATCCTTGCTCCATACCAGCAGATTTATAAATTTCGTCTAATTTATTTTTGAGAACCTGAACTTCAGTATTAAACACCTGATGTAATTGACCATCACCAACGCCATCGCGATAAAATAATATGCGCTCTGGCAACGTACCATGTGCGGCGCGATATGACTTTAAGGCATTTGTCATTTTAACACAAATTTCATTAGACAATTCTTGCCCTTTCAAATGTTGGGTTACCGAGGAAAAATATTTTGTAGATTGCTTTATATCCATAGTTGCAACAAGTGCTCCGTATGATTTATTTTTTTCTTTGGTAGAATGGCAAACATCGAAACCAACGGTCATTAGACCATTCAATGGTAGGTCTATCATCCATGGGACTCCCATTAATTTAGCGTTCATTTGAATAACGACTTTAGTAGCAATCGACATAAGGCCTCCGGCTTTATCTCCTCGTGGTGCGACCGTTTTCAATTGAACAGCCTGAGAAGGTATTGGTCTGTCTACGCAGCATCTCTTTTTAATGCAAGAATACCTTTTAAAGTAAAAAGCTTATAAAATACATATTCATAAACAAACAATAAAACAAAAATACTTACTTTTCTTCACTATTGCCACCAAGTACAATCATTAGTATTTGAGGATCTTGGGTTGTGGTTTTATCAATAGCGTCAGAATAAGAAATTTTTCGATCATCAGGAATCTCTTGACTATAAAATAGTTTTTAGTTTTAATATATGTAGATATATTAGAATACAAAAAGTTAAATTGATACTTACTATTTTGGTTCAGAAATATGCATTTTCATAGAATTTGCCGCTTGAATGCACATTTTAATAAATTCCTGAATTTCACGTATGTTACGACGTTGAACAATAACAAACCATCTTTTTATATCAACTTGGGAAAACATAGATGTTTTTCGAAACTCCCGAGTCCAGTCAGCATTCCGATCACAAAGAACTTTGTATTGATTTCCAAAAAAAATTTTTTCAGGTGTTAATATACGACCAGGTATCTCTACTAAATTTGTATCGAGTTTCATGTTCCATAGAGAAAAGACATCCATACTAGCTTTTGAATTGTGAAGACGATTATTAAACGTACGCAATCTCTCTATACGTCGATCTGGATTTAAACGCGTGTGTTCACTCATAGCTCTCATTAGTCTTTAATTATATCAATAAAATGTGTCATTTTTAATTAAAATGAAATATATAAGTGATATACATATACGTTGTAATGATTAAAAATTCTATTTTTGTATACTATATCATCAAACAAAAATTAATTTAATAATTTTAAATTTAATTTGTATTTATATTAAATTTCATACAAATGTACATTCATTATTGACCATTATTACCACCCATTCCGAATTACGAAAAGTTTCTACGCCACCCACATTTGCACGTCAATTTTGTTTAAATTTTAATATAGAGTTTAATGTCGAATCCGAATGAAAAATTCGAAAAGCGCTTTCATAAAAAGCCTTTTATCAAAACATACATACATACATAATTGGCCATTACAACCCTTCAGCATAGCTGCCAGATTTGACGATTTATCGTCATTTTGACGATTTTGAGCTCCAAAAATATCATATTGACGATTTATGGCCTCATTTTGACGATTTTTGGAAATGAAAAATTTACATCATATTCTTTACTTTAGTACATTAAAAGCCATTTTATGCTTTGTATTTGCTTTGCAATTGTTACTATTGCAAATTTAGGTTTGTTTTAACGAGGAGTGAAGTATTATATTTTTAAGTTATTTTCGAATACCTGTGATGATTTTTCTGTATTTTATGCCTTTTTTCATCCCTTAAAAGCCAAAAAATTACAACCTCTGCAGGAAGAGAGTTCCACATACGAGTAGTCCGACTAAAGAACGAATTTTGTCTGTAATGCAGTGTGCGATCCACTGGGCAATCGACCACATGCATATGTATGTGCTCAACGAGAAAGACGAGTGTTACGTAGGAATACATGATTCTCGGGAACAAGTTCCCTTATTTCGTTCGAGCAAAATCCGTTATAATAGCGATAGAACAATGAAACACAAGCAACGTTGCAACGATGTCCAATGAATCAGTAGAGTTCGATACCCTAACGTCATTAATGAGCAACTTTGCTCTCTCCTGTAGATCACACTGAATTTTCATGCTCAGAACGTCAAGAACTTCTGATTCCCTAATATTTACACCCCACCCATAGATTTAGATGATGCAATATTATTGCTGCGCTTATATGTGTCAATAAACAGCACTGGAATAGATTGTTTAAACCTTAAACATTTTTTTCTTGAATATGATATAAAACTTCTCGATTTTCGAGAAAAAAAAAATCAGAAATGAAAATGAGGGATGGTAGCTTTTAATTTCCAGCTTTGGCTAAATTTATTAAAAATATTAGTATTATCACATTCTTCAGCACATGCAGAGAGTATTAAGCCAATTAATTTATGTTTGTTTTCTCTGACGATTTCCATGAACGACTTTGACGATTTTGACGATTTTCTTTCTAATATTTGACGATTTGATGCTTTATTTATCTGGCAGCTATGCCCTTCAGTCAGGATTACGGCCTAGCTTCTTACACCACTCATGCTGTGTGCATTAATTTTATACGTGAGTGGCGCGATCTGCAGTTTAACGTCGACTCCGAACGACAGATTTTTGAGAAGCCAAAGTAACATTGAAAAGGTTTGCTATAAATCAAACTACAACAGTTTCATGGACAGATTATTGAAAGACAGATTATGAATTAAATAATAAAATGAAAAAAAGAGAAAATGGGATAAATAATAACACATGGATGAAATACAGAAATAAATTCCTGTCCCCAAAAAATTTCTATTCATGACATGCTGGCTAATAGACTAATTCGTTCGAATCTGGGTGGATGATCTATCGTTAGGTATGCAACCAGGGGTACTCACTTGGGGTACTTGACTTGGATAAGAGCTTCCAAAAGAAAATCTTGGATAAGGTTCAGATGATTGCCTCCTTGAATATCACTGGAGTGAGGAAGAGTTGTCCTCAGGCTGCTCTTGATACTATGCTCTGCTTGACTCTTCAGGGAATCGGGCTGCTGGATACAGCGCTCGATAGGACACTCCAGAGTTCTAAAAGTTGTCTTTCCTGAGGTTAGGTACGGACTTTCGGAAAAAGCCACCGACTATATTGTGCCTGAGGCTATGTTTCTGCCTTGTTTGAGGATACTAATACCAGATGGGGCACTATGGTATGGTGGGCTACTCCAGGGGCAGAAAGGTATACCCTTCTTCGCAGATGGGTCGAAGTTAGGTGGAGGTACAGATGCTGGGGTTTTCTGTAGGGAACTCGGTCTTGAATTTCACTTCAGGTTAAAGGATGACTGTAGCGTGTTTCAGGCAGAGACTTTAGCAATCTTGAAGGCTATTAAGACCATAGCTGGTAGGCCTACTTCGGATTCGGAATATTATATGATCTTCGTTGACAATCAGGCTGCCCTAAAGGCCATTGCTTCGGTCTGGTGCAAATCACGGCCCGTTCGCGGTGCAAGAAGTCGTTAAGGAGTTTTGGACCAGACCCAATCCGTCTATGCTGGGTTCGAGTCATAGCGGAATACCCGGTAATGAGACGGCGGTTGCTCACGATAGATTAGATTCACTTTCTGAGGGTGATTTCATAGTTGGTCCTGATCTCCCAATCTGCCACCTCTACGGCCTCATCGATGGATGGGTCAGGAGGAAAGAGCAGAGGCGTTGAGAGAATGGATCGGGTTGTTATGTTGGGCTTGAATAAGGCTAGTTTGTCAGTTATTGGGTTCATTAAGGGGCAATGCGCGATTAGATCGCTGACAAGGATCTTTGATAGATCCCAGCCGGACTAATGCAGGGTATGTTGCGATGAGGAGTTGGAGACTATCGAACACCTCCTCTGTAACCGTCCAGCCCTTAAAAGGCTGAGGTTGAAGATCCTTGGCAGGGGCTTCTTTGAGGGTTTGGATTCTGTGTCGAGAGCCGATATAAAGGCTCTCCATAGATTCATTATTAGTTTGACCTGGTTGATAAGTGCTAGGGCTTCAATAGTGTAGTTGCGCTCTCTTGCGTGTTTTGTTCGTCTGTGTAAACCCTCTGCTTCCTTATTTTCCCTTTCCTACTTTGTCTCATTTTTCCCTATCTCCCCCATTATCCTCTCCTCTTTAGGACGTTGTACAATGGGTCAACTGGACCTCCGGGTACTGTACTTATCTCAATTGGCAAACACACGTCCTCTAACCTAACTCTAGTGGAAGAAACAGGTTTGATATATTAATATTCCTCACAAATTTTTACTATTCATTCAAACGGGCAAGATTTTTTAAGAAAATGAGGACAGAATAAAGCTTCTGGTACACTTGCAGTGCATTTTTAAACTAATTCAATATTTAGATGATTCATTTCATTTATTAGTATTTACAAATATTAATAATATTTAATCTAAAAATGTAGAATCTTTGAAGATACTGGACATACACTTTTCTAAAAAGTATGATGATTCACTTCATTTATTAGTATTTACAAATATTAATAATATTTAATCTAAAAATGTAGAATCTTTGAAGATACTGGACATACACTTTTCTAAAAAGTATACTTGGAAGGAGCATTATATCTCTCTGAAAAAATCTCTAGTACAAAGAGTGAACTTAATTGGATTTTGATCGAGTAAACGGAGCTATGTTCACATCAACACACTTACATACCTCGTTAAGTCCTTGATACTAAGCAAGGTAGACTATGGTCTCTTCTTAGTTGGCAACACAACTAAGTCTAATATCAACATCATAAAAGGCCTCTATCACTGGGCAATACGATCACGTATTTATGCTTTTCGCACCACACCATTAGCCAGCATCCTGGGTAACAATCTTGTCGCGATGTGGGGGCTTAAGTGTACTTCGATTCACTCTGTGACCCAGAGTGAGTTGGAGTGCATGACTAAAGGTTACCCTAATATCGTAGGAAGACTCTGTTTCGGATCGACGTCATGCTTGATCTTTTCGAACCGTCGGATCACGTATATTTTTTTTCATACCCCTAATCCGGAGTGTTATGCGACCCGTGCTTATCGGATGGTTTGCAGTCGGGGGTCTAATCCGACTGTATTATAACGGAGCCTCACTGATACCTGGGCGCTTCAGTATTAGGTTTCTACCAAGTCCTTGTCTTGCTAACGGGGGCTATGGCATGATCGACCTCCTTTCCCCCTCACTCGTGGGACCTATATGGACGGTGAATTTGACAATTTGGTATTTGACTTTGGACTAGACGTGTCACAGCTCATTGCGTGAATCCAGGTGACTATCGTTGACAACAACAACGAAATCGTCAGGAATTTCGCCCCAGCTGGTATGAGGATTATGACTGTAGAGGAGATCTTTAGTGAGGCGACTGCTTTGACAATCCCCATTTCGACGGAAGATATGTGCGTGTAGTCAGACCCTGTCTCCCCACTATCGGATGAAGACGGTGACAATACGGTCATCGAAAGGCTCCCCTTCACTCTTATCCAAATTGCTACTGGGAGCAATGAGGTGGGGATTTTTTTTTTAAGGAACCCACTTGTCAGACAGGATGCTTCGGACCCACTAGTGCAATCATCTGCAGATTCGGACTGCTTGGGAAAAGGTGTCTCGTCTGACAAGGGGGGAAAACTGGGCGGAAACGTTCCGCTATGTATAATGACAGGAAATTATACCGCAGGGCTTGCACGGTCTTGAAGAGATTTGCAAGGTGCGATGTGGATTCCATCTCTGTTAAGGAGCGAAGATGCTGGCTCGACACAGAGGCACTGTTTCGCGGTATGAGTCCAAATACCCGGGCAGTGGCCTCTCACGAGGCGCTGACTCTGGTAAGGACGGTCCCTTGAGTGCCGATGGGAGCGTGGAGCCAATTGCTTCTACCTCTCAAGCCGCAAGCAAGGGCATGAAGGTTCTACACCCTTACTCCCAACTGGAGCAAAGAAAACCACACAGGTTGGCGGCGAAGCAGGTGGGGGGCACACTTCGGTGGACATGTCTTCTTTGCGGGATTCTCACAAGGGAAATCGCATGAAGAGACCAGATCCGACGATGAGCCTTCCTCCGGCTGCGTCCTAAGAAACAAGGTAGCCTAAGAACTAACCCTTCCCTTCAGCTAGCTTTCATCGACAGGTCGGATTTAGATGGCATAATCTCTCTTGAAAGGTGGAATCTAGTTGAAGAAAGGCTCATTGAATTTATGATGGAAAAGAGTTGCGATGGCAGTAATGCTCGCATATCTTCCATCGTTTGGTCCAAAGGCATCAAGGTAGTGAACTGTGAAAACGAGGGAACTGTAAAGTTTCTCTCTCTGGCTCGGTGCTCGCTTGGAGGTGGTCCCTCAATCCGACCTCCCTCTGTTTCTTTCTGTGTGATTCCTCCGATTCCCATTCCCCCCCCCCCCCCCCTTACCTACATGCCCTCCTTTCATCCTATTCCCTTCCCTCTCTAAGGACGTTGTACAATGGGTCAATTTCGACCTCCGGGTACTGTACTTGTCTTAACCGACAAGTACACGTCCTCTAACCCAACCTAACCTATTAGCCAACATACATGCAGAATCAGGTATTCCTTCAATTGAATTCCGGATTTATGAATCTACGTCAAAAATTTTGGCAAAATTATCTTTCCCTAAAAATTCGATTGTTGATAATGATGTTAAGAAACAAATACACTCGGGTCTCGTTTTATGCGGATTTTTTTTATGCGATTTTAAATGAAAATTTTTTTTTAGATTTTTTTTTATAGATTTTAAAATGTTATGATACTTTAGCATCATTTTTAAATTAAACCAAGTTTGCACGACTAATGTAATCATTATTGTGTGTTTTATTTTGTCGACACTGACCAGTGAAATAATTGAAAGTGAAATAAGTGAAATACTGAAGCAAGATGATGTAGAAGAACTGTTAGCTGACGAACCATTAACCGATATCGATGTTATTAGTTCAGTGACCGACAATGAGAAAAACGTGGATAGTGATTCCGAAGAAAGTGTTGTACAATTCAATTAAAAACAAATTGGCGATATCCTCAACAAAGTTAATGATTTACAAAATCTTATTCTTAGTATGGACGAAGACACCGAAAGAGCACTGAATATTCAACGCGGATTGACTGATCTGTTTTCCGGATATCATAAGTTGCATAGGCAACGTGAAAATTCAAAGTCAGAAAGTTTAATAACAGACTACATATCCTGTAATAAAAGAAACAATTAAACCTTCTAAAAATTCGTTGATCTAGTCCCTACATATGTATGTACTCTCTGACAGGTACATAATAATCAGTGACGTCGAACCAATTCCAAAACGATGCAGAATTATTGATCGTTCATTCATAATTATAAACTTCAGTTTATTATTTATTTATTATTTTTTGGATCATTTTGTTTTTTCTGTAAATAATGAATTAATATTTTATTTTGTTTATTTTTTTTTTAACTTTTTGTTTTTACTGCTTAAGAAAATGAAATAAGAATACTTTTGTTGACTTTTTTATGCTATTTTGATTGGATTTTTCATTTAAAATTGAATTCAATTGAATTTATGCAGAGAAGTACAATGGGTCAATTTCGACCTCCGGGTATTGTACTTGTCTTAACGGACAAGTACACGTCCTCTAACCTATGCAGTTTTTCAGGATTTTGGAATGTATCATTAATTTTTATATGAAGCTAGAGTATCGTTTTATGCGAATTCAATTTATGCGATTTTTTTTGAAACGTATCTATCGCATAAAACGAGACCTGAGTGTATCTGCAAAAAGAACATACAGATACTCTTCAGCTATTTGCGAATCATTGAAATTAGCGGAAACTATTGGTATACCCAAATTAAACAAAATCTATTCTCTCGAACATTCTCCCTGACTTTTCAACGAACAATCTTGCGATATATCCCTATCAAAACTCAAAAAAGAAATTACTCCTGATGACATATTCCTACAACTCTATTTAGAAAAACAAGAGTAGTTACTGGAAAACGGTTGGTCTTTACTGTTTACAGATGGATCGAAAGACACGAACGGAATAACTTCATATGCCATAGTAGATTTCAACAAGAATATCAAGTCTCTAAAAATTCTTCCTAATTACACCTCGGTATTTGTTGCTGAAGCTTCAGCCATTGCCAAAGCCATATTTATCTCTCTCACAACTAAAAACAAAACTGTGATCTTTCCGTTTTAAAATCGATAATTAATCCTGCTTCTTTAAAGTGGAGCATTATAAACCTGATTCGAGATTTGTTAATCAAACATAGCAGTACATTACAGTTACTCTGGATACCACCATCCCCACTATAAAGAAATAAGCAACGAACGCATTCCACCTATGTATCCCACAGACAGGCGCCAAATTAAAATATTTTCCCGACTGGGCCTTGGTCATAAGTTTATTACCAACAATTATCTTCTCCGGAGAGACGCAGCTCCCCTATGTTCGAAATGTAATACTAGTATATCCGTAAAACACTTCCTCCTAGATTGCCCCCTTTATCACTCGACAAAGATAGATGTATTTAGTTCTCATAATGCTATCTCACAATTAAAATCTCCTACGAAAATCAACGTTTTAAAAATCTACAATTTTATCAAGAAAATCGGAATCATTATTTAGTTAAGAATTCTACCATACAAAACCTGTACTTCATTCATTATTTAAGTTATTTATAAATGTTATCTAGAGCCGTTGGCCTCGTTGCTAGTGCTCCTTAATTTTCTTACTTAGATTTTATAATTTTAATTATAAATGTAATATAATAATAATAATCTATGTTCGTCACACAATTCATTATAAATGGCATTCGTTTGGTGAAATGAGTGTTGCAGAAATTAATACAACTTTTCTGAAAGGGTTTCTGCCATTACCGGTCTTGAGCAAATCAAAAGCGCGCCTATGTAGTTGTTTACGAAGCGGCCTGTGTTTAAAATGTGCCATTTTCTGAAAGTTTGGAATAGCACAGATATAGAGGGTGATGGGTACATTTAACGAACAAATTAAGTTCGTTCTTCTTCGTTGGTTGGTTCTCTTTTTTCAAAAGACTAAATAATCATTCCAGTAATATGAATTACTATCATCTGTTCCAATTGCAATTAAAAACAACGTTAAGCCAATAAAAAACGGTTTCTGCTGTAGATTGATAGTAGAAATGAGAGTAATGATTCAGATTATATAATACAATAATAACATTCAAGATGTAAGCCAAAGGTATACATCATCTTTATATGGAAAACTGCAACAAAAGGACTGAAAAATGAGAAAATTGATATAATAGCCTATTAAAACCATCTGCCAAATTTCTACTTTGTGTTAAAGTATTTCCAACTCGGGTTTTATAAAAATCAAACGAAAAATAACTTTTCATTTTAACTGTACATATTTTCTTTTTAAAATATTGTCTAATGAACAAGATATTAAATATTTCCTGATATATTTCTATTACCCCAATTTAACGAATAATAAACAAGATATTAAATATTTCCTGATACTAGATGACCCGTGCGAATATTTCGCACCGTTAGTTGTCATTTTTGTAACATAAAATGATAATAATTAATAGGAATTTTATTAAAAGTATAAAAATATTAGAAATCATAATATATCATACATATTTACATACATACATACAAATGTTTAAATACTTTTATAATACTTCTTTGAATACAATGTTAGAGGTAATGACATGATCATCGTTAACTTTTTGCCCGTACGAATCCTTAATACAAACAAAAATATCTTTAAACGTACGCACTCGAGAAAAAGCCATGTGAAAAGACCGGTTCTGGTAAATACAATCCTACCTTTTGACGGGTTTGACCTTTTTTTAAAACCTTTTTAACCGTTAAATATCAGCTGACACTATATATGTATATTTATATATTAGAGGTGTGCACAAGACATATAAAATTGCACACTATTGCATTTTTCTCAAGACCGAATATTGATTGTAGCTGCAAATATAAATAAGTGTGAAGCAAAGATAGAGTACAAAAAAACAACTGCACTCGTAAACCATTGTACAACAGTATAAAAGATAGTTGTGTGAAGAGTACAACAAAATTATTGTACTCTTCATAGTGTCACAACGTGCATTTCTTTTTTCAGTAAATGCGAAAGAAAAAATGTTTTTTGTTTTTTAAAAAACAAAACAAACAAACAAAAACAACGAATATTAACATAGCACTTTGAAGAGAGATTGTTGTTGAAAGAGGTTATGGCGAAAGCAAAGAATGTATAGAAACACTTATGTACGCATATTTTTCAACGAATACACTACTGAAATTCATTTGACAATACTGAAAATTTAGCTTCAGTAGTGAAATATTCTCTTACAACACAAAGCATAGTTCCGTTACTTCACGGACAAACGAGTGCTGTTGTATACATTGAATAAATGAGAAATACACATTTCAGTGCACCCGTACAATCAAGAGCAACAGAAAAGAGTACACTACAGTATTGCATTCGGTGAAGGGTAAGCTAGCAGAATGTCTTGTGCACACCTCTAGTATATATTAAAAGACACCGTATTACTACACTTCATAAAACAAACAATGCCATGACAATAACGACATTACCAAAATGGCTTTTACAACTTTATATATTATGTGGAATAGCATTACAATTAAGCGACCCTGTTTATCGCACTTGATCTAACAACTACTGCAAAGTATTGCCAAAACAGCTTTTTACAACTTAATATGCATATTATATATAACTGCCTTAGTAATAAACGGCATTATAGTAAATAGCGGTATTGCCAGAATGGATTTTAATACATACCATATTATGTAGAACTGCATTACTATTAAGCGAACCTGTATTACCACACTTGAACAAAAACATAATCATAATGACAACAGTATTATCATGCAGTTCTATATAAAATATAATTTTTATCAATGAAAATATTAATTTTTCAATTTCTAATTATTTTTCGTCATTAGTGTTAAATATAAGCTTTAAAATGAGATATCATTCATTAAATTTGATGCGGTGGTATGGGAGATATTTGTAACCGACAAAAAAAGTGCTTTAGAAATAATATATATGATATTTCTATTACCCCAATTTTTAACGAATTTTTTCGAGTACATATTCCAAGAAAATTTTTTTGAGTACTCTAGTCACAATGTACCAAGAGGTCTCTGGGTTAAAGCGTAGAACTGGGAACACGACGAAACGACATCCCTCTTCCTAACCTATGAAATTAAAGTCCCAAATCAAAATGAAATGAGGATAGAGATAACGGGAATGACATTTAAGACAACATTGAAAAACTGGAAAAGTAGAATGGTTGTCTTATTGATACTCAGATGGAAATGATAAAATTATTTGAATATAACAGGAAGGTAGTACACTATACAACGCTATTAGCGTAGATAACGACTCATGGGTAAAGATGATAACGGCAAAAAAATTAATATTGGATAATATTGCTTAACTTTTTCGAATTGAAATCTTAAGTTTTCTGTAATATGAAAAATGCATATAATTATAGTTGTATTTACAGCACCGTAAATTAGATCCCATCAAATATCTATAGGGTCCGCCAAATAACTTTTTTTTTTGAAAATGCTTAAAAAAACTACTGAATATTTTCTCAAATTTCTTTTTTATTTGAAAGTACAATCCTTCCGGTTAATAATGGAAAATAATTTCATTCAAATGGCTGCCTCGGCTGGCCATGCAGTAGCCTACACGATCGGTCCAATTTTTAAGCACATTATCGATTGTGTGCAGCTGTATTTCACCAATGGCTTCACGAATATTGTCCTTTAAAGCGTCAATTGTCTCTGGCTTGTCGGCGTAACACTTATCTTTGACGGCACCCCAACGGTGTCAAATCGCAGCTCCGAGGTGGCCAAACGACATCAGCTCTGCGGCTGATAATGCGATCTTCAAAAACAGGGCCCAAAACATCGAGTGTAGCTTCGGCTGTGTGGCACGCAGCGCCGTCCTGTTGAAACCAAATGTTGCCAATATCCTCCTCTTCAATTTTTGGGAACAAAAATTCGTTCAACATGGCCCGATAACGATCGCCATTGACTGTAACGGCCACTCCTTGCTCATTTTCGAAGAAAAATGGCCCAATTATGCCTCTGGACCAAAATCCACACCACACAGTGGTTTGGGTGCGTCGGCTTTTCAATGCATGCGTGCGGTTTTTCTGTGCCCCAAATGCGACAATTTTGCTTGTTTACATACCCGCCAAGATCAAAATAAGCTTCATCTGAAAAGATGATTTTTTTTTGCCAAAATCGGCGTCTTCTGCAAGTCGATCGCAGGCCCACTTAGCGAAGCGAAAACGCATTGGATGGTCAATTGACCTTAACTCCTGAACCAATTGGACTTTGTATGGCGTCATACCAAGGTCTTTATGCAAAATTCGTCTCAATGATGTCTCCGAAATGTTCAATTGTTGAGAACGACGGTGAATTGATGTTGATGGCGCTTCACGCACACTTTCTGCCACAGCAGCAATATTCTCGGGTGTACGCAACTGTTTTTGGCTTTTCACGCTTTGGTTTATCGATGAGGATGCCAGTTTCTTTCACTTTTTTCACAAGATAACGAACATACGGAGCTGACGGTGCTTCTCTTCTTCCAAAATCCGTACGCAATTTTCGCTCACATTCTGCAACATTACCATGATTTTCAAAGTAATGTCGCAATATTTCCCAGCGTTGTTCAAGCGTATACACAACCATATTTGTTCAGCGTAAGGATAAAACTAAATATCTGTCAAATCACACATGAGCTAAGTGTTACCATTCACGAAATAAGCACTAGTTGAAAAAAAAAACGTTAGATGGCGGACCCGATATTTGATTTTGATGATAAATTCAGTGTTTACATTGCTTGCTTGAAATTATTAAAAGCACCTAAAAATATGCTTTTGCTTACAGTTGTTCTGCGAAAGCTTTCAAGCAATAGTAAACAGCAAAGTGAAAAAATAAAAAATGCTGTTTAGCTATAGTGGTACAGTGAAATGTTATCTGCTTGCGCAGCTAGTCGCAGCAATGAATTTCGCAGTGATCTCAACTGCTTACAGCATTTCAGCATTTGTGGTTTCTCTTGCGCTTTTGCTGTGCTTTGTGCTGCGCTCTTTTACTTTGCAAGCACTGCTTAACGTGAACAAAATAGAGATAACCACTAACACGAGGACATTTAATTCAATAAGAAAAAGCTAAATATAATAATTTATAAAATACCAAAATACCCAAAAAAAATTTCATACACATTTGTATATGTATATTAACGGCGTTGTTAATTTTTTTGTAATTTCTTTTTTTGTTCATTCCTTTCTTAACCTTTTAACAGGACGCATTTTCGCGATAATAAAGCTAATAAAACGAAATTGTTTATTTAATTAATGTAAAAATAAAAAAAAATTAAATAGTCGAACTTCTATAAATTGAATCACCATTATCCACAAAAATAATTTCAAGTTAAAGAAGCAAAACCTGATAGAATTTCTCTCCAAGATGCTGTTGCTGTGCTTCAACTTATAGAAAATTCAAGTAATAGAAGTTCAAATTATAGAAGTTCGACAGTAATTTTAATTGTGTAAAAAGGTCAAAACCCTATAACACACTCATAAAGCATCATGTTTATGCGGCATTTGTTACGGCGAAGTAGTCTGCACCCTTATTCTGATGGGACCTTTTGTCGGAACAGGATTTTACAATGACTGATCGTAATTCGAGCAGATGTGACATGTGTTTATTAGAGAATTTCGTGTTGTTTTCAATAGCAACAAACAACTAAGTTTTACACGTCTCAATTTCTAAAATGTATTTTCAGAAACCCATTTAACCGAAGAGGAAACAAAACTGAGTGGTTAAATCAATACATAATCTTGTATTGCTCAAGCAAGGACAGGTGGAGTTATAATAGATTTTGAAAAGTGAAGTTAGAAAAAATCGAAGAGAAAATTCTTGTCTTGAATACTGTTTATTTATATAGCAATAATAGCGACAGCACACAAGACACCAAGCAGTGCTGAAACGTTTGGAAACGAATTTATTGACTCCATATACATAATATGCAAAATTTTGTTTACCAAGTAAGCCGGTAAGAAATAAGCGTTTTCTTGGAAAAATAATCACCCTTATTCTGGATGTTGTCGTCGTCGTTACCAAAAATGATGTCGATAAAATCAGAGTCGACACAACACAATATCGACGGCGTATTGACTCACAGAATACCAAATGTGTGTCGACAGTCATCTATAACTGTCAATAACGACAAACAGAATACCAATTTTAAACTGTCGACGCAAGACGACGACGACAACCAGAATAAGGGTGAATCACAAACTTTAATTGGGAAAGTAAAAAACATTTTTTTCAAAATATTGGCCATTAATGTACTATACATTTTTCCATCTTTGATATAATTTGTGATTCCACGCCAATAAAACTATTCGCCTTTTGAAGCAAACCAATTATTTACATAATGTTCTGCTTTCCGTCTGTAGTAATCGCTATCAACGGTTTCCCCAGGTTTTATGAAGTCGTACACCACACCTTTCTGGTTCCACTAGAAACACAGCATGGTCACCCAGCCGAATCGAGCTGGTTGAGCAGCCCAAGTTGATGGTTGTATCAGATTAACCCATAATGTTTTCCGTTTAGGGTTCTGAAAATTCATCAATTTTTAATCGCCACTAAGAATCCGATGCAAGACTGATTTTCTATCTGTCTGACATTTGTATCTTGACGCTCACTTCATACGGGTACCATGGTAAGTATTGAATTGATGTTCAAGGCAATGGAAATTATTCACAATGTGAAAATATTTTAGCAATTTTCTGGCAAAAACTCCAAAGTAAATAAAATGGTTATAAAGTCTGTCAAAAATTAGTCGCTCGGAGTTGAATTTAAAAAAATAAAATAACATGGTATGAGAAAGTAAGTCGTAATCCTGACTGAAAGATTGTAATAACCAATTATGTAAGTGAAAATATTCGAGGCCTACACTGGGAACTAAAGAATGACGTATTTCAATAATCCTGTTAGGAGCGATACGGAAAAAGTTTTCCCGTTTAGATAGTAATATTACAGTCAGAAATAACACGAAACTCAAGATATCTCTTTTATAATAGCTAAAAATATATATACATATGTACTTACTTAAAATTGGTCCTCATTGCATCAGTTATACCCGTGGCTCGGCATAGTTCCGGTATTAGCATAATAAACTCGTTTTGCCCTCCGCGAATATTTTTCTCCGTAGGACGAGAAATAAGCATTGGTTGGGTTTGATCGCGAATATGAATATTATAACGCTAAAATAAAAATCAAACATTATGTAATTAATAAACGTTTGTCACGTACTCTCGATATATGTATATAAATAAAATTAAAATAAGTATAAGTAAATAAATTGTATATAAAGACAGACGAGTCTATCAGAGCCAAATTTCTTTTTGTTCTTGACACATAATTAGCTATTATGTTGATTAAATGTAAATTGGAGCAGTAATTCTTGTTCTTCTTTCAATATTTTTGTAAAGCTTTAAGTTAATACTGTTACGTTTTTACCTTTTTAAAAACGTTTAAATATGAGTTCGTTAATTGCAAACCCAGTAAAAACAAATATGTGTTTAGTTTCAATAAAAACCAGTGTTGAAAAATTCAGTACTTTAGTACTTTTTTCAGTACTTTTTCATTTCAAAAATACCGCAGTACCCCCGCTACGTTTTCAGTACTTTTTTATTATTACATATTTTATTTATGTCTTGCGCTTTTTAATTATAATATTAATTAGAGCACGTTAATGCAATGCTAAAAATGTAGAATTAGGCTTTAGCCCCGGTTAGCCAAACGCCCACGGAACGTACATTCGTTTTTATAATACAAAAAGAAAGCAACAAAAACGCTTACCAAACCGTAATGTAATTTCGGTAAGCATTTTCATTCCTCTTCAAACGAACGTATGTTGTTACATTACGTTCCATCGACGTGACTAAACGGGGCGTTTACGCTTTGTTACGTTCAGAATCAACTGTTTTTGTCCTGCATGTGTATTAAATATTAATAAATAGTCTAGTGGGTATGTGCTTGCTGGCATACTAGACGTGAGCCCACGATTCAAACCCAATGGCGCAGACTCTATCTCCATCAAAACGAAATATGAAAAAATATTTCTCCGGTGACTTCCTTCTGGAAAAAATCTCTGAGAGGAAATAAAATTGCCACGATACATACATACATAATTGGTCATTACAACCCTTCAGTCAGGATTATTGACCTAGTTTCTCACACCACTTATGTTGTGTGTGTTAATTTTATACATAAGTGGCGGGACCTACAGTTTAAAGTCGACTCCGAACGACAGATTTTTTGAGAAACTTTTCATGGCAATTTTATTTACTCTCAGAATTTTTGCCAGAAATCTGGTGAGAGGAAATCGCCGAAGAAATACTTTTTGTATTTTGTTTTGATGTCTGGCCTGGGGCTCGAAACCTGGCTTTACGTCTAATAAGCCAACACACTACCTACTAGACTACGGCGACTTCATTGCCACGATACAGTTTCTTAAAAATCCGTCGTTCGGAATCGATTTAAATAAACAGTAGGTCCCGCCACTCATGTATAAAATTAACACACACAAAATAAATAAGTGGTGTGAGAAGTTAGGTCGTAATCCTGATTGAAGGGTTATAATGACCATTTATGTATGTACATATGTATGTATCTTTTACAAAAGTATTATTTGGTGCAAAAAAGTACTTTTTCAGTTATAATTCAGTACCATTTCAAAATTTCAGTTTTTCAACACTGATAAAAACTCTCTCTTTCTTTATTGTTCACTCTTTTTATGCCACTCACTGTTCACACTTAACCGATACAACATTAATTGCTTGCTATTATTCACACACAACTATTACTCGCAACCGATATCTTCCAACACGACTATTTATTGTTCACACGCAACTTCACTCAAGACTGACTCAATTACAACTGACTGGTTGCCTGCCTTGTCTTGCCCTTTTATATGCGAACCTCTTCAGTCTGATGATGGTTCTCGAAGTGGAAGGTTCGCGTTTCGCATTCTCGAGAATTCTATAGCTACTGTATTGTTGTTTGTGTACTTCGTTCTCATTGCTTGTTGTTGTTGGTTTATTTTGAAGATGTTCGATGTATTTGTTAATGTCTATTGTGTACACATTGCTTCTTGTTGTGTTCGCTTATGTTGCATTTGGGTTATCGATCTCTCTCATACACATACTGATGTTATTGTTGCTTTATGTATGGTTCGGTGCACATATGTGTTAGTGTGTATTTGTGTCGTGTGTATTGTGTACGCATTGCCTCATGGTCTTTGTATGTATTTGTAGCTTTTGTTTATCGTTAATGTTAAACGATATTAGGTCGTTTCGATATGCGTAACAATACTTTTTACACAAAACTGCATAATTCATAGATTATAATAATTTTTTATAGCACGATATTTATGCATTCATATCGAAGTTCTCCAAAATGCGCTCCTCCTCTATTACTCAGTATGTTAATACGTTAATGCTAACTCCCAAAGTTTTTTGAAGGACTGTGGTGTGATACATCAAAAGACGTGCACATATTCTCCCGAGCAAAATGGCACCGCTGAAAGAATAAACCGGACTTTGATGGAACGTGTGAGATGCATGTTAATAGACAGCGGATTAGATTATCGTTTTTGGGCAGAGGCTGCCAACACGGCGTGTTATTTAATTAACAGGGTCCCTTGCCGTGGTAAAAATATAAGTCCGGAGGAAATTTGGTCAGGTCGCGTCCTAATTTGAAATTTTTGAAGGTTTTTGGCTGTCCTGCTCTTGTACACAGTCCAAAGGAAAACAGGCGTAAGCTGGAGGAAAAATCTATTGAATGCATCATGATGGGGTAAAGTACAGAAAGCAAAGCATATAGATTGTTCAATCCCGAGACTACGGCATACTTATAAGTCGTGATGTCGTGTTTTTAGAGGAAAGCAAAACCAGCCTAAAGAGGAAAACTGATTTTTATTATCCGGAATTGCTTAAGGCTTATGGTAGTGTCGATTTAGGGGAGAGCAGCACCGAAGTTGAATCGACATCCGAAATAGAACGAGTGGAGCCCTGCAACGGAAAATGAAACAGATGACAGCAGTAATGATGACTCTGTTGAGTGGTCGTCACCTATGGCATCACCCGTGGAAGATGATGGTGGCGAATGGGCTCGAAACCCGTATGGAGGACAAAACATTCCAGTTGAAGGGAATATCCGTCGGTCTGATCGCATTGCAAATAGAAATCAGCGATCGACAAATTTTTGTGCAATGCAGTACATTTCTGATGATCCAGGTACAGTAAAGGAGGCATTGTCATCAGAAAACTCAAGTAAATGGAAAGCTGTAATGAAAGAGGAAATGGATTCGTTAAATGCGAATAAAACGTGGGTGCTAGCCGATTTACCACCAGGTAAAAAAGCCATAAAATCGAAGTGGGTGTTCAAGACGAAAAGAGATGAACATGGTAATCCCATACGTTGGAAGGCTAGACTGGTATCGAAAGGTTTTTCACAACGTGAAGGAATCGACTATACGGAAACCTTCTCACCCTTTGTCCGGTATGATTCACTCCGTTATTTGCTGGCATTGGCTGTTAAAAATGATATGTTTATCCACTAAATGGACGCAGTAAGCGCATATTTAGATGGTACGCTGAAGGAGACTGTTTTTATGCAACAACCTGAAATGTTCGATGATGGTTCCGGAATGTATGATGTATGCAAGTTGCGGAAATCAATATATGGTCTAAAATAGTCGGGCCGTGTTTGGAATGAGACTATCAACAACGAATTGTTGAAAATAGGTCTTGTGAGAGGTGAGGTGGACCAATGCGTCTACCATAAAATAAGTGATGGCCTAATGCTGTACGTAGCCATTTATGTCGACGATGTCCTGATATTTTCTAATGACCTAAAAGCGATAGAATCTTTAAAGTCGAAGCTGGAGAACAAATTTAAAATGAAGGACATGGGGAAAGTGTCATCAGTGCTTGGTACAAAAATCACCAGGGGCGAAAATTTTATTAAGATTGACCAATCACGTTACATTGCAGATGTTCTGGTACGTTTTGGAATGAGTGAATGTAACCCGATCTCAACTCCAATGGATTACAATCAGAAATTGTCAGTCAGCATGTCTCCTGAAGATGAAGAGTCTAAGCAACGAATGTCGAATATCCCATATATACAGGCGATTGGTTGTCTATTGTTTGCTGCCCAGATTACTCGACCCGACATTTGCTATGCGGTAAATGTACTTAGTAGATTTGGAACAAATACTGGTAAACCACACTGGGAGGCAGTTAAACGCGTGATGAGGTATTTGAAAGGTACAGTCGACAAGGGAATCACTTTCACGAAGCAAATAGAAGATGGAATAAAAGGCTATTGTGATGCAGACTGGGCCGGAGATGTTGACACCACCGGCTATGTCTTTGTATACCAATCAGGCGGAATTTCCTGGTCAACAAGAAAGCAAAAGGCAGTGGCATTATCTTCGACGGAAGCCGAGTTCATGTCACTGACTGCTGCTATCCAAGAATCAGTAAGGCTGAAACGCCTTGAAGCTGAACTCAATCCTAACAGTAGCAAAAGTAAGTTGCTATATTGTGACAACAAGGGCGTCATACAAGTCGCTCTTAACAATAACTATTCATCAAGAACAAAACATGTGGACATAAGGCCAAGTTCATCAGACAGAAAGTTGATGAGAAGGAAGTCGTTTTGAAATACTTGTGCACAGACAAAATGTTTGTTGACGTATTAACGAAAGCTGTTACTCCTCAGAAATTAAATTATTTTGTAGAATATTTTGGCCTTTACTAACCCACATAGTATATATTGAATTGTTAATTTTATTCTTTCATCTCTTATTTTTTTTTTTTTTATTATTGTAAAGAGTGTATGATAAATTATTTGATTTTGGAATTGTTTCATTCAGGGAGAGTGTTGTGAAATGAACGAAAATATGAATACCCTGTATTTCTCCTACACTTTATTTAACTTGATATTTTTACATTATTCCGCTGTTTTGCAACTCTGTACATATTTGAACTAACGACATTACATTGTACAACCTTTTGTAGTTTAATAAATAATTTAAAGCCAACACAGTAAACAAATTGTATAACGTGGACCTTTCACACAAAAAATGCATAGTTATTGTCAGACTATTTCTCGTTAGCACAGTTTTCAGACTTAATTACAAACCTGTGGAGTAATTTATCTAATCTAAAATTTAAACATTGTAATTAGCTGACATATTTTTGGTTTAATAGATAACAAGGTTTGCACCTAGATTAGGACACTGAATTGATTTGAAATTTTTATATCTGGTAATAAGAGGTCTGCCGAATATCCATCCGTTAAATTTTGTATCTTTCTAGCTAGAAGCTATGTTAGCTTCCTAAGTCGACGCCTTTAACAGTTGACTTCAGTCTTTAAAGAGGTTTCCGAGTACACACATATACTAAACTTTTTCTTCTTCTTTTTGACTTTTTTGCTTTACGGTTTTTTTTTTTTTTTTTTTTTTTTTTTTTAGATTTTTGATTTTCGTTTTCTTTTGTTGTACTTTTAATAATGTTTGCGAATGTTGGTTTAGGGTTATTTCTCGAGGGTATTTCATATAGTTCCGGATTTGAGTTACATGCTTTCCAAGCTTCCCTGATAGTGCATCTCCTGTCTATTTTGATCTTTAAAACAAATTTATGTTTAATGAATGACGAGCATGTTGATTTATACGAGGCGAGTGTGTCAACCGAGAAATTTAGGCAAAACTTCTTATTGCAAGGTTCATGAGTCATTAGTTCACCACATTCCTTGCAGTGTTCTGGGTTTTTACAGCGATTTTTGGTATGTCCCAACTTCAGTTTTTACACCTCATTGAGTTCGGAATGTATTAATTAATTTTGACCATTTCCTTTCTTTTTTTACAAAACTTCTGTGTTTTAGCTCTGTACCACACAAATATTTCATAAAACAATGATATTAAAAACGTCAATTGAAGATAAGAGTAAATCGTTTAGAGCTTACAATGGTAAAACATATGCAACCTAAATTCGATGCAGAGTTGTAAAACATTTTACTTACATGGAATTTTAACTTTATATTCGATATACATATTGATTGCTCTTATACTGTACCATATAAATATTTGTATACCTGTAGTTTATCAAACATCATATGATAAAATACGTAATAAATTAAATTGTGATTTAGTAAAAATATTTGCATAATCCCTTACAGATCGGTTTATTTTATGCTTGTGTAAAACCGTCCCTTTAAAGACAAATGTAAACCAATACGTTGATTATTTTAGCGCAATATATAGTTAAAAAGATTGACAATAAAGAACTATTTTTAAAGCAAGACGAATACGACAGGATTACACAAACCAAAAAAATTTTTCAAAAAATAAAAGTATGTATATATATAACAATAGCAGCTTAAGCTCAATGCCCGCCCATGTTGTCTTGTTTTCCCACAAAAGGACATTTAGTGGATTTTAAAATCTGAAATCTCAGAAAATTTAAAAATCTGCTATGAAAACTCGCTCAGTAACGACGTAAAATGCTTTAAAAACAATTTACTTTCTCCGCCCAAGTTGTCCTATTTTCTCACAACAGGACACTTAGTGGATTTTAAAATCTAAAATCTTGGAAAATTTTAAAATTTGCTATGAAGACAGTAGACAAACATAAAAACGATTTTTTTTTAATTTTTTCTAACATATTTTAAATCAGCTTATTAAATTATTATTATTATTTATATATGTATATATATAAAGGGTCAGCCAAATAACTTTTTTTTTTTTTTGAAAATGCTTTAAAAAAAACTATTGAATATTTTCTCAAATTTCTTTTTTTATTTGAAAGTACAATCCTTCCGGTTAATAATGGAAAATAATTTCATTCAAATGGCTGCCTCGGCTGGCCATGCAGTAGCCTACACGATCGGTCCAATTTTTAAGCACATTATCGATTGTGTGCAGCTGTATTTCACCAATGGCTTCACGAATATTGTCCTTTAAAGCGTCAATTGTCTCTGGCTTGTCGGCGTAACACTTATCTTTGACGGCACCTTACAAATAATAGTCCAACGGTGTCAAATCGCAGAGGTGGCCAAACAACATCAGCTCTGCGGCTGATAATGCGATCTTCAAAAACAGGGCGCAAAACATCGAGTGTAGCCTCGGCTGTGTGGCACGTAGCGACGTCCTGTTGAAACCAAATGTTGCCAATATCCTCCTCTTCAATTTTTGTGAACAAAAATTGGTTCAACATGGCCTGATAACGATCGCCATTGACTGTAACGGCCACTCCTTGCTCATTTTCGAAGAAAATGGCCTAATTATGCCTCTGAACCAAAATCCGCACCAAACAGTGACTCGTTTTGGGTGCGTCGGCTTTTCAATGTATGCGTGCGGGTTTTCTGTGCCTCAAATGCGACAATTTTGCTTGTTTACATACCCGCCAAGATCAAAATGAGCTTCATCTGAAAAGATGATTTTTTTTTTGCCAAAATCGGCATCTTCTATAAGTCGATCGCAGGCCCACTTAGCGTTGTTGTTCAAGCGTATACACGACCATATTCGTTCAGCGGAAGGATAAAACTAATTATCTGTCAAATCAGACATAAGCTAAGTGTTACCATTCACGAAATAAGCACTAGTTGAAAAAAAAACGTTAGATGGCGGACCCGATATATATATTAAAATATATGATATATAATAACAAAATAAAAGTAAAATACAATATATAAATATATATTTTATAAAAAAAAAAGAAAAAAATCCTACACAGAGATTGAGCCGAGCTGTTTGAGATTATTGTTAAGAGGTGTTAATAGTAAACTGAAAGATGAATTTTAAATTCAATTGCTTATTCTCACTTAGCGTTTGACAAAAACCTAACCTCGTACTGCCGCCTCCCTTAAAATCAATGCTGTTTTCATGCAAAAGGAAACAGTGGATTTTAAAATCTGAAACCTCGAAAAATTTCAAAATCTATGAAAACTAGCTCTGTTAAGGGTTCTGGCGATTGATTTAGTTAAAGGGACGTATAATGCTTTAAAAACAATTTACCTTGTCCGCCCATGTTGTCCTGATTTATCCCTATATTGATTTATTTACAGCATAACATTAGCTTTAGCAAATGTGTGATTACCTGTTTACATATTGTAGTTGTTATTACGCAATATTTTTTAACAGTGATTAAATATAGGACTTATTTTTTCAAATTTTTCTTTTTTATCTTATTTTACACACGAATTTAATTTTTCCTGTTTTTCTTTCCCAACCTTAAATTAATTATTTAACAGAGTTCTGTTAGTAACATAACAGAGCTGTGTTAACTGACTTGGTTTGCGTCTGGGGAGATAGATTTTAAAATCTATCTTTACACACATAATATTTAATGTAGTAATTATGAAAAATACAGTTAAATAAAATAAGAAAACTAATGCAAAAAACTTACCTTTCTATAATATTCAATATACGATATTTCGCCATCCTTGGTGGGAAATTTAGACATTGGCGTTGCTTTAAAATCTACATCATCAACACGATATGTCTTGTTATTGTAATCAGTAAGCACAATAGTTCCTTAAAATGTTTCCGTTAAAAATTTAATTTACAATAAAATTAAAAATTTTACGTACCAACGACCTGCTGTTTAAAACCAACGTGCAAATCTGAGCAATCTCGCGAACAGTTCGACAAAATTTCATAAAGGGTTTGAGTCCTCATTACCTTGTGAGTTATTTCAGCACACAATAGAATATCCTTCTCATGCTGTCTAATCGAAGTTTGATAACCAGGCCAAAGTTCCATTCTGTAACTATCTAGACTTACCTGATTTGAAAAAGTATTAATAGATAACAAAAATGTTTTCTATCTTGAATTTCAATGCTTTATAACATCCTTACTTTTGCAACAGGATCGAAAAAATTTCTTCCAACCAGTTGTAACTGAAGACCTTCCATAGCTCGACGTAGAATTAAATTCAATACCTGAATTTGTTGTGCGTCAGAAACATCAACAATACCAACATGTTTTATTTTTATTTGTACAGTCTCTCCTTCCCGATTTTTAGTTAACAACTCTAGCTGACCACTTTCTTGATCAATAAAATAATTTGTGCAGAATAGCACTGTACCATCAAAAATATAGCCACCGAACAAATCCTTATGTTGAGCTAAGTAAGCTCGGCGAAGATGTATCATATCTACTTCGGGTCTAAAGTCGACGCGATATTGATGTATTGACCACTTCGGTTTTCTTAGAACGCGAAAGTAGTTCGTCTGAACTGAAATCCTTTTGCCAGTAGATCCACATTTTGTTGCTAAATTTTGTGGACGTGAATGAACAAGTTCAGTAAATACTCGTTTGCCGCGCACAACTCCACGATTATCTCCTTCTCCACCAACAGCTACAAGAGAAAATCTAATTAAATTCTTAATTTCAATTTCGTTTGTATGTAAAATGTCTAGTTTTGCATATTGAATTAAATATTTTTATTAGACTATAATAAACTTTTATATAATATATTAATATTGTAGCAGTAATAAAATGTACATAAAAAGGAAGTAATGTTGATATACAACATAAATAATTAATTTTTCATCCAACACTCTCCCTGAGTTCTAGTATTATGTATAAGAAACAGTCTTTGTAAAAATGTCTGTAGCCATTTAATTTTCTGTGAAACACTTCAAGGCCAAAAATTTTAGTTTTGATATCGGCGAGCTTGTTGAATAGTTACTGAGAGTAGTTCATGACTTGCTTTCAGTATTAAGAGGTTACAACCAAACTGATTCCTGTTTCTTAAAATTTAGAAGAAATTGCATTTGATTGATAGATAAAAACTTATCCAGTTGTATATTGACAATCGTCAGCATCGCAGTAACCCCTTATATTATTATCTCCTTGCCTTATTTTATTGTACTTTTTAAGTACTCCATAACGCGTTTAACTTCTTCACATTGAGGTTAATAGATTTAACGAATAGCAAAGTACGCTCGGGTTACAACAATAGATAACCAATCGTCTTCTCGTACCAAGTATCAATGACACTTTTTCCATATCCTTCGTTTTAAACCTAAAAGTGAGATTGGAGTTCACCATGCCAATGGATTGAGTTGTTTTAAGAAGATTAAAACATCATCAGCATATTCCCATCAATCTCTAACTAGAATATACATTGGTCGATCACCTCGTTAAATGCACACTTTAAGCAGTTCATTATCAGTAGTGATTTCCCCACCCGTAGGTACCATACTAGCAGTATTGGCGAATCAAAACAAAGCCCTCGTTGCGATTCAGTGGAAATTTATATCTTCAGTGGCTTCTAGAGAGAAGAGGAAAAGATTTTAGGTTCACTGTGAATCAAAAATATCTTGGAAGTACTGGATAGGATGGAGGGAGGTAAGTTCTGTCTTGGTAAGATTAGGTTTCGTGTTGAGAAATCTAGGAAGACTGCGTGTGGTGCAGATAAACATGCATTTGTGGGATTCACCCACTCAACATCAGATTACGGGAGGATGTGACCTAATCAAAGAATCCTGGATCTACAGAAAAAAAGTTTACGGTTAAGTGGTCAAAGAATACACGCTATTCAACCCGTCGGGTTAAAACAATTTTGCTGACGACACAAAATTAGCTTTGGGAGAATCCACGAACCATAAATTTGCAATTGCATCGATCTAAATGCCGACTGAAGCTGCTGACTCCCAAGCGGAACTGTGTGAAATCTGGTCTGGTATGCAAATCGGAAAATCATGTAGCTTTAGTGAGTTAAAACAAACAACAACATATAAAGTGGATACAATGAGGGCAAAATGGATATCATGTGAACAAAATATAGAAAATTCATAGAACATGTAAATAAACTATTAGGGTTAGGCAATTACTACTAGGATATATACAACGGCTCTCGTGGACTGAGACGGGCCTAGAAACCCTGAATTTACTTATTAAAATCCATTTTCCTGGCCGCATATACATATGAGGAGAGATGGAGATTTTATACTCACGAAGGCCAAGGTATCACATTCGAGATGTGGAAGTTGCCTGGTTCGACCATGTTACAAAACTTATCTGGCAGTGTACTACAGTTACTGAGCAATAATTTTACCATAGAGTATGTTTTCTGTTGAGAGACTGACACTGACTTTCATCTTAGGAAAGCGACTGATACACGGCTCATAAGTGGATCTCAACACGAATACCTTAAGAGTAAATACGTTAAGATCGCCCTTCATGAGGTTGTTGGATATATAGAAAAGAACTTGCAGTACCAGGAATATACACTGGTATCTTTCTTGGATGTCGAAAGGTTATATAATATTGAGATAGAAACAATGATGGTGATATATTTTGGTGTTCAACCCTTTTTAGTCGAGTGAATAAATTCGATAATAGTCATCGAATCCACTAGGGGGAGAGAAAAGGTAGGATACTGGTTATCCGGTGAACACCGTAAAGGGGGTTTTGTCCCTGCTCTTATGGTTACTTGCGGTCAATGCAGTGCTGAGACAGTTTGAAAGCAAGGGAAAGAATGTTGTAGCCTATGCTGACGAAGTAGTCCTATTTATGAACTCTTAATAAAGATTTGGGAATCAACCCGGACAAAACGGAGTTTTTTTTCACTAGAAGATACAAGGTTCATGACGGAGTGACACTAAGACTTCCAGGTACTGCGAGTATCGGAATAACGGACTACATGTCTGCAAAAGATCACTTTTGCGATTCACCGAATGTGATATTACCTAGTAGGGAAGTCTGATAGGGTCGGATCAACTCAGAGAACAGAGTTAGAAAGCTAGATAATCTGGCTAGAGAAATATCTTTAGAGATACAATTTATCATCTCCTTTCTCAAATTTAATTTGTTCAACTCCGATGGCATATGTCGTGTGAGACGCAATACAGGGTGAAAGGCTTAAACCCCGATATTGTAAAAAAACTGTCAAGCATGGGGGTGGCAATGTGATGGTGTGGGCGTGTTTTTCAGGTCGTGGTCTAGGGCCGTTCCACAGAATTTCTACCAAAATGGACAGATTTGTGTATAGGGACATTTTAGAAAATAAGATGTTGCCATATGCCGAGTGGAATATGCCACTTCGATGGGTGTTTCAACATGATAACGATCCGAAACACTCATCGAAGATGGTGAAGGACTGGATACAATCGAAAGGGATTCAAGTGCTTGATGGGCCGTCCCAATCGCCCGATTTGAACCCAATCGAAAATTTATTTTCCATATTGAAGAGGAATGTTGGATCGAAACGATTTTCCAACAGAGATGATTTATTTTCATGTCTGGAGGATGAATGGATACGCATAGATCCAAAAATAATTGATAATTTAATCAAATCTATGCCGCGTCGGTGCGCCGCAGTAATAAAAAATAAGGGTTATTATACCAAATATTAAAAGTTTCTTAGGTTTTGCCCAATGAATTTTTGAGTATTTTTTGTTGTTGTATTAAAAGAACCGTTAGGTGAGAGATAATTACTAGTTTTTTTTTGTAATTTTGTATGACACAGTAACTAATAAAACTGCATTAAAACATTGAATTGAAATATGTTCATTTAAATATATTTTTACTCAGAAGCTAAAATCAAGCAGCGTTTCTTAGGTTTTGCCCAATACTGTAAATAATTAATTTTTCATCCAACACTCTCCCTGAATTCTAGTATTATGTATAAGAAACAGTCTTTGTAAAAATTTCTGTAGCCATTTAATTTTCTGTGAAACACTTCAAGGCCAAAAATTTTAGTTTTGATATCGGCGAGCTTGTTGAATAGTTATTGAGAGTAGTTCATGACTTGCTTTCAGTATTAAGAGGTTACAACCAAACTGATTCCTGTTTCTTAAAATTTGGAAGAAATTGCATTTGATTGATAGATAAAAACTTATCCAGTTGTATATTGACAATCGTCAGCATCGCAGTAACCCCTTATATTATTATCTCCTTGCCTTATTTTATTGTACTTTTTAAGTACTCCATAACGCGTTTAACTTCTTCACATTGAGGTTAATAGATTTAACGAATAGCAAAGTAGGCTCGGGTTACAACAATAGATAACCAATCGTCTTCTCGTACCTAGTATCAATGACACTTTTTCCATATCCTTCGTTTTAAACCTAAAAGTGAGATTGGAGTTCACCATGCCAATGGATTGAGTTGTTTTAAGAAGATTAAAACATCGTCAGCATATTCCCATCAATCTCTAACTAGAATATACATTGGTCGATCACCTCGTTAAATGCACACTTTAAGCAGTTCATTATCAGTAGTGATTTCCCCACCCGTAGGTACCATACTAGCAGTATTGGCGAATCAAAACAAAGCCCTCGTTGCGATTCAGTGGAAATTTATATCTTCAGTGGCTTCTAGAGAGAAGAGGAAAAGATTTTAGGTTCACTGTGAATCAAAAATATCTTGGAAGTACTGGATAGGATGGAGGGAGGTAAGTTCTGTCTTGGTAAGATTAGGTTTCGTGTTGAGAAATCTAGGAAGACTGCGTGTGGTGCAGATAAACATGCATTTGTGGGATTCACCCACTCAACATCAGATTACGGGAGGATGTGACCTAATCAAAGAATCCTGGATCTACAGAAAAAAAGTTTACGGTTAAGTGGTCAAAGAATACACGCTATTCAACCCGTCGGGTTAAAACAATTTTGCTGACGACACAAAATTAGCTTTGGGAGAATCCACGAACCATAAATTTGCAATTGCATCGATCTAAATGCCGACTGAAGCTGCTGACTCACAAGCGGAACTGTGTGAAATCTGGTCTGGTATGCAATTCGGAAAATCATGTAGCTTTAGTGAGTTAAAACAAACAACAACATATAAAGTGGATACAATGAGGGCAAAATGGATATCATGTGAACAAAATATAGAAAATTCATAGAACATGTAAATAAACTATTAAGGTTAGGCAATTACTACTAGGATATATACAACGGCTCTCGTGGACTGAGACGGGCCTAGAAACCCTGAATTTACTTATTAAAATCCATTTTCCTGGCCGCATATACATATGAGGAGAGATGGAGATTTTATACTCACGAAGGCCAAGGTATCACATTCGAGATGTGGAAGTTGCCTGGTTCGACCATGTTACAAAACTTATCTGGCAGTGTACTACAGTTACTGAGCAATAATTTTACCATAGAGTATGTTTTCTGTTGAGAGACTGACACTGACTTTCATCTTAGGAAAGCGATTGATACACGGCTCATAAGTGGATCTCAACACGAATACCTTAAGAGTAAATACGTTAAGATCGCCCTTCATGAGGTTGTTGGATATATAGAAAAGAACTTGCAGTACCAGGAATATACACTGGTATCTTTCTTGGATGTCGAAAGGTTATATAATATTGAGATAGAAACAATGATGGTGATATACTTTGGTGTTCAACCCTTTTTAGTCGAGTGAATAAATTCGATAATAGTCATCGAATCCACTAGGGGGAGAGAAAAGGTAGGATACTGGTTATCCGGTGAACACCGTAAAGGGGGTTTTGTCCCTGCTCTTATGGTTACTTGCGGTCAATGCAGTGCTGAGACAGTTTGAAAGCAAGGGAAAGAATGTTGTAGCCTATGCTGACGAAGTAGTCCTATTTATGAACTCTTAATAAAGATTTGGGAATCAACCCGGACAAAACGGAGTTTTTTTTTCACTAGAAGATACAAGGTTCATGACGGAGTGACACTAAGACTTCCAGGTACTGCGAGTATCGGAATAACGGACTACATGTCTGCAAAAGATCACTTTTGCGATTCACCGAATGTGATATTACCTAGTAGGGAAGTCTGATAGGGTCGGATCAACTCAGAGAACAGAGTTAGAAAGCTAGATAATCTGGCTAGAGAAATATCTTTAGAGATACAATTTATCATCTCCTTTCTCAAATTTAATTTGTTCAACTCCGATGGCATATGTCGTGTGAGACGCAATACAGGGTGAAAGGCTTAAACCCCGATATTGTAAAAAACTGTCAAGCATGGGGGTGGCAATGTGATGGTGTGGGCGTGTTTTTCAGGTCGTGGTCTAGGGCCGTTCCACAGAATTTCTACCAAAATGGACAGATTTGTGTATAGGGACATTTTAGAAAATAAGATGTTGCCATATGCCGAGTGGAATATGCCACTTCGATGGGTGTTTCAACATGATAACGATCCGAAACACTCATCGAAGATGGTGAAGGACTGGATACAATCGAAAGGGATTCAAGTGCTTGATGGGCCGTCCCAATCGCCCGATTTGAACCCAATCGAAAATTTATTTTCCATATTGAAGAGGAATGTTGGATCGAAACGATTTTCCAACAGAGATGATTTATTTTCATGTCTGGAGGATGAATGGATACGCATAGATCCAAAAATAATTGATAATTTAATCAAATCTATGCCGCGTCGGTGCGCCGCAGTAATAAAAAATAAGGGTTATTATACCAAATATTAAAAGTTTCTTAGGTTTTGCCCAATGAATTTTTGAGTATTTTTTGTTGTTGTATTAAAAGAACCGTTAGGTGAGAGATAATTACTAGTTTTTTTTTTTTGTAATTTTGTATGACACAGTAACTAATAAAACTGCATTAAAACATTGAATTGAAATATGTTCATTTAAATATATTTTTACTCAGAAGCTAAAATCAAGCAGCGTTTCTTAGGTTTTGCCCAATACTGTAAATAATTAATTTTTCATCCAACACTCTCCCTGAATTCTAGTATTATGTATAAGAAACAGTCTTTGTAAAAATTTCTGTAGCCATTTAATTTTCTGTGAAACACTTCAAGGCCAAAAATTTTAGTTTTGATATCGGCGAGCTTGTTGAATAGTTATTGAGAGTAGTTCATGACTTGCTTTCAGTATTAAGAGGTTACAACCAAACTGATTCCTGTTTCTTAAAATTTGGAAGAAATTGCATTTGATTGATAGATAAAAACTTATCCAGTACTTTTTAAGTACTCCATAACGCATTTAACTTCTTCACATTGAGGTTAATAGATTTAACGAATAGCAAAGTACGCTCGGGTTACAACAATAGATAACCAATCGTCTTCTCGTACCTAGTATCAATGACACTTTTTCCATATCCTTCGTTTGAAACCTAAAAGTGAGATTGGAGTTCACCATGCCAATGGATTGAGTTGTTTTAAGAAGATTAAAACATCGTCAGCATATTCCCATCAATCTCTAACTAGAATATACATTGGTCGATCACCTCGTTAAATGCACACTTTAAGCAGTTCATTATCAGTAGTGATTTCCCCACCCGTAGGTACCATACTAGCAGTATTGGCGAATCAAAACAAAGCCCTCGTTGCGATTCAGTGGAAATTTATATCTTCAGTGGCTTCTAGAGAGAAGAGGAAAAGATTTTAGGTTCACTGTGAATCAAAAATATCTTGGAAGTACTGGATAGGATGGAGGGAGGTAAGTTCTGTCTTGGTAAGATTAGGTTTCGTGTTGAGAAATCTAGGAAGACTGCGTGTGGTGCAGATAAACATGCATTTGTGGGATTCACCCACTCAACATCAGATTACGGGAGGATGTGACCTAATCAAAGAATCCTGGATCTACAGAAAAAAAGTTTACGGTTAAGTGGTCAAAGAATACACGCTATTCAACCCGTCGGGTTAAAACAATTTTGCTGACGACACAAAATTAGCTTTGGGAGAATCCACGAACCATAAATTTGCAATTGCATCGATCTAAATGCCGACTGAAGCTGCTGACTCACAAGCGGAACTGTGTGAAATCTGGTCTGGTATGCAATTCGGAAAATCATGTAGCTTTAGTGAGTTAAAACAAACAACAACATATAAAGTGGATACAATGAGGGCAAAATGGATATCATGTGAACAAAATATAGAAAATTCATAGAACATGTAAATAAACTATTAAGGTTAGGCAATTACTACTAGGATATATACAACGGCTCTCGTGGACTGAGACGGGCCTAGAAACCCTGAATTTACTTATTAAAATCCATTTTCCTGGCCGCATATACATATGAGGAGAGATGGAGATTTTATACTCACGAAGGCCAAGGTATCACATTCGAGATGTGGAAGTTGCCTGGTTCGACCATGTTACAAAACTTATCTGGCAGTGTACTACAGTTACTGAGCAATAATTTTACCATAGAGTATGTTTTCTGTTGAGAGACTGACACTGACTTTCATCTTAGGAAAGCGATTGATACACGGCTCATAAGTGGATCTCAACACGAATACCTTAAGAGTAAATACGTTAAGATCGCCCTTCATGAGGTTGTTGGATATATAGAAAAGAACTTGCAGTACCAGGAATATACACTGGTATCTTTCTTGGATGTCGAAAGGTTATATAATATTGAGATAGAAACAATGATGGTGATATACTTTGGTGTTCAACCCTTTTTAGTCGAGTGAATAAATTCGATAATAGTCATCGAATCCACTAGGGGGAGAGAAAAGGTAGGATACTGGTTATCCGGTGAACACCGTAAAGGGGGTTTTGTCCCTGCTCTTATGGTTACTTGCGGTCAATGCAGTGCTGAGACAGTTTGAAAGCAAGGGAAAGAATGTTGTAGCCTATGCTGACGAAGTAGTCCTATTTATGAACTCTTAATAAAGATTTGGGAATCAACCCGGACAAAACGGAGTTTTTTTTTCACTAGAAGATACAAGGTTCATGACGGAGTGACACTAAGACTTCCAGGTACTGCGAGTATCGGAATAACGGACTACATGTCTGCAAAAGATCACTTTTGCGATTCACCGAATGTGATATTACCTAGTAGGGAAGTCTGATAGGGTCGGATCAACTCAGAGAACAGAGTTAGAAAGCTAGATAATCTGGCTAGAGAAATATCTTTAGAGATACAATTTATCATCTCCTTTCTCAAATTTAATTTGTTCAACTCCGATGGCATATGTCGTGTGAGACGCAATACAGGGTGAAAGGCTTAAACCCCGATATTGTAAAAAAACTGTCAAGCATGGGGGTGGCAATGTGATGGTGTGGGCGTGTTTTTCAGGTCGTGGTCTAGGGCCGTTCCACAGAATTTCTACCAAAATGGACAGATTTGTGTATAGGGACATTTTAGAAAATAAGATGTTGCCATATGCCGAGTGGAATATGCCACTTCGATGGGTGTTTCAACATGATAACGATCCGAAACACTCATCGAAGATGGTGAAGGACTGGATACAATCGAAAGGGATTCAAGTGCTTGATGGGCCGTCCCAATCGCCCGATTTGAACCCAATCGAAAATTTATTTTCCATATTGAAGAGGAATGTTGGATCGAAACGATTTTCCAACAGAGATGATTTATTTTCGTGTCTGGAGGATGAATGGATACGCATAGATCCAAAAATAATTGATAATTTAATCAAATCTATGCCGCGTCGGTGCGCCGCAGTAATAAAAAATAAGGGTTATTATACCAAATATTAAAAGTTTCTTAGGTTTTGCCCAATGAATTTTTGAGTATTTTTTGTTGTTGTATTAAAAGAACCGTTAGGTGAGAGATAATTACTAGTTTTTTTTTTTGTAATTTTGTATGACACAGTAACTAATAAAACTGCATTAAAACATTGAATTGAAATATGTTCATTTAAATATATTTTTACTCAGAAGCTAAAATCAAGCAGCGTTTCTTAGGTTTTGCCCAATACTGTAAATAATTAATTTTTCATCCAACACTCTCCCTGAATTCTAGTATTATGTATAAGAAACAGTCTTTGTAAAAATTTCTGTAGCCATTTAATTTTCTGTGAAACACTTCAAGGCCAAAAATTTTAGTTTTGATATCGGCGAGCTTGTTGAATAGTTATTGAGAGTAGTTCATGACTTGCTTTCAGTATTAAGAGGTTACAACCAAACTGATTCCTGTTTCTTAAAATTTGGAAGAAATTGCATTTGATTGATAGATAAAAACTTATCCAGTACTTTTTAAGTACTCCATAACGCGTTTAACTTCTTCACATTGAGGTTAATAGATTTAACGAATAGCAAAGTACGCTCGGGTTACAACAATAGATAACCAATCGTCTTCTCGTACCTAGTATCAATGACACTTTTTCCATATCCTTCGTTTTAAACCTAAAAGTGAGATTGGAGTTCACCATGCCAATGGATTGAGTTGTTTTAAGAAGATTAAAACATCGTCAGCATATTCCCATCAATCTCTAACTAGAATATACATTGGTCGATCACCTCGTTAAATGCACACTTTAAGCAGTTCATTATCAGTAGTGATTTCCCCACCCGTAGGTACCATACTAGCAGTATTGGCGAATCAAAACAAAGCCCTCGTTGCGATTCAGTGGAAATTTATATCTTCAGTGGCTTCTAGAGAGAAGAGGAAAAGATTTTAGGTTCACTGTGAATCAAAAATATCTTGGAAGTACTGGATAGGATGGAGGGAGGTAAGTTCTGTCTTGGTAAGATTAGGTTTCGTGTTGAGAAATCTAGGAAGACTGCGTGTGGTGCAGATAAACATGCATTTGTGGGATTCACCCACTCAACATCAGATTACGGGAGGATGTGACCTAATCAAAGAATCCTGGATCTACAGAAAAAAAGTTTACGGTTAAGTGGTCAAAGAATACACGCTATTCAACCCGTCGGGTTAAAACAATTTTGCTGACGACACAAAATTAGCTTTGGGAGAATCCACGAACCATAAATTTGCAATTGCATCGATCTAAATGCCGACTGAAGCTGCTGACTCACAAGCGGAACTGTGTGAAATCTGGTCTGGTATGCAATTCGGAAAATCATGTAGCTTTAGTGAGTTAAAACAAACAACAACATATAAAGTGGATACAATGAGGGCAAAATGGATATCATGTGAACAAAATATAGAAAATTCATAGAACATGTAAATAAACTATTAAGGTTAGGCAATTACTACTAGGATATATACAACGGCTCTCGTGGACTGAGACGGGCCTAGAAACCCTGAATTTACTTATTAAAATCCATTTTCCTGGCCGCATATACATATGAGGAGAGATGGAGATTTTATACTCACGAAGGCCAAGGTATCACATTCGAGATGTGGAAGTTGCCTGGTTCGACCATGTTACAAAACTTATCTGGCAGTGTACTACAGTTACTGAGCAATAATTTTACCATAGAGTATGTTTTCTGTTGAGAGACTGACACTGACTTTCATCTTAGGAAAGCGATTGATACACGGCTCATAAGTGGATCTCAACACGAATACCTTAAGAGTAAATACGTTAAGATCGCCCTTCATGAGGTTGTTGGATATATAGAAAAGAACTTGCAGTACCAGGAATATACACTGGTATCTTTCTTGGATGTCGAAAGGTTATATAATATTGAGATAGAAACAATGATGGTGATATACTTTGGTGTTCAACCCTTTTTAGTCGAGTGAATAAATTCGATAATAGTCATCGAATCCACTAGGGGGAGAGAAAAGGTAGGATACTGGTTATCCGGTGAACACCGTAAAGGGGGTTTTGTCCCTGCTCTTATGGTTACTTGCGGTAAATGCAGTGCTGAGACAGTTTGAAAGCAAGGGAAAGAATGTTGTAGCCTATGCTGACGAAGTAGTCCTATTTATGAACTCTTAATAAAGATTTGGGAATTAACCCGGACAAAACGGAGTTTTTTTTTCACTAGAAGATACAAGGTTCATGACGGAGTGACACTAAGACTTCCAGGTACTGCGAGTATCGGAATAACGGACTACATGTCTGCAAAAGATCACTTTTGCGATTCACCGAATGTGATATTACCTAGTAGGGAAGTCTGATAGGGTCGGATCAACTCAGAGAACAGAGTAAGAAAGCTAGATAATCTGGCTAGAGAAATATCTTTAGAGATAAAATTTATCATCTCCTTTCTATTTTTCCTTTTCGAGTGGACCAATTGACCTCTGGGTGAAGGCGTGGAACTCTGATGCACCATCCTTGCTATCTAACGTAACCCAAATTAGACTTGAATGAAATTTTTTAGAACTGTTTCAATGTATTGTGCGTTCTGTTAAATGATTAATACATCGAAAATATTAAACTTAATACAAACCTCCTTGAGATTCCGCGGCGGATTCCTCACGATGAGAAGTTGCTCGTCCTAAAACAATTGCACCAGGTTGGTGTTGCTGTACGACTGGTGTTGGTTGTGATGCAGCCATAGCTGATCCTCCACGACTTGTGCCTCGTGAAGTCCCAGCATTAGGATTACCCCATGCCGAGGTAGCGGGTTTTGAAGCTTCAGATGTCCTTAAGCCAACAGGTACTTGACTCTAAATAAAAATAAAGTAGGTTGTATAAAAATATGAATATATCACATATTTCAGACCATAGTAGTGCAATGCGGAATTAAACTACATATCACGAATATTTACAAGGAAGGGGATATTAATCTTTCTCCTTCGGTTATTGATAATATATCAGTTAGTAGAAACAACCATCACATTGTAGTGGGTGATGTAAACTCCCAGAATGTATTATGGGGTTCTACCTCAAATTCTACCAACGGTAAAATACTGGAAGATTTTGCGAATGAACACGGCCTTGTTGTGTTGAATGATGGTTCGCCAACTCTACTTAACACCCATAACACCTTAACTGCTGTTGATATTTCTTTGTGCAGTCCAGATATCGCCTCTAGTCTCATATGGACTTGCCTACCATTACCAGAAGCTGGGGACCACTTCCCAATAAAAATTACGAACAACTTTGTGGTTTATAAGAAAAAGTTTTTATCACGCTTTTTAGAAAAAGGCGCTGACTGGCAACAATTTCACATGAAAGGGATTGAGATTAATTCCCAGTTTGAAGAATCTAACAACATTAACAAAGAAGCCGCTCAGATGAAACGTATTCTACGGAAAGCAGCTAATGAGTCTATCCCGGTGAGACGTCAATCAAAGGAGAAAAATAACCCAATTTGGTTAATTTCTGACATTGCCAAATTAATTCAACAGCGACAAGAAGCTTGGAAATCCTTCAAAAGATGCCGAAATTTGACCAACGTAGTTCATTATAGAAAGCTTTGTGCAATGGTTAAAAGAGAATGCAAAATTGCAAAAAGAAAAACATGGGAGAACTTTGTCAACTCTTTGAACCCGACAATGGACATTCGTTTCCTGTGGCAAAAGGTCAATAATCTTAGAACATGTAGATCTACTAATTTCCCAACTATTTTCACAAACGGCAACCACTTTTCACATCCGTTGGATATTGCTAATTGTTTTTCAAAATTTTGGTACTCCCTCGGTTCAGACAATGCTTTTGAGCCGGAAATTATAGCCAGGAAAAAACATCTAAGAATAGAAAACCCCCCTGAAAGGTCTTACCAGTTTCCTGAAATAAGTGCTGAAATAACAGTATCTGAATTCACTGATGTACTTAGAACTCTAAAAGGCTCAACACCTGGACGAGACAAAATTACATATGCAATGATTAAATTTGCACCTGCTGTTCTAAAATCCCGTTTATGCCGACTATACAACAAAATTTTAAACACCGGTTTTTTTCCACATGATTGGAAAATTGCCGTGCTAACACCAATTCCTAAACCTGGCAAAAGTCCAAACCAACTTGAAGGTTATAGACCAATTTCATTATTGCCTGTCCTTTCTAAAATATTGGAGAAAATAATTGCCAAACGCTTTTGCAAATTTGCACAGGTGCAAATATCTAAAATGCAACATGCCTTTATTCCCGGACATGGTGTCCACACTTTATGTCACCAACTGGAAGAGGTTCTGCGCAGAAATTTGAAAGGTGGTGAACATAGTTTGGTACTCTCTTCAGACATTGAGAAAGCATTCGATCGCGTGACATCTTTATCTATCATAGAAGAACTTTATACCTAGGGTGTTTCTCGGCAAATAATATGTTTTATTAAATCATTTCTCGAACATCGTAGAATTATTGTGAAAATTGACGGCTTCTTCTCTTCTAGTCGTTGCTTGGACAACGGAGTGCCTCAGGGCTCACCACTGTCGGTAGTATTATACACAATTTATGCAAATTCTTTGACAAAAGCGTTGACGACCTTACCGGGCATAGACTATGTCGGTATATATGCAGATAACATCTTTGCAATAGGTTCGGGAGAGCCAGAGGTTGTTGCACACAATCTTAACTACATGGACCAAATTATTGCAACTTGGGCTAAGAAAAAAGGTGCCGTCATACCTATTAGCAAAACAGAAGTACTTCACGTATGCAGAAAAAGAGGCTGTAACACTAATACAATCATTATCCGAAATGAGATGATTAATCTTTCTAGTGAAATGAATATACTAGGTATATTATTTACTAGAAACTTACTTTGGAATAGTCACATTCGAAAACTAACAAATAAGTTGGGCAAGATTAACAACTTACTTAAATTAATTTGCTCTAGTAATAAGGGTCCCCATATTGAAACCGCACTTAAGATTTGTAATTCTCTAACTACTGGTACTTTAATACATGGGTTGACAATCTATGGATGGACCTCAAAGAAAAATATCAACAAAATTGACACCGCATTGAATATGTGCTACAGGAGCGCTTCAGGCTTACTCCGTACAACACCCACTGCAAATTTAAGATTCGAGGCTAATTTTTGTGATTTTGAAAAATTATTGGAAAAAAGAGCGGTTAACATGGCATCAAAAGCAATTGCAATTCCGAATAATAGCATGCACAAATCATTTTGGAACTATATAATATCCCCACCGAATTCAGCCCCTTCAGCTATTAAAAATATTATATCATTATTGAGAAGATGGGATATTTCCATCCCTCCCAAACCGAAAGAACGCATTAATTCAAATAACATCGTCAAAATAAACGATTCTTTGAGTATGTTTAACAAAAACTCCACCAATAATATTTGTTTTAAGAAATTATTCCAGGAAAATGTATCTAACTTTGCTCCTGATCTAATATATTATACTGACGGTTCTTTTCGAGATAACTTAACTGCATACTCTATTATCAGAGAGGTAACCTCTAATCAATTTGAGATAGTAAGGAAATCAAGACTTCCAGATCAGACTGGTATTTTTATAGCCGAAATATCAGCAATTGAAGGAGCCATAAATCATGCTGTTGAACTTGGAAGGAGAAGCCTGATATTGACCGACAGTTTAAGTGCTATTAAAGCCTTAAAGAAAAATGTAAATGGTTTATATGATCATATACTGAAATATGAAAATGACACAATTGAAATAATGGTCACTTGGATCCCGTCACACATAGGAATATTGGGTAACGAATTTGCTGACAGTACTGCCAAGGCAGCTTTAATTTTACCACACGTCACTGAACTCCCGTGTTTCCCTGTAGCTGTAAGGAAACAATTCTTAAGTAGGAGACATAATGCAAAAAGACCTAGATATAATAGTAAACTTTCAAGACAACAATGTATAATGTTGGCTCGCTTAAGAGTTGGTAAAGCAATTTTCAATTCCAAACACTATTATGACAAGACCGACCCACCTAAATGTAGACATTGCAACGTAATTCTCACAATTTCGCATATATTGACGGAATGCTCAATTTCAAAAATAAACCTTCCTCTGGAGAAGATACTTGACTGCACTACTGAGTTGAATATTGGCAAAATTAAGATGAGCATGGCAAGACATGAAATTACAGATATTTAGAACATTCCTCATTGAGGTCTTGATACTCGGCGCATTTTAATTTTGTATATTTTGTAAATTTATTTTATAAAATATCTCTTAATAAATAAATAAATAAATATCACAAAAGGTACAGTGAGGCTCACAGATTTATTTGGAATCTGTTCTATTTTTTATGATAATAAATAAACCTTATCACGAACTGTTGATTCACGTTTGTAACAACAATATACAATTTTTATATCAGAAAGAGATAACATAATTTGTTCGTTTTTTTACGAACACAAATGTCGTTGTCGTATGTGTAAAAACAAAGAATATGGTCCTGTTCGTAAATGCATTACGGCGCTGCATATTATACGCATTATGTTCATAAATGCAAACCTTGGCAGGACTGCAGCTGTCAAATGTTCGTAAATGCAACATTAGATCATATTATGCGCAAATAAACATAATCATAAAAATGACTGACGCATTGAATGAGTGAAAGAGAGAATGAGAGTTTTAACAGAAAGTTCCTTTTTTTCTTCCTTAAATGTCTTCTTTTTTGTGCATTTAACAACATTTTGTCATTTGTTTTATCGTCCAGTTAAAAAATAAATTTTTTTAATAATTTTTCCATTTCTGCAGTGTTTGTTCGTTCGTAAATGCAAACAAATAAATAAGCAAAAAGAAGCATCAGCAACATGTGATTAGCAGTGTGAGCGCAGAATAATCATGTTATGCAGCGCAGTAATGCATTTACGAACAGGCCCTATGTTTTTAGAAAAAATAAATAGAAAAATTAAAAATTGAAGCTGAATGGAATATTTATTTATTTTACAATGGGTCAATTCGACCTCCGGGTACTGTACTTGTCTCAGTCGACAAGTACACGTCCTTTAACCTATTGAATTTTAAAGTCTAAAGTAATTTTAAACTAAGCTTATTTTGTCCTGAAAAATTTCTAAAAAATATATGAAAGAACTCAACCCAGGGAATGTGAATCAGAGAACTGCAAAAATCACATTTTTGTTGTTCATGCACACAAAATTTTTATGCACGATCGATCAGAACACTCGAACGACTACTGCTAATGATCGCACATACCGCATTCAAACCAATCATTTCGAGTGTTATGCAAATGTTCGATTGACACTCGTTTGAAACAGACATTATTTTTATTATTATTATTTTTATTATTCCAAATTTTTATTTATTTAATTTATTTAATTTATTATTCCAATTTTTATTATTCCAAAAATAATTTTTTAAATTTTTTAAAAAATTTTTTTTTTAATTATTTTTTTTCAATTTGGGCTTTTTTTTTTGCTTAAAAGAAAGCTTATAAAATTTCCTTTAAGGCCTTCATAATCGCTTAATGGGATGCGAGTGGGTTATCTATCAAAAAAAAAGTATTTTTTAACTCAAGAATAAGATTTTTCAATATTTGGCACATGTACCATTTTCATTTTCCCCCATTTTTTTTTTTTCGAAATGGAGTTTTTTTATTTTTCCTCAACAGAAAACTTAGACCATTTCCTTTAAGATCTTTGTGGGCACTTAGTAGCAAGAGGCATATCTATAAAAAAAAATATTTTAACTCAAAACCAAAGTTTTTAAATTTTACCATATGCACTATATTTTTTTTAATTGATGTTTTTTTTTTTGCTCAAAGAAAGCTTAGTTCTTTTCCTTTAAGAACTTTAGCGTGCGAAAATTATTTTTGGAAAGATTGAAGAAATAGCTATCTAATATCCTTTGGAAAATTTTTGCTAGGACCAATAGGTGAAAAGTTACACACATTTTAAAAAAACCCTGTATAACCAAAATGTCCAAATTTGACCCCCTCTAACTCCGGCAGTTCTTGACTGATAGAGCTGAAAATTTGTGTCTGGCCAACTATCCAATAGTACTAACCTTGGTGCAAATTTCATCCAAATCGGAAGACATCGATTTTAAAAATTGGGTCACTTCACACGAAATTGCCCATATTTATAAAGTGTAATGACCAAGTAGTCCACACTATTTTGGAATTGTATTTTATAAATTTATCTTTGTAGAATAAGCATTTTAAATAAATAAATAAATGTTTAAAAAAATATTTAGGTTTCATATCTGATACTAATATCCCCTACAGCGAAATCTAGTACTTATTCTCATATTTCGAGCCAAATCTAGTTGATTTTAACTAGATTTCCCATACAAAACAAAATCTACTTATTTAGTAGATTTCGGCAAAATCTACTCATAATCTAGTAAAAATAACAATACAACTATGTGTTTTGCAAAATAGTACTTAAAAATACAACGCTGCGCAGGAAAAAAACGACAGTTCGATTTAAAAACATGTACCCATTCCATTCTGCTAAAGGGTCCGCCAAATAACTTTTTTTTTTTTGAAAATGCTTTAAAAAAATATTTTCTCAAATTTCTTTTTTTATTTGAAAGTACAATCCGGTTAATAATGGGAAATAAATGATTATGCGTTTTCGCTTCGCTAAGGGGCCTGCGATCGACTTACAGAAGATGCCGATTTTGGCAAAAAAAATCATCTTTAAAGATGAAGCTCATTTTGATCTTGGCGGGTATGTAAACAAACAAAATTGTCGCATTTGGAGCACAGAAAACACGCACGCATACATTGAAAAGCCGACGCACCCAAAACGAGTCACTGTTTGGTGCGGATTTTGGTCCAGAGGCATAATTGGGCCATTTTTATCGGGCCATGTTGAACGAATTTTTGTTCACAAAAATTGAAGAGAAGGATATTGGCAACATTTGGTTTCAACAGGACGGCGCTACGTGCCACACAGCCGAAGCTACACTCGATGTTTTGCGCCTTGTTTTTGAAGATCGCATTATCAGCCGCAGAGCAGATGTCGTTTGACCACCTCGGAGCTGCGATTTGACACCGTTGGACTATTATTTGTGAGGTGCCGTCAAAGATAAGTGTTACGCCGACAAGCCAGAGACAATTGACGCTTTAAAGGACAATATTCGTGAAGCCATTGGTGAAATACAGCTGCACACAATCGATAATGTGCTTAATAATTGGACCGATCGTGTAGGCTACTGCATGGCCAGCCGAGGCAGCCATTTGAATGAAATTATTTTCTATTATTAACCGGAAGGATTGTACTTTCAAATAAACAAAGAAATTTGAGAAAATATTCAGTAGTTTTTTTTTTTTTAAAGTTATTTTGCGGACCCTTTATTTAGCAATTGTATGTAGTAATACATTTGCATTATTTTTTAAATCTTATATTCTACAAATGCTGACGTTTTTTTTTTTGCACCAACATTATTTCTGATTGGATCTTATTTGGTCTTGATGAAAACGATACTAAATGTCCTATATTTTTCATTTTTGTTTGGTATTAAACTAAATTTGAAAATATTATTTTCTTTTAAATTTCAGTCAGCTGCTTTTGTTATTAAAATGAAATCTTGCTACTGTCAAATAAATCCAATGTAAACGATCTAGATTTGAAATCTAATCTACTAGATTTCGCTGTAGTGTAAATGGGCTATAAGAAATAAATATGTATATGTAAAAAATAAATTAGGAAAAGTATAAAGAACATTATATACAAATATAAAAAAATTTACATACATACATACATAATTGGTCATTACAACCCTTCAGTCAGGATTATTGACCTAGTTTCTCACACCACTTATGTTGTGTGTGTTAATTTTATACATAAGTGGCGGGACATACAGTTTAAAGTCGACTCCGAACGACAGATTTTTTGAGAAACTTTTCATGGCAATTTTATTTACTCTCAGAGTTTTTGCCAGAAATCTGCTGAGAGGAAATCGCCGAAGAAATACTTTTTGCATTTTGTTTTGATGTCTGGCCTGGGGCTCGAACCCTGGCTTTACGTCTAATAAGCCAACACACTACCTACTAGACTACGGCGACACACTCTGGCTTCTCTTCAGTTGTCGAATAAAAAAAATTTACTCAAAGGAAAAATATATGTAGATAAGGATACAACGGCATTTAAAGATTAAAATCGCTATGTAATTTTCATCTAATTTTAACCTAAGGTCATCAACTACGTTCGGCTCCTAGCTTTAATAAATCCCGACTGCTTATCAGATAAGAAATTATTACTTTCATTTTATTTATTTGTCTTGCTGTGAGGTTTTTCATTACTTTAGACAGGAATGGGAGAATAGCAAATGGACTGAATTCGTTGTTGGATTTAGGAATGGGAATGATTTTCCATTGTTTCAATTCATCAGGGACGCGAACGAAAGTGAGAGACCGCCTTTTCTTTCGATATCGTGGATCTGACTGAAAATAAAACTACAAGTGCGTCCGCACACTAAGCATTCCAGTTTACCGAAAGAATTTACAGTAAACAAGAATTCTATTTCATACATATATCTCACCCATAATTTTTTTCTCTCTGTAAGTAAAAGCATAGCGACAGGACTTCTTTTTTCTTCAAATATTTAACAAGACTTCATGCTTTGTGTTTAGTTTCAATCTGTGCGTGTGATCACGTAGGTGAGAAAAATTGCTATGCACATCATTATGTCAAGTTTTAATTCTATATATCTGGAAGTTTGCTCACTCCCACTCTTAACACTGGAAAACCAGGACCCTCATACCCCTTTCTACCAAAAATTATGAAGGCGCTACTATCGGCAACTTTAAAAAACACCTTCCTCTCAACATGGATTTCGGGATTACTACCAACATAGCAAATGGCCTTAAACAACATAGAAAGAGCATTGGAACTATCTAATGCGTTTGATACAGTCAACGATGCTGATGGTTGATATACTTAATACCACTCTGCCTAATAATGTCAAACACTGGATTACCAATTACCTTTGCGTTATAATTATACAGCGGTGCTTCTAAGTGACACCAAATGGAATGAACTACAAGCCGAATAATTATTCTACTCGGATTGCGACTGTTGTGTCAAAATGACTCACGTGGATCACCTCCAAGAGGAAACAAAAATACACCTAGTCAGGAATTACAAATCCTCCTAACAAAACAGTTCCTAACGGTTTGTCACCTATCGAACCATACCAACTATTAGGTGATTACGGATATATGGCATTAAAATGCATCACAGAAGGAAATACCTGCGTGCATACCAGAGAACTGCATGAGTTGATTCACTTTCACTGTCCACCCACATGTAAGTTGCTTTTATGTTGTTTAACATCAATATGTTTTAATGATATTGCTTGCAGTGTTGATTCTCTAACAACTGAATGTAATATACTCACTTTTGTTTTTTAAGTACTGTTAGTATAAATAAATAAAAGATTCTTACTGTTGACATTAAAAAACAATTTGAAAGTCTATTTAGAAAATTCAATACAATGAATTCAGAATTATTAAGAAATGTTGAAAATGGAGTTTGGCATGTAAAAAGAAAGAAATGAAAAATAAATACGCTGCTAATTTAAATATTATTCACTTCACGGCTTGTTTCCTGTGTCCACCAACCAATTCTTGCCTAGATGAAATTAATTTGAAAGAAGTAAAAGCGTTTTGTATTTCCGAAATTAGGAAGTCTGTATCGTTTTCTACAAGTCCAATTCATTATTCAACATTTGATGAACCACCACTAGATTTCCAACCATTTTTCTCTAATTTTATTCAAACAAACCTATCCGCTACGGAAAGTATATCCGGTGAAGTAAATCGTTACAGTCATTTAGAAATGAATATTGATATTGAAATGGTCGCAAAACCACACTCCGGAATACCCTCGTTTACACAAACTTGCCAAAAAATTTTGAGTATTCCCGCAAGCAATGCAGCTTCCGAACGCGTATTTTCCGCCGCATGTAACATAATCACCGAAAAGCGTAACCGCATTGGTCTACAAACTGTAAATAACTTACTGACATATCGACGCCTCCATTCTATAACGTTCTAAGTGTACTTAGAACGTTTTTAATGTTTTTGCTACGTTCTCTAATTTAAATACTGTCAAAATTTGGTTAAGATGCGCCGATCCGTTCCGAAGTTATAGGGAAAAATTTACTTAGAATGCACATATAGTTGTACGTTGCGTGAAAACTTTGAGAGCTCATAACTCAAAACACACTCTTTCGACTTAGAATGTTATAGAACGGAGGCGTCGATATGTAACTTCTTCTTTTTTCCGAAATGTAAATAAGAAAATAAAAATTCAAATATATTTTGCATTAATTAATAATATTAATATTGCAGTAAATTATAAAATAAAACTCCTCGGCTCACTTGAAAATTTTACATAAAACAATATTTGTGAAGAGTTTTTTAAAAAGTATTCAAAACACTCATACTGATTCGTTGCTTTTGTGAATCATATAAATAAACAGAAGTAGCAAGCAGTGACAAGCAATTGTTGACAACAGGCTCAATAATATGAAACATGTATTAGAATATTTAATTTTTTTTACTGTCAATTGCTAGCTCAGTATTCATTTTAGAAAATACAAAACTATGCCATTTGATTCACAATCATGCAGTTCTCTGGTGCATACTAGGTGCTGGACAGTAAATTGTCCTTATTAACTTTGTCAGGGCAATATGATCGGAGGATACATTACAGGGATATACCCTATACAATTCAATATAGTATATACATATAGTCGAAATACTATGGCACTTCTTTACGACGAATATTTTTCGAAAATATTTACAGAAGGAAATAAAGATTGGTAAAGTCATCTATTAAATATGTAAGTCTTTCGTAAAGTATTTAAGAAATTAATAAAAGGAATATGTGATATTTACAATAATCATCATAAACAGTCAAACTAAGAAATGATTTTGTCAAAAATTCATGGATTTAAATAACTGCAAGAGAAGAAACTATAAAAAGGGGAATAATAAAAAAAATTATCGCATTTTATTAATAAAAAAATTTTATTACGACACATTGCACACTGGAAGAAAAATGTAGTATATAAGGTAAAACTTTTAATATAAACAAAAATTATTCAGGCCATCTTAGCGAGGAATAAACCAAATCGGAATTTAAATCTACAATATTGTTAGCAGTATAAAACACGATTGAATTAATCCAATTAGACCAGAGTTATTACCAGCCCTATCACGAATAACAATTCCGTGGGAGTTTTCACCCTTTTCCTCTTCCTCTACTATGAATGAACATTTTCCATTAAATTTCTTCGCTTTTACCTTTTATTTCGAGAAAATTATTGTCGAGAAATGTAATTCTTATGGAAATTAAAAATCTACTAAAATAGGGAATTAAATATAAACAAACAAATAATTCAATGCATACATAAAGCTCTACTTCCGAATCAGTGGAAGAAATCAAATGATAGCAATATTTAAACCGAATATATAAGTGAATCTTTTGATTCTTTTACCGTCAATAAATAAAATATTGGAGAAAGCAATTAAAGAGAAAATTTTAAATCTCAATAAGTTAAGTAACATTTTTCCAAATATTTAGTTTGAGAAGACAATACTTCTCCACCGGTAATAAAAATTAGTTAATACTACTTCGAAAGTGGATAATCAGCGAGTATGGTTCTTCCCAGTATTAAAACTGTTTTTAACTCTGTTCAACGTTCACATCAGGAAGGAACACCCTGTAAATTAGTTAGCGGTTCTTTTTTTTTCTTTTTTTTAGTTTTTTTCATATCTTTGCTTTGTCTTGAATTCTTCTTAACATTTTTTTTCTTACAACTTAACATTAAAGTAATTTTTTCTCATATTGACACTCTAGTTTCAACAGTCAAGACAAGTGTAACATTTCTTCTCAAATAAATAAAACATAAATTGTGAAATTAAACAAAAAGAAAAACAAATCTGTGAACAAAACAACAAAAGACTCTAGAATTGAAATTAATAAATTTGTGAAAAAAAATCATATAAACAAAAAAAAGACAAATTGAATTTAGACATAAAATTAAAAACAAACATTGTGCAAAAAAAACTGAACAGAATCAAATTACACAACAAATAAAATAAACATAAGTTGAATTTGAAATTATAAGAAATAATATTGTGTTTTATTTTAACAAAACAAAATCCAACGAACTTAGAACATAAAACAATAGACAGACTCTATGTTGCATCATACTGGTTTTATGCAATTATCTCAGCAAATGGATTATACATCAATCCTTTTAATTCTAAGTGTATAATACTTTCGAAAACCAGTTGGTCATTTGTCGCACCTCAATTGAGTATCAAGGGAAATAAAATCGACTTTGCAAATCTGTATCTTATCTGGGTATTGTTTTTAATGGCAGATTATTGTGATCTAATCTCATAAGCGTCATTGTTGGTAGAATTTATAGCATGCTTTGAAATTTATGGACTGCCATAGATTCAACTTCTTTTGCCATTCTTATGTAACTTGCTAATACGTACTTTATTCCTGTACTTTTATACGGGTGTGAAATTTTCACAAAATACGATAGTAATAACAACCGAAAACTCAACTTAGCAAGATAATATTTCTTAAGGTGCGCCGTGACCACATTTCTCATTTTTTGTACCAGATATTTAGTGTAAAATTTGATAACCTTTTGAAAATTAAATGCCTTATTCTGTTACATAAAATTATTAACTCGAAATAGCCGACATATTTTTTAAGCCGAATTAAGTTTGTTACCGGGGTGAGAAGATTATTCAACAACGGCACAAGCCAACAACGGTTCAGTCACAGCGACAGTTTTTTATACACCCAAGCCTTAGGAATTAAAGGTCTGCACAAATGTATTTGACTTCAAAAAGTACATAAGATCTAGCATACATGTACACTTATCCGAAGTATCCGAAGAAGAAAAGTACTCTTTTTTGAGAACAACAAAATTATCGAATAACTTCTTGTTGTTATTTGACTGCGTTCGCTTCATACAAATACATGTTCAACTTTCCTTCTTACTCGAAAATACCGGCACAAAACATGTCGAGTACAACGAGTACCACCAAACTTCACGTAGTACTTCAAATACCACAAAGAAGTTTGGCAAAGAAAAGATCTACACCAAAGACTATAAATATGTAAAGATGTTGCACACAGTGTAAAAAGTAACATGTACTCAGAGAACTTATTATACTCAGAGAACGTATTGTTCTCTTCTCTAAGCAATTTATTCTCATATGCGCGTATACGTGTGTGCATGTATGTATACATGCATTGCCAAATAAAATAATAAACAAACTGAAAGATGTCTTGTTTTCGCAAAATGTATGTACAAATAGCCTGTGGAAAACAAATATTACCGTTTGTTTTATTGTAGGGTAAGAATATGTGTTTTATTGTTGTAGAAATGAAATTATATCGATTCGCACCGAATTATGTTATTTTTAGGCTGTTCAATTATGTATGTATGCATTTATGTATGTACACACCTGGACAAAAAAATAAATACATTACCTTTCATTACATTTTTTTTATGAAAATTTCATTTGGCTGTAAATATAAATGGCAATTCTGTGCTATTTTTATGGTTCGATGTGTCAATACCATTTACAGTTAAAAAAAGAAACAGAAAGATCCTCCATTTTAAAATTTTGCATTTTTTATTCGTGGGGAGCTTTCGTTGTCTGGACAAAAAAATAAATACATTTGAATTTTTCAGTTTTTAACAAGTTTCTTTTAAAGGTTCGTTTGTTTTTTTAAAAATTCCCCTTTAGTTATTGTTAAATAGAAAGAAAAATATTTAATAGATGGGTCGAGGCAAGCATTGCACCGTCGAGGAGAGGAGAATTGCGTTAACGTTGAGAAATAAGGGAAAAAGTCTTCGTTTTATTGCTGAAACCTTAAATCGTTCTTTGTATTTTGTACAAAATGCATTGAAGGAACAACCTTCAGTTGAACACCGTGGAAGGCCAAAGAAAACCTCACTAACAACAGATCATCGCATTATTACTATGGCAAAAAAAGACCCCTTCATTTCTTCCAGAGCCATTTCTGCAGAGATTGGTAACATTGTTTCATCCCGAACGGTACGCAGAAGATTATATAGGGCCAATTTACCTGGAAGAATAGCCAGAAAAACTCCTTTGCTTCGACAAAAAAATTTAAAGGCACGGCAAACCTTCGCCAGAGTTCATTCAAATTGGTCCGGGCCAGAAGGTGAAAAATAGTGGCGCAATGTCTTATGGACCGACGAAACTAAAATTAATTTGTTCGGCAATGACTCGGCTAGGAACGTAAGACGCCCCAAAGGCAAAGAATTTCATGTTCGTTTTACTAAAAAGACAATTAAACACGGCGGGGGCAACATAATGGTTTGGGGTTGTTTTTCGTGGAACGGTGTTGGTCCTATACATCGAATTTCCGACACTATGACACGGTTTCAGTACAGGGACATTCTAGAAAATACTATGTTGCCCTATGCAAGCGAAAATATGCCTCTCAGATGGGTTTTGCAGCAGGATAATGATCCGAAGCACACCTCAAAGCTGTGTCAGAATTGGTTCAGGGATAATGATATTGTCGTAGTGGACTGGCCAAGTCAATCACCTGACCTAAACCCGATCGAAAACCTTTGGGGAGAGTTAAAGCGAAGAATAGGAAAAGAAAATTTCCAAAATAAGGATCAGCTGTGGACCTTTGTTCAGAAAACCTGGTACGAAATTCCAGTGGACACCTGTCGTAAATTGATCGCCAGTATGCCAAAAAGGTTGGACAAAGTTATTCAAAATAATGGTGAATACACAGGATACTAGTGAACTACACTTACAAATAACAAAAAAATAAAAAAAAATGAATTAGATATGCTTTTCTTGTACTTTAGCTAGGTGTATTTATTTTTTTGTCCACTTATGAAATCTGTTTTTAAACATTTTTTAGAAGACTTATTTTTGTTTATAATTTAATTAACTTTGTATATCGTAATTTTTATACAAATCATATAAGAAAAATAATTTTTGGCTACTTTTTCATTTATCTTCAATAAATATCTTATAAGAAACTGCAAAACAGAACTTTTATTAGTGTATTTATTTTTTTGTCCATGTGTGTATGTATTTTTCGAAGGCAAGAAATCTTATTTCTGAGAAGAGGTCTGCTCTTGGAACTAACGGAGCTACAATAAACAAATTATGTTTTTACACTCTAATATGAATAAAACAAAAATATACGAAGAAATAGAAAGTGATCTCTAGTTTTGAGTTTTATGGACATGAATTTTTAGTTTTTTTTTTAATTAAGGATTAATGTTTTTATGTTTTGTTTTTCTTTTTAAATAAATTCACAAATATTTAAGTTTTTAAAGTTCCTTCTCTTCTATATACATATACTTAACTTTATTTGTTACACTTATTACTTACATACTTTTATCATTTTAAATGATCTCTGAAAATATGAAATATAAACTATGTTTTTTTACGTTTTAGTAATTTTAAGTGATTTTTTTTGTTATTTTAATTGTTTTTAGTTCATTGAAAATAAAGAATTTTTTCAATCAAAAAGCCAAAAAAAATATTTTTCAAAAAAAATTACTATTTTCGATTTCTATTTTTTTATTTTAATGATTAATAAATATATGCCTAACATGTCGTTTGTTCATACACATAAGCATTTATATATAAAAAAAACATCAGTTATGTGGTGTTTTATGCTGCGAGTATTTGAAGTACCACATGAAGTGAACATAATTTTAGGAGTACTTGTTTTTGCGGATATATTTTTCAATGAGTACTCTTTTTACGGAACATAAGAAGCTTCGGATAAATACTTACTCGTATTTGTCTTGCACACATTCTCTTCTCTTCACTGCATGCGCTGTTAGAGAGAGAGTAAGTACTCTATTTATCCGACAACGAGTTGCACACATGAAGCAAAAAAGTTATTCGTTGCAGACCTCTATTAGGAATTCTCTACCAAGTTACATTAAAAAAGTTACGTTCAAAAAAAAGTTATTCAATTTATTTTCTTAATAAAATTTGTACGTGAGTAGTTTTTTTTTAGCAATAACTAAATGAAATTTTTACTTTTAATTTATAATATTTAATTAATTAATTTTAATTAATAATAATTATCTGTTCTATTTTTACACTAATTTTTTTATATTGACTTAGGTAAATACTATTTTATATTTTTCAACTTTTTTATTATTAGTCTTGATAGATTTTTAAACTGTTTTATACTTCATATGTTTTTGTTTTCACATAATATGTAATTATTGTTAATTTTTCTTTAATGCTATTTCTTATAGTTTGTTGTCTATAGCTGATTCTATACATAGTACCTTCATTTTATATCTTTTTGTATTATGATAATTATAAATAATATCGTTTATGAAGTTGTCATAATCATATTGAATTTTCTTAGTAATAGATCTTTTATTTTCACATTGAAAAAATAATGAAGTTTATGTAAAATCTGGTTGGCCCACGAGGTTTCTTTTATATATAATATTTTCACTGGTGTTATAACGAACAACATTTAGAATTAACCTTAATTAAATTAAATAAATACATTCAAAACGGTAAATTGTAACCAATCCCGAAAAAACTAAAACTTTACTTTATGAAGAAAAAAAATCTTTCTTTACGCTCCAAAATTCTATATAATTTTTGAACTATAACATTAACTTGGAGAAAAATGTTAAATATTTAGGTGTTATACTCGACACTAAACTAGCTTTTATTAACCACATTTTGTACATTGTGAACAAATTTAACAAGATTTCGTATATATTATACCCCTCAATAAACAAATAATCAAATCTCTCAGTTGAGAATACAAAAATATGTACATTAATTAATTATTAACCCGACGTTTTATTGCGCATTTACATGATATACGTCAGAAAATTGCCACAAAAAAGTTTCAAGCGATTCAAAACAAGCTTTTAAAAATGCTTTTTAAACTTCTGTTCACCTCTGTACACGCTCACTGGATTTCCTTATAAAGGGTGATTTTTTAGCTATTATCTTTTTAGCAACTCTGGTTTAAACAGCTCACGCACGTTTCGTGTTTTGTTTCACTGTCAAACATCTTCAGTTTGGTCTATAATTTAACCATGAATCGTCTTACAAACGAACAACGCTTGCAAATCATTGAATTTGGCATCATTGGACCGTACTTCTTCAAAGATGCTGCGAATCGTAACGTAACTGTGAATGGTGAGCGCTACCGTGAGATGATATCCAACTTTTTTTTGCCCAAAATGCAAGAGCTTGACTTACATGACATGTGGTTTCAACAAGACGGTGCCACATGCCACAATGGACTTATTGAGAGGCGAGTTCGGTGAAGATTTTATTTCACGTTCGGGACCGGTCAATTGGCAGCCTAGATCGTGCGATTTAACGCCTTTAGACTATTTTTTGTGGGGCTATGTTAAAGCTCATGTCTATACAGACAAGCCCTCTTTAATTAACGCATGGAAGACAACATTGAATCATTTATTCGTGAGATACCGGCCGAAATGTTGGCAAGAGTATGCCAAATTTGAGGCGCACTAGCGGTCAACATTTGCATGAAATAATCTTCAAACATTAAATTATATCAACCGTTCTATCGATTCAAATAAAGATTTCATGCATTCTTCTGAATTTTATGTTTTTTTTTGAAAAAATTTCCTATAGCTCTTAAAAAATCACCCCTTATTTAGTATTTAGAAATAAAATCATTTAACAGAAAAGCGATAAAAAATATATGTATGTATATAAATAAAAGAGTATATAAACAAGGAAAATTATATAAATAAAAAGGTATATAAATGGAAAAGTATATAAAAAAAAAAGAATATAAAAAAAAGTATATAAACAAGGAAAAGTATATAAATAAAAAGGGATATAAATGAAAAAGTATATAAATAAAAAAGTATATAAACAAAAAAGTACATAAATAAAAAATACATAACCGACACGCAAATGTAATAAAACGTTTTTAAGCACATTCTTGTAAACAACTTAAGTAGAGTTGGACAAGGTGCAAAAACGGGCTTCGAACGGTTGACATTTCCATCCTTAACTGTACACTAGACAGTATCAGTAAACTCTATGATTTGGGAAAGAAGAATGAATAATAAGAGTGAAAGGCATGTTTTTATTATATACGGTGAAGGACTTATGGTGGAACAAAAGCATGGGTGTTACATGTATTTTAAGCGGCCTTTGGGAAACTCGCGATTATGTTCAAGCATAAATTCACGCAATCAAAGAATGTGCTCAATTTAACATTAACACGCAGTACAGAGGACGATTTATCGGACCTCCAGGTCTGCACACGAGCTAGGCAGGGTTGGATTATTACCTTAATCCATGAAGTACAAGTATATCAACGCTACTTCAACAATAAACAAATGGTAGTAATGTTGAATTATCAGCTGAAATCACATTTTTTTATTCCAGACAAGTGAAGATTGAGAAGAATTTATAAGAATACGAGAAGTCAATCAGACAAAACAAATTTGAACGGAGCATTACAAGGCCTAAAGAATTGCATCAAAGAATAGAAAGATTTGCTATAAAATTATTTGAAAAATATGTCTCATCTGGCTAATGACAATGAACATAGTCTATGGAAGGCATCAAAATATTTAAAACGTCGCATAAAAAATACCCAAGTGAGGATCAAATTCCAGTACAGCGAATGCGTTCAAAGAACACTTAGAGACCACGACCACTCTTAATCCTTGTAAATACCCCACTTATAAATTTTTAGATTTTTCGTGTCAGATGGATCTTCATATACGACCTATAATATTAGCTGACGGAAAATAAAGAAATGGTATTAGTGAATCAAACAATAATAAAACCTCAGGATGCGACAGCATTAATTCCATAGTGTTTAAATCCTTGCCAAAAGAGAACATCATTTCTCTTACAATTATATTTAACTTCTGAGATTAAATAATTTTCAATTCAAGAAAAAAATTTGCAAAAATTACCTATAATGGTATTAGTTGGCGCATACTAGAAAATGAAGTTGCATCTTTCAGGCCTATTATGCAACTTTTCGAAAAATTTTGAGACCTTTTTTAAAAAGATTACTACCAATATTGGACAAATAAAACATTACCAGACTATCAGTTTGGATTTATACACAAACATAGTATTCCCCCAGAACAATATTCCTGGATTGTTGATAATTCTGATTCACTAGAAAGAAATTTGTACCGTTCTGCTGTATTTATTGATGTTAAAGAAGCATTTGTAGAATTTGGCACGTCAGATTTCAATGTAAATTGAAAAACTAATTTTTCCGGGGCTATATCTGCAGAGATTTTTATTGATATTAGTCCAGCAATAGTTAGACGCTGCCTTGTGGGAGCGAATCTTTCAGGAAAAATTGGCAGAAAATGTCTCCTAATGAGATAATATGGGAAATTACGACTTGCTAAAAAGAATTTACTTTTACCCTGGAAAAATGGTGGAAAAAGTACGAAATATGATCCAACAAAAATAAATTCGTTTGGAAACGACGACGAATTCGTATTTATAAATTAATTTGTTTCACCGCTCCCTCTCTTTCGGACCAAAGAAGATTTGAATGTTTAATTTTTTGTCAACAAGATTACCTGTGTGATTTACTTTGATCTGAGACGAAATTCTTTCGTTCGTTTTTGTTTAAAGCATTTTGCACAGCTTTTCACTATTTCTCTCAATGATTTTGCGGCCGAAATCTTTTCCGGACCAGACCGAACCACAAGCCCTAAAGAATTGTATGCAGTCTGATGTAGAAAGTAAGTAGATTTAATTCAGATGGCATCAACGACTTCTGGTCCAATAAGTGTAAAACTAATCAAAAACGTCAGGTAATGACGAGCGTAAAGCAGGATGGAGCTACAATAATAATTTGAGACCGTTTCTCAGAATTTAGTGTTGGCACACTAGCCTTCGTTGAAGGTATAATGAATAAAGATATATGCCTACATATTCTGAACGAAAATTTGACAGTCTTAAATGGGTCAAAGGGAGTTTGCTGAGCAAGATATTTTTTTTTGGCACGCTAAAGTCCTTAACCTTAAAAAGAAATCTTGTAAAATGACGCCCCCAAAAGCCCTTAATCTAGATCTCAATGAAATTGATTCGATTGTGAAAACATCGTCTGGGATGATATGAATTGACAGCTATGTGGAACGATATATCAATCGAAACGTCAAAACTTAATAAGCCTATTCGAACGTGTTGCTACAGCCTTAAGAACAACGAAGGAATACTTCTAATTATGGCATATTCAAAGGGAATTAAAATGTGGTACAAAATAAAATACCATACCCAACTAAATTTAGACATAAAAATTACCTTATTATTTACTGTTACTTTTTTCACTTTCAACCAAAAATATAATTAAAAAAAAAAAATTGTGTTCAATTTTAATCTGTGTGTAGAGCACAAAGGGAAAATCTGTTTTTTTTTTTTCATAAAACTGTGTTTCACAGAATAGCACAGAAACGAAAGCAATGACATTTGAAAAAGGCTCATAACATAAATACATAGCCCAAACTAGAGGGAGAAAAAAAATGTTAAAAGTTTTTGCGAAGCAACAGATATACAGAGTGAAAACTGGCGGATAAAGTGGAAAAATTAAATGTAAATAAACATTTATTTTGTGTTAAAAAAGGGAAAATTTAGAATTTTTTTTAATTTCTTCAATGAAAATTTTAAATATTCGTAAATATTTAATCATTAATCGAAATTTGTATGGTTTTTGGTCATAATGAATATAGTTTCTTGTGCAAAAGAAGCTAAATATGTATATCAAGATCATATAAGACATATTCCTTATAAAATTTTTTTCTTGCAGAACTTTGTGTATATTACCAGTATTTATTAATTTCTTGAATGAAAAAGTTAAAATTCGGTATTTTTTTTCATTATTAATCGAACTCTTAGCAATTTCTCTTTAAGATGAAACAAGTTCCGTGTGTAAAAGATAAGTAAAAAGAAAAATATACAAAATATATACTCATAACATTTTTTTTCAGGAGCTTGTGAATATTCCTCTAAATTGGTTAAATAAAATACTAAGTTAGTGACGACCGATGAAAGGTGTCATAAAAAATACATTAATTCCGAATTACGTTTCCCTAATAAAACGGTTCATCTCCTTTCAAATTATTCTAATATTCTACAAAAATATCATAAATTTCTACCAAAATAGAATAATAAAAATCCACCCCGAAATCTAAAAAAAACATAAACAAAACAGACAGGCAGTCAGAGAGGGACAAACTTTTTGGTAATATTCGCTGTCTCTTTCAAATTTGGCCTATGCTCCTGTCAAATTCGTTTCGTTTCTGTGCTATTCTGTGCTGTGTTTCATTTAAAATATCTGTGTTTGAGTTGCTATTGTTCTGTTACATATTTCTTTTATTTTTTTTTATTTTTGCGAAAATAATAATTCGCCACAAAATCAATCTTATCTCTCAAAAGTAATATAGAGATAGCTAGTCATTTGAATAATTATTTTGTAGATAGTATTAAGGAAATAGGAAACTCGATCGAGAATGTGCAATACATAAATAATGTAATAATGGTAAATCAAAAATTTAAATTCCGTGCAATATCTATGTTAGAGCTTAAGGAGATTGTAGAGTCTGAATGATAAACCGGATTATTCTAAGATATCGAAGAAAATGATTATTGATAACTGGAATATAATTGGAACAATTTTATTGCGTATAATCAACAAATCTCTTGAAAATGGCGTGTTTCCGGACAATTGGAAAGAAACAGTAGTAACACCAATAAGAAAAGTAGCCAACACCATTAAATGTGAAGAATTTCGACCGATTAACTCCTTAAAAACATGTGAAAAAATTTTGGAAAAAGTTGTGAAGGAACAATTAGAAGAGTATCTTGGAAAATATTCACTTCTTTCGAAGTTCCAATCTGGATATAGAAAGGGGTTTTCATGTGAAACTGCAGTTAACTTTGTAATTAATCGATGGAAGAAAATAGGAAAAAGTAAGAAAATAAGGGCAATATTTTTAGATTTTAAGAGAGCGTTTGAGACAATCGACAGAAAAATCATGATTGAAAAATTGTATTTATATGGAGTGCAAGGTGCTGAGCTCGAATGGTTTAAATCATACTTGAGCAATAGAAATCAAATAACAAGTATAAACGGAGTAAGATCGCAGCCTATTGAAAATGAACACGGTGTTCCACAGGGATCCATTCTGGGTGCTTTACTATTTAGCATTTATATAAATGATATGCCCCAGATTTTAACTGGGAGCGAAATTACTTTGTATGCGGATGACACACTGATATACACAATAGGAGACACTAAAGAACAATGCACAAATAAATTGATGAATGATATGAATAATATTAATGTTTGGCTGAAAATGAATAAATTAAAATTAAATGAAATCAAAACAAAAATCATAGAAATTAACATGACTAATGAAACAGAATTTAAAATAAATGAGAAAATTATAGAAAAAGTTAATGAAATTAAGTACCTGGGATTTATAATGGATAAAGAACTTAAATTTAAAGAGCACATACAGTACATCTGCAAAAAAATTGGTAAGAAGATTGGATTTTTCAAAAGAATCCGAAAGAATATCTCTACACTAACGGCAATTAATATCTACAATACGATAATAAAACCACATTTTGAGTTTGGGTCAACAATCCTCTACACTTGCTGTAATGAATCTCAAATCGAAAGACTACAGAAGTTACAAAACAAGGCAATGAGAACAATATTGAAATGTACCAGATACACGTCTGTTCGACTCATGTTGAATACACTAAAGTGGTTGAGCATAAAACAGAGGTTAAAATTAAACACACTTATATTTATCCGAAAACTTAAACGAGGAAAGGCGCCAGAATACTTATGCGAACAAATAAGATATGTTGGAGATGTTCAACCCTATAGATTGAGGAATGTGGAAGACTTCAGATTGCAACATGTTAATACAACGGCAATGCAACTATCACTCTTTTACTCTCTGTCAAATAATATTAAAAATGAACTGAATGATCATGAATTTAAAAGACAATGTGTAAATTTTGTTAAAAATGATGTAAATTAGAGAAATATTTTATGTAAATCTATATTTATATTATTGTGATATTTCAAAGTATTCAAGAATACTAATAAAGATAATAATAATAATAAAAAGTTTGGGCTATTTGTCAGATAAAAAACAGTTTTATTTTAACTATTTTCTTTTTACGTCCGAATTCAAAAAAATCCTAATTTTTACTTCAATAATTTTAAGTGAAGATACAATACATGTATCGTGTTTTGTCCTAAAAATGTACTTATTTTCCAAAATCGTTTACCGTTCTATATCAACCATTAATAGTATTCAGTTAAGGAATTTATTTTCTTGGAACACGATCAGCAAGCGAGTCGGGTGTCGGTATAGAATGCACGCGACTACAAAACAGTAAAACAAAGAAATTAAAATGGCCGCAAATAGAATAAAATATACGGTTATGTGTGTGCACTACTAACACATTAGATTATAAGCAATGCATTTACTGTACTTTAACTCTAGCTTTTTATAACTTTAGACCTATTATTTACTATCATGATTTAAGAAATAAAGACAATTTTAAAAATTAACAGAACTGAAATCATTCAACTAATTCATTAATGTAATATGTATTAAACACTTGTTGCTTCCACATAGAAAAGCGTATACGAATTAGATTTTTATCCTCGTAGTACAGCATATATATCCTTTATAGTATAGCTACGCACATATTTTTAATTCCGAATGGTTTTTATTCAGAAATAAGCAAGATATTAAAAATAACGTACTAACAACTCAGAAACATTCTAGTCCAAAAAGCTTAATTACTTACAGTTTGAGGAGTTTTTCTTCCACGACCTCCACTAGCTCCTGAGGGATTGTTTGAACCAGCTCTTCCACGCGAGCGCCCAAAATTTCCGGATTGTTTATCCATTCTTTTTTTTTGCAAATTTTTAATTAATAAATTCAAACAATCAACGATAGAAAGGAAAAATGCAACTGTTCACTTTGAAGAAGCGCCTACTTCTTTGAAATATTAAACAACATACGCGAAGAAAGATTAAATCTTGATATTAACAGTTTGCAACTCTCCGCAGTGATGCCAGAGAAGTTGTAAAAAATATCATCAACGAAGTCTACAATAAAAATCCTTTGTACACTGTAAAAAATTGGTTTTAGAATCAATTAAAAATAATTTTCGATTACAAACCCAGGCGATTTCATAAAAGTTGTAGCGGCAATTGAGTTGCAACATTGCATTTGTTTGTTTTTTATTTTTACTACCTTCTGTGATAAAATAAATAATAATAATATTGTGTTTTTTTTTTAATTTGAGTAATAAATGAAGGAAATATATTTATAAAAGTGAAAATAAATGAACTAAAACATGTTTTAACATATCTATTTTCATGGCTAATAATATGTAATATTCTATATTATCATCTTAACTGAAATTAATTTATATATATTTTTCTATCTAAGCCTACAGTTACACCTTACAGTTTTTCTTTTAATATTCTTAATATAGTGTTTGTAAAAATTCAGTAATACTGATAATTATATCATAGACTGCACACTACTTGGAATACATATTTATTTTTACGATGACTGCGTAAAAAAAACAATGCTTAGAAATTTTTTTAAATAAAATGTTTACATACATCAATTGCTTTCTTAAATGAGAAGTCAAAAACGAAAAATGATAACATTGATAATCAAGTTGCTTTCAATTTTGGAATTGTGTTCATTACACGCCTTTAAAAAAAACTAATGGAGGTGAGTACTTGTAAAGTTGCTTTGTTCTTCTTTCGTCATTTATAGATGAATGCATACACACCAAAAGAAAAAAATAATAAATCAAATATTGTTATAGTCAACTTTGAACGTGAAAAGTGAGACAAAGTTTAAAAGAAACGAGAAAGTAAGCATTAGAGTTTCCGCATTAAACTTGGAACGTTCTAAAGTTGTCTTGATAGCTACTCCGACATTATTGACAATAACTGTATTGTTGTAGGTATGGATCACAATATAAGCAGTAACGAATCGAATTTGACAGGAGCATAAGCCAAATTTGAAAGAGACAGCAAATATTACCAAAAAGTATTTCTGTCTCTGTCTAATTCTCTCTGTTTTGTTTATTTATGTTTGTTAATTTTTAGGGTGGGTTTTTATTTTCTATTTTGGTAGAAATTTATGATATTTTTGTAGAATAATAGAATAGTTTTGAAAGGAAATGAACTGTTTTATTGGAGAAACGTAATACGGAACTAATGTATTTGGTGACACCTTTCATCGATTGTCCCTAACTTAGTATTTAACCAATTTAGAGGTATATTCACAAGCTCCTGAAAAAAAGTTATGAGTATATATTTTGTTATATTTTTCTTTTTACTTATCTTTTACACACGGAACTTGTTTCAACTTAAAGAGAAATTGCTAAGAGTTCGATTAATAATAACAAAGTTACCAAATTTTAACTTTTTCATTCAAGAAATTAATAAATACTGGTAATACACACAAAGTTCTGCAAGAAAAAAATTTTATGAGGAATATGTCTTATTTGATCTTGATATATTTAGCTTCTTACTTACCTTTTGCACAAGAAACTATATTCATTGTGACCAAAAACCATACAAATTTCGATTAATGATTAAATATTTACGAATTTTTAAAATTTTCATTGAAGAAATTAAAAAAAATTCTATATTTTCCCTTTTTTAACACAAAATAAATGTTTATTTACATTTAATTTTTCCACTTTATCCGCCAGTTTTCACTACGTATATCTGTTGCTTCCAACACACTTGCTTCGGACAAACTTTTAACATTTTTTTCTCCCTCTAGTTTAGCCTATGAATTTATGTTAAGAGCATTTTTCAAATGTCATTGCTTTCGTTTCTCTTTGTTTTGTGGTATGGATTCTATGTTATAAACACAATAGAGGCAACGCAACAAATGATTCTTTGCATTTAGGCTAATTTATATTATTGTTCGCAGCAATCAGAGATAACGCTAACAGTGAGAGGATTTGTGTTAGCAATAAGAGGATTAGCGCTATCAATATAATAATACACATGAAATACATACATAATTGGTCATTGCAACCCAGTCAGGATTATTGACCTAGTTTCTCACACCACTTATGTTGTGTGTGTTAATTTTATACACAAGTGGCGGGACCTACAGTTTAAAGTCGACTCCGAACGACAGATTTTTTGAGAAACTTTTCATGGCAATTATGAAATAGGGGTTTAAAAAACTAGATGTATGAAATTTAACGCTAAAGAACATTTTAGTGACATCATTGGTAAAGAATTAATGAACTGTTTATTTATTTTGCTTATGCTTTGCTGCTATAGTGTTTTCACACCTAAAGTTAAAACCTGATTTTAGCATTAAAACCATAATCAGCTGATTTTGCGTTCACACTTCAAGTTTTCTTAAATCTGGTTTGAAATTCATGACATTTATGACTGCGCAACAGCTGTTTTTGTTTTGATTTAGTTTTTTCAGCCGATTTTGCGGTCATACTATAGGTTTCCTTAAATCTGGTTTTAACATTTATGACATTTATGACTGTGCAACAGCTGTTTTTGTTTTTATTTTGTTTTTTTTTCAGCTGTTTACAACATTTCTATGTTTTAGTACATCGAAAACAAGGTGGTATTTCATAAAACCTACTTAAAACCAATTCAAAAAAGGTTTTAAAAAGGTTTTAATATAATAATTTTGTATGGTAAAACCAGGTATTATTTATGGTTTTAACGTTAAAACCAACTTTTACGTTAAAACCACTCTGTGTGAAAACACTATTAGGCTTCAATCTCAAAATTGCTATGCTTGCTGCGTTGCGTTTATTGTGTTTGTGTTTGTTGTACTTTCTGCATTCCGGCTGTTGTGTTTATAGCATAACTTTGTAATTTCTGTGATTGTTTTAAGTCCTGATACACTTAATTTCTCGTATACTTTCTTCAATCAAATAAATATTTTTTATTGTTGGATTGGACTCTGTATCTGCTTTAAAAAACATAAGTTAACAAAAATTAAAAAATTTATATAAACGTGGATGCAAATAATAATAACAAACCTGAAGATAAAACTAATTAAATATATTTACTTATAAACTAAAAATTTAATTTAATACTGGTCAGCAGTTAAATTGCAAAGTAGTATTAGATGTAATTGAATATGTGGACCTGATAATCATAAACAGTTTGGAAATAATAGTTAATTCTTAACTCTTTTAGTGATAATTTTCAAATATTTTGCATAAATGGCGAACGGATGCCCTCGGCTTCTCACTGAACCCTTGACAGCAACACATTGTGGCCAGTTCACTATCTATTTTAGTTACTACAAGATATCCTTCACTATGACCATTATGGAACTCGTTTAAGACTTCGTTCGTCTTGCAGGACTGTACTGCTATTTAGTTGGTTGATTTTTTGTCATCTGTGCTTTCTCAAGCTTCAGTTACTCTAACGTAACGGAATGTAACCGCAACAATAAGAAACAGCTGATCGTTTTTTTTTGTATAAAACAATACGAATGGTTATAGAAAAGTAATGCTACGTAACCGGAACGAACGGCTGACGAAAATCCTCTACCGAATCCTCCACGTGGGTGTCGACTGATAATGGTGGTTGCCCGATGGAGTGTCCACCAGCCAAGGGGGGAGTCCACACTCATTTGATCGTAGGGTCGGATGAATTGTGGCTCTCACCATAGGATAGAGGTATGGGCTCAGCGGATACCTGCTCAGGTGGACCTTCCCCCTATCCGCAACTCGTGGGACCAAAATGTGAATAATGAAACTAAGAAAATAAAGCAAAATCTCAAAAACACCTCCACTAGGGAGGACGAGAACGGAACTCGTAAAAATCTGAGTACGGGTGTTAAGCCGACGCCCGTCTCCACAAAAGAGGTAAAAGACTTGGTTGATGCTAAGGCAGACCAAGAACCCAGTACCTCAAAAGATAATAAACAACAACAAGCCAAAAGCGTCGGCCTTTCCAAAAGCAAGGTTGCTCCAAAAGCCGGACCTTCGTCCAGCAAGAGTGGCCTTGGTAATGTAAAGGTTGACATGGCTCCAAAACTAAAAGAATCGAAGCAGCGGTACAGGGAGCGATTGAGCGCTAAGCGGGTTCTAGACAGGATTTCCAAATCTCAATATATAACCGCACGCAGCGCGAAGTGCAATCACTGGCCTGGGCCAAGGAAAAGCTCGATGAACTCGATAAAACGTCTGCCACGGAGGCGGCTGTCAAAAGACAGCGATCTTCTGAAGGCGACGCACCAGGCGCTAAAAAACCACACAGCTCGCATCGCACCAACATCTTATACAGTTAGGCGCTAAAAGACAGCATAGAAATGGCGGTTGTAGATCGCTCAGATCCAGATGGCAGTATTACACCGTCGAACTGGAGACTTGTAGCAGACGCCCTTGCGGACGTTTTTCTAGAAGTAATGGAGGAGAATCCGGGACCAGTTCCAGTTTACCAGATGTGTGGCTGGCACCAAGGACACGTGAAGTTAGTAACGTGTGCCGATAAGAGAGCCCTGGATCTCTTCTCCATCGCCATAACGAGGGTAGGTGAAATCTGGAAGGGCGCCAAATTAGAAGTAGTGCCCAAGGATGCTGTTGCGCTATATTTGCTTATTTCTTTTATTATATTTATATATTTTATATTTACATTTATTTTGTTATATATATTTCACTTATTTTCCTTAAATTAAATGTATTTTGTACTTAAATTAAATAATTGAATATTTTGAATTGCATTAAATAATACTTATAAATAATAATGAATTTGTTAATATTATAATTAGTACCGCCCTAATATTAAGTTAACTTTAAGTTCAATGAACATATAGCAAGCAGGCAAATCTTATGCGCCAGTTACCCATACGTAACGTAACGTACCGTAGCAAACGTTCTCTTTTTAGCATATGGAGAACAATGTAAACGATTACCGAAACGTTCTCTCTCGTTAGCAAAACGTAGCGATCTGTATAAAGCCCCAGTTATGCATCCGTAACGGAACGTAACCGCAACAGTAAGAAACAGCTGATCGTTTTTGTTATGTATAAAACAATACGAATGGTTATAGAAATGTAATGTAACGTAACCGGAACGTAAGAATCTGTAAAAAATAGAATTTTCTTACATTTTTACGTGACATCTGTTTAGCAGTGTTAAAAACATGTCAATATAAAAAACCACCAAAACCTAAAATTGAAATTATAAACAGAATTTACATTTGGTACGTGTGTTATGTTTGTCTGTATGTGGAATTCTCTTTAAATAAAACTCCACATATTCTAAAAATCCAAATTATAATTTATTTCATTATTAATTTTTATAATATAAAATAAAAATAAACACTATTTTACTATTACATTATGTAGGTAGTGTTTATTTTTATTTAGAAAAATATAGTTATCGATTTTTAACTAATTAAACTAATTATTTAATTTGCATTGAACTTTTACTAGAGAAGATAAAAATGTTTTAACATTCTTACAAATTTGGTTTCCGAAGTACCTGATCTGTTTCTGTAGGATAAACAATTTCACTTGCTCGTCTATTTAAATGCAAAATATAAACAAAATCACTAAATTTTGTGTCTGTGTTTCCCTCAACAAACAAACACAAACTAAATTGAGTGTGTTTGTGTGAAAGTGAAATTGTTTGGCTTACAGAAACAGTACATAAAACTTTTAAATACTTAAATAAAAAATCGTTAAATTGAACCTAAAAAGTCTGTAGTGATAACACTGGTTAATAGCTGAATTAAAGCAAAACAAAAGGCGCCATATTGAAAGTGATAAAAGAGTGAAGACAAAGTTTTTAAAATCTGAAATTAATATTAAATTTTGTATAAAAAACAATAATAAAATAAAAACTCAAACCCAAAAACATGACTTCTATATCCATATCTGAATTTTTGTCTTTTAGTTTTTGCAATTTTTATTTCTTTATTTGTTTTTCTTTATTTCTTTTTTGTTTTGTTTACATAAAAACATATGACACGTTTTTACGATCTATAATTGCACTTACATTTTTACGTTCCGTACACGTTACATTACGTTACTGTTACATTCCGTTACGGTAGCATAACTAGGGCTTAAAACAGAATTCTCCCACGTTTTTACGTGACATTTGAACATGAGAGATGATGAGCAGTGTTGCCACGAAAAAAAAAATATTGTAACCAACATTTGTGAAAAAAAACCCCAAATAAGGAAAAATATACATACATACATAATTGGTCATTACAACCCTTCAGCCAGGATTACGACCTAGCTTCTCACACCACTTATGTTGTGTGCGTTACTTTTATACATGAGTGGCGGGACCTACAGTTTAAAGTCGACTCCGAACGACAGTTTTTTGAGAAGCTTTTCATGGCAATTTTATTTACTCTCAGAGTTTTTGCCAGAAATCTGCTGAGAGGAAGTCGCCGAAGAAATGTTTTCATATTTTCGTTTTGATGTCTGACCTGGGATTCGAACTCGGGCCTTCAGTCTAATAAGCCAACACACTACCTACTAGACTACGGCGACTTCAATTCAGGAAAAATATAATCAAAATTAAATTCGCATTTTTTTTATTTTATTTTATTTTTTTTTTAATTTAAGTTATAATAGAAAAAAAAAAAAGAAACAAAAATAACAAAATAAAATTATGTCTTACTAATTAATTAATTTTAACAAACAACACAAAAGCTATTTTTATAAGAAAAATAATAAGCAAATCCGGAAAAATCTACACATTGAACAAAAAAGTAACTAAAAACGGCAACAATGATGATGAGTGCAAATGTTTGTATACCAATTTCTTTGCATTGTGTTATGTTCGTTTGTGTGTTGCTTTGTGTTTTGTTTCGTTTTTATTTAAATTTTTCGTTGACATAGGCCCCGTTTTTAACGTTTCTATAACTACACAAACGTTTTTAAGTTACGTTACGATTTTACGTTTCTTACGTATGTATGAGTAACCAGCCCCTTAACAACGAAGTTACTGAATAGAATTAAACAGTTAGAATTAAGTATATAGAATATGTTAGGATTAAGTAAAAAGAGAAATAATAAATTAGTTGAATAATAGAATCATACTCAATCGGTATTTTCATCTCAAACGGGTTGGTCTTTTCGGTTAGTAATTTAAAGTGTCCGATAATAAATAATAAAATTATAAATTGTTGAATTTAATTAATTCCTTAAAAAACATTAAGGATAAACAGAGGCCATACCTAGTAGACCCAGAACACGCTCATGGATACCTTTAACTCCAAAGGAGCCGGAAAATGTGCAATCCAAAGTTACCAACACACAATTGGAAGATTGCAAAGCTAGAGGATCGCCATGGATCTCGCTATGCGACCATCATAGTCAATCAGGAATCCCTGGAGCACCTAGCAGAATGCAATGGTGTGGTGGCTTTTGGATTTGAACACATTATCCTAAAGGTATATAAAAAGGATAACCACCCCATGGAGTCGGGTGACAACGCCCCTCAGGGGGACGAGCTACAAGACGAACACATGGGCGGATCGGACGAAGAAGAAAAGGAGAGTGATAACCTTACAGCATCCTCAACACAGATCCATAGCCGAGAGTTAGCTCTTTCTCTTCCACTGGATCGGATATAGCATCTGTCTTTGATATGCTGCTGAGTGAATCTCAACTCCTAGACGAGGCTGATCAGGAAGATGATGGCTTGGATACAACTGTCGTGGAGAGGAAAGAGGATGAAGCAGACCATCCGAGTAATCCAATTAATAAATAAAAAAAATAAAAAATCTCAGCATCGGCTGCACTGCTTCTCCGGCTGGCAAACAGAGGAGAAGACATCGCCCTAATCCAAGAACCATGGTCTATAGCCAACAAGGTTTGTGAATTAGGGCTCAAAGATTATAGGCTGGTTCACGCCAAACTTATAGGTAGGCCCAGATCCTGTATACTAATTAAAAATAACTTAATAGCATATTTGCTCCCTTCTTTTAGTAATGAAGACCTAACTACGGTTGCGACGGAGATAAATGGAAGGCAGTATTGGATCTCCTCCAGTTATATGCCACATCCAGCCGAAGATCCTCCACCAGATCCAGTGAAAAGACTGGTCACCAGAGCCAAGCGCGCTAAAGTTGGCCTGCTCATTGGATGCGACGCCAACTCTCACCATACCATATGGGGCAGCACGGACGTTAATAACGGGGTGAGTCACTATTTGATTTTATAATCTCGAATGATTTAATAGTATGCAACGTGGGTAGCACGCCCACGTTTATAACCAAAAGTAGAAAAGAGGTACTGGATATAACCATTGCCTCAAGAAATAGTTCTGATGAGGTCAGAGATTGGAAAGTTTCTGAGGAGCACTCCTTCTCTGACCATAGATACATTGAATTCCCTCTAGATAGGGAGATCAGAAGTATAAGGATGGCTAGGAATCCCAGGAACACGAATTGTGATGTCTCTGATCGTCTTGTTAATCTGGGCATAGTCCACTTACGCACAGCAGGATTGATAGTGTTTTGGAACTGGAAGCTATATATATTAGAGGCTTTTAGGAAAGCATGTCCAAAGAGGGTCAGCAGAGGGGGGCACAAACCTCCGGGATCTGGACAGGATCCCAGGAACACGAATTGTGATGTCTCTCATCGTCTTGTTAATCTGGGCATAGTCCACTTACGCACAGCAGAATTGATAGTGTTTTGGAACTGGAAGCTATATATATTAGAGGCTTTTAGGAAAGCATGTCCAAAGAGGGTCAGCAGAGGGGGGCACAAACCTCCGGGATCTGGACAGGCGCAGGAAAGAGGCGCGTAGACTTTTTAACGCGGCGAGGAAATTCGGTAATGCGGAACATTGGGAACAATATAAAGTGTCCCTAGGCGACTACAAGAAAAGCTTGCGACGCGCCAAGAAAGATTCGTGGTGAAGCTTCTATAGTAATATGGAAACTATCAACGAAACCTCCAGGCTAAGGAAGATTCTTGCGACAACGGCCTTCGTACCGAGTGTACTACAAAAGACGGATGGTTCGTGGACCAACTTGGAAAAGGAAACTTTAGAGCTTCTCGTGAATACGCACTTTCCACTGGGACAAAACTTGGATATGCAGGTGGGAGTCTTGGAAAACGGTTCACAGAAAGACTACTATTCAATCATGTCTGTAGGGGAAATCAAATGGGCAATAAATGGATTTAAACCGTTTAAATCCCCGGGTCCAGACAGAATATATCCAGTCCTACTACAACGTCTGAAACTGGAACACGTCGCGATACTTAGAGAGATGTTTTCCGCCAGTATTCGGCTAAACCACATACCGTCGGAATGGTGCAAAGTGGGAGTGGTCTTTATACCGAAGGCAGGGAGAAACTCTCACACCACACCTAAGGATTTTAGACCTATAAGTCTCTCTTCTTTCTTGCTGGAAACCATGGAGAGACTCATTGATGTCGAACTACGCCAGACCTTAGATGGAAATCTGCTATCTAGGCAACAGCATGCGTACAATAAGGGAAGGTCTGATGACACTGCCTTACATAGCCTAACGTGTACGACAGAGAAATCGCTGGCACGGAAGGAGTATACCTTGGCTGTTTTTCTGGATATAGAAGGAGCTTTCTATAACGTGGAACTGGGTGCTATTTTCGGTGCACTAATAAGACACTCTGGTGAACTGGATATCCAGACTACTATGTGGGAGAACAATCCACCCGACGCTGGGGTGCTCGCTCATCACCTGAAGGGATGAACTCATCATCGATGGGAAGGGGAACTCCACAGGGTGGAGTACTCTCCCCTCTCCTATGGAACCTTGTGATAAATGAGCTTCTAGTGATGTTGGAAAACGTGGGATGCTGGGCGATTGCCTATGCGGATGACGTTGTTCTCACTATTTCAGGCAGATTTGTCAACACTATCAGAGACAGGATGCAACTTGCCCTAGGAAAGGTTATCTAGTCGTGGTTTGGGTGTTAATCCCGGTAAAACGGAGATCGTACTCTTCACGAGAAAATATAAGCCTCCACCTTTTCGTCCACTGAGATTGTATGGGGCGGAACTTGAACTCAAGGAGGAAGCGCGCTTCTTGGGCCTTATACTGGATAGGAAGCTATCGTGAAAACCAAATATCACTAACAGACTGAGGAAAGCCTCCATCGCCCTCTACGCCTGCAACAAGGTGTTGGGGAAGAAATGGGGTCTGAGACCTAAGATGACTCACTGAATCTACACAGCGGTGGTCAGACCTATCCTGACCTACGGATGCCTGGTGTGGTGGGAATACCTAAATAGGGCAACGAACTTAAACCTGATACGCAGGTTACAACGATCTGCTTGCATAATTATTAGTGGTGCCCTGCGCACTACTCCTACGATTGCTCTGGAGATGATCTTATACTTTCTACCGCTTGACCTATACTGCAGAGGTGTGGCGGGTACGGTTAGTAGACGTCTTTGGGCGACTGGGCAATGGCATGCATCGAGCATTGGTCATACAAAGATACTTGAAAAAATTGATCTTGTCGAAAGCATTGACTATATGACACCGCGATATGACTTCTCAATGAATTTTAGGACATCCATTCCGAAAAGGGAGGACTGGAGGAAGGATTCCTCAGACATTTACACCGATGGCTCCAAATTCGAAAAAGCCGTTGTAATTGGTATCTATTCGAAATCAATCGGAATATCCAAGTCTATAGGGCTACCAGATCACTGCAGCGTCTTTCAGGCGGAAGTGTCGGCAATTCAGGCTGTGGTGAAAATTATTGTGGACAAAAATGTTCACAGGCGAAAAATCACCATATTTTCCGATAGCCAAGCGGTCATCAAAGCATTGGATTCTGGTGTAATAAACTCCAAGACTGTGTACGACTGTCGCAGATGTCTCAATGAGATGGTGAACCGATATGATGTTTGTATCACATGGGTACCGGGACATAGAGATATTCCCGGGAACTGCAGAGCGGATGATTTGGCCAGAAGGGGCACGACCATCGAACTCTCTGATGAATTCTCTACATTGGAGATCACTTTGGGTACCTGCAGGCTCATAATTGACAATGCAATCGACAGTAGATGGCCAGCTTCGGACAAGGGGAGAACGGCGTAAAAAAATTGGCCAAAGCTGGATAGGAGGCGCACGGCGACTCTGCTTAAACTCCAAAGAAGCAGGCTCAGCGCTGTTATTGGGGTTATTAAGGGGCATTGTATTATAGGAACGCATGCGAGGCGTATTGGTCTTATACACCTCGCGAATGATTTCTGCAGAAGCTGTGGAGATGAGGAAGAGGATGAGACTATTCTTCACCTACTGTGCACATGCCCGGCACTTGGTCAGAGGAGAAAGAGGCACCTGGGTGCCTACTACATGTAGGATATAGATGAACTGTCATGCATGGATATTGGCAGTCTGAGTCGTTTCATCGGAAGCTCCGAGTGGTTCCTGGAATAGGGGAGAATGTGAAACTGTGGTATCACAATGGGCCCTGTGTGCGGCCTAAGTGTGTCCGCTCATGACTCCGTCGAGGGGACAGCCACTTCTACCTACCTACTTACATTTTTACGTGACATCTGTTTAGCAGTGTTAACAACATGTCAGTATTAAAAACCAGCAAAACTGAAAATTGAAATTATAAACAGAATTTACATTTGGTACGTATGTTATGTTTGTCTGTATGTGGAATTCTCTTTAAATAAAACTCCACATATTCTAAAAATCCAAATTATAATTTATTTCATTCCCTACCAGAACATAACTAGTCAAATGACTAGTTATTTGACCGTCAAGTATAACGTATAAACTAGTCACAACTTCCCATCAAGTTATTAAGGGCAATGTGAAAAACTTGACGTAAACATTCGTGTACATGTGATTTTGCTTTTCTTTCTAACATATGAATTCTTTCGACTATAAAACATATATCTAACCTGCTCACTCTTTCGCTGTTTTTAAGTTACAAATGACTAGTTAACTAGTTACAGTTGACTAGTTATTTGACTAGTCATTTTACCAGTCAAACGACTAGTTATTTTACTAGTGAAACAACTAGTCATTTTACTAGTCAAACGACTAGTCATTTTACTAGTTAAACGACTAGTCATTTTACCAGTCAAACCTGATGAATAAATTGATATACCTCTTTGCAAAAAAAAAAATGTTTATTAAAGAATTAAATTAAATTTAAATTAATTAAAAATTAAAAAATTATTATTATTTATATATAATTATTCCGAATATCGAAAATTAATTTACTTCTTTGCAGCGGCTGCACTCTTGGCTTTAGGAGCTTTTGGTTAATTGCTGGAACCTTTTTGGCTGGTTTAGCTTTAACAGTACCAGTCTTCTTTACGGTTTTTACCTTAGCCTTTTCTGTCTTCTTCTTCTCAGCAGTCTTTTTGGCGGCAGATGGATTTTTACCAGGAGCTGCCTTTTTAGCGGCACTAGCAACCTTCGTCTTTTTGTCAGCAACAGCCTTTTTCTTTTCAGCAGTGGGTTTCTTTGCTTTGGGTTCCTTTGAAGCAGCAGCTGGCAATTTGAATGAATCAGAAGCACCCTTACCTTTAGTTTGGATTATTTTTCCACTGAAAACAGCACTCTTCAAATATTTCTTAATGAATGGAGCCAATTTTTGGGCATCTACCTTATATGTGCTGGTGAGGTATTTCTTGATAGCTGGCAAAGATGAGTGGATGCTAATAAAATAAAAGAATAATTTAAGGCATAGTGAAGTTTATGCAGTAAAATAATAATAATACTTAACTTTTTGGTTTCCACGTCTTATTTTTTTAACACAAAACACAATTAAAATTTTCGTCATAAGACGCTATAAATTTTTGTTTTCAAAGCCTACTACTATTGAATTTTTGAAATTAATAAATTTACAGGTCATTTGACAGTGATGTGTTTTTGATGTATTACCAAATACAACTCTGAAGCATAAAAAGTCAAATAAAAATTACATGTGTAGTAGTAAGTAAGTTGTGTATGTGTTAGTTTCGGTTATTCATTTCTTGTAGGGTTATTAACTTTTATTATTTAAAATAAAAATAAACACTATTTTACTATTACAATATGTATGTAGTGTTTATGTTTATTTTTAATTAGAAAAATATAGTTATCGATTTTTAACTAATTACAGCGTTCGACAATCATTTCAGTTTACATTTTACTTTTATTAGAGAATATAAAAACGTTTTATATTACATATATTTATTTATATTGTTACGCAAGAACAAACGAAACGACCTAATATCGTTTCACATAAAACAATAAACAAAAGCTACCAGCTACACTAACACATGTGTACATCGAACCATTCATAAACCAACAATGACATCAGTATGAGTATGAGAGAGATGGATATCGCAAACACAACATAAGCGAACGTACAAGAGGCAATGTGTATACAATACACAAATGCACACTAACAAATACATCGAACATCTTCCAAATAAACCAACAACAACAAGCATGAGAGCAAAAGGGATGGACAAGTAAGCATACGCAACAACAAGTAATGCAGTCGTCATAGAAATTTCGAGAGCGCGAAGCCGCGAACATTCTTATTCAAGAACGTTCGATGTACTGTTCGTGTTGGACTATAAAAGGGCAAGACAAAGCAGACGAGCGATTCAGTTAGAATTGAGACAGTCTTGCGTGAAGTTGCGTGTTAACTAATCAGTCGCGGTGTGAAGACAAGTTGCGTGCGAAGTAAAAAGTCATGGCTCGAAGATATCCGTTGTGAGCAGTATAGCGAATAGTTGTATGTGAATAATAGTGAACAAGCATTAAATTGTAGTAATTATTGTTGTATCGGTTAAGTGTGAACAGTGGGACATAAGAAAGTGTGGACAATAAAGAGAGTTTAATTAAAATAAGACACATATTTGTTTTTACTTGGTTTGCAATCAACGAACTCATATTTAAACGTTTTTAAAAAGGTAAAAACGTAACAATTGGTGTCAGAAGTGGGATTGCAAAAATCCAAAAGTGAATATAAATAATAAAAAAAAAAGAAGAAATAAATAAATAAAATGAAACTCTCCGAATTAAGAGTGGACCGTCTTAAGCGAGAGCTGGGTAAACTAGAGCAGCCAACAACGGGCACGAAGAATGAACTGCAAAGGCGGTTAAGGGAACAACTGCAGCTTCAGTGCATTGACATCGAATCCTACGAGTTCGAGGATGAAGAGGAACGAGAGATACAGGCCCCTGCAACCCCTAGCGGTGTTGACATAAATTCGTTGCTAGCCGCTATGATGGAGAAAATGCAAGTAGCAAATGAGAAACTTCTGGCTGAGTCTCGAAGAGAAAGTGAACAAATGGTGGAGAGAATGAAAGCAGCAAACCAAAAGCGATTTGAAGCTTCTAGAGCCGAAAATCAGAAAATGGAAGAAGACAACAAAAATCTATTTGCTGAGGTAAAACTTCTGGCTGAGGCACAAGAAACTTCTAGAGCCGAAAATCAGAAACTTCTGGCTGAGTCGCGAAAAGATAGTGAACAAATGATGAAACAAATGCATGCTGCAAACCAAAAGCTATTTGAAGCAACAACAGAGAAGCTGCAAGAAATACGTGAATCATTCAGCAAAAGAATTACCAGTGTCGAGGTAAAGGTGTCAGATTTAGAAAAGGCCTTGGAACTAATTCTGGCGTTAAAAGGTGTAGCAGCTCAGATACTAGAGACCATGCCAGCCAGCAGTAGAAACAACTATAACGACTTAATGGTGGCCTTACAGCGGAAATTCGGCGATGAGCACAAGCGAGAGCTGTACCGCATGGAGTTGAGATGCCGGGCGCAAAAGCCAAACGAGTCATTACAAGCCTTTGCAATGGAGGTTGAGAGGTTGGTGCAGCTTACATACCCAGGAGAAAACCACCCGTTTATAGACAACTTTAAGACCGAGGCGTTTGTTAATGGAATACGCGACGCAGAAATCAAATTAGCGGTATGTTCCACACAGAAGGCAACCTTTGCAGAGACCGTGGCCTTCGCACTAGCCCAGGAGACCGCTCGCACCATTTCTAGACCACAAGTAAGCAAAGTGCGAAAAATGGAAGTAATGGAGGAGGAAGAATGCAGTTTTAATAAATTTAAAGAGATGTTGAAGCAAGTTTTGGAAGAGAGTGGACAAAAGACTAAACCTAAATGCTTCAACTGTGGAAAGGGTGGTCATTTCCAAAGAAACTGCAAAGCGCCACGCAAAAGATCAAGATCTGCCTCACCATCAATGGATAAGAAACGGGCGAACTACCAACCACCTTCACAAGAGTCCCCATTAAACTAAAACGAGCTAGCACTGAGGGGCAAGTGCTGGCTCCCACAAGCGAGGGCCCCTAAACTCAATATCAGTGATGCAGCAGAACAACAACAATCTTACGGCGTGCGGGTACATAAACGGAAGACGTTACACCCTCACAATAGACACCGGGGCAACGCAATCCATCATCAGACCAGATGTAGTGAAGGGAAAGTGTGAGGCACTTAGCAATGTAAGACTTCGGACAGCTACTGGAGAGTCTGCCACCGTCCACGGAAAAACAGAGGCGAAGGTGACGATAGCCAACATCAGCGTATAGTTGCCGATATTGTGGATGAGGTTATCATTGGTGCCGATTTTATGATAGCTCATGGTATCAATTTGAATATGGGGCAACAGATAATGAGTTGGCGAAATGTGGAGATACCTCTTGACGTCGGATATAAGCATCAAGTGCACGCCAGAAGGATAGTTGCAGTCGAACCACTCAAATTACCACCTCAGAGTGGTTCATTGATATGGGCGCGTATGGAGGGAGATTGTGAGGAGAACCGCTTGTGGGTTGTTGAACCAGCAGAAATTCAGACGGACTTGTTATCAGCAAAGGCCCTCGTCAAATCCAACGAACAGAGAATAGTCCCGGTGAGAGTGATAAATCTATCAGGCTATGAAAAAGTCATCAGTAAAAACTCAGAGGTGGGCCAATGTGTTCCAGTAGAGGCGGTAATAAACAGCGAACAATCGCCGCAACCTGCCGCAATGTCAGCCAAGGACCAACAGGAATTTAGTGTAAGTGTGGAGAACTGGGTAGCAGGCTTAGCAGCTCCAGAGAGAAATAAAGCCAGAAGCTGCTAAAGAGGTATGCATGCGCTTTCGCCACGAACAATAAAAGAGAAGGAAGAACAGGCATGGTCAAACATGAAATTGATACTGGCGAAGCGAGACCGATAAAACAGGCACCCAGAAGCATACCGCTGGCGAAGCGTAATGAGGTTAAGGAGTTAGTCGACGAAATGAGGAGGAGCGGTGTAATCGAGCCATCATCGGGTCCGTGGAGCTCACCTGTAGTCTTAGTCAAAAAGCAAGATGGCAGTACGAGATTCTGCGTAGACTACAGGAAGCTGAATGATGTCACCAAAAAGGACAGTTACCCGCTACCGAGAATTGACGACACACTCGACACGCTAGCCGGAACGAAGTGGTGCTCCACATTGGATCCTCAAAGCGGATATTGGCAGGTGGAGATTGCAGACAAGGACAAAGAGAAAACTGCATTCAGTGCGAACGGCAGCTTATGGCAGTTTAAAGTTATGCCATTTGGACTCTGTAATGCTCCGGCCACATTCGAGCGGCTTATGGAACGTGTACTCAAGGGACTGCATTGGAAGACTTGCTTGGTATACCTAGACGACATAATAGTGATGGGCAGAACTTTCGACAAACACCTCAAAAACCTGGGCGAAGTACTACAGCGAATAACAACGGCTGGACTAAAATTAAGCGTAAAGAAATGTGCATTGTTCCAAAAACAGGTGAAATATTTGGGACATCTTGTTACAGCAGATGGAATTTCTACGGATGAAGATAAAATACGAGCAGTAAAGGACTGGCCTCGTCCCCAGAATCTTCATGAACTACGCAGCTTTTTGGGGCTATGCACATATTACAGACGCTTTGTGCCTAACTTTGCTAGCGTGGCTGCAAGCTTGCATGAGCTCACCAAGAAATCAAAAGTGTATCAATGGGGTGAGTCACAAGAAAAGGCGTTCCAGACACTAAAAGATCTATTGTGTGCTGCACCAGTTTTGGCGTATCCAGTCCCAGGAGATGGTATTAAACGTTTTTAAAAAGGTAAAAACGTAACAATATGAGTAGCTGGTAGCTTTTGTTTATTGTTTTTATGTGAAACAATATTAGGTCGTTTCGTTCTGCGTAACAATATTTAAACGTTTTTAAAAAGGTAAAAACGTAACAATATTATACGGCGTGAAGTCGCCGTAGTCTAGTAGGTAGTGTGTTGGCTTATTAGACGTAAAGCCAGGGTTCGAGCCCCAGGCCAGACATCAAAACAAAATACAAAAAGTATTTCTTCGGCGATTTCCTCTCAGCAGATTTCTGGCAAAAACTCTGAGAGTAAATAAAATTGCCATGAAAAGTTTCTCAAAAAAAGCTGTCGTTCGGAGTCGACTTTAAACTGTAGGTCCCGCCACTTATGTATAAAATTAACACACACAACATAAGTGGTGTGAGAAACTAGGTCAATAATCCTGACTGAAGGGTTGTAATGACCAATTATGTATGTATGTATGTAAAAACGTTTTAACATTCGTACAAATTTGGTTTCCGAAATACCTGACCCGTTTCTGTATGATAAAGGATTTCACTTGCTTGTCTATTTATATGGATAATACAATCAAAAGCACTCAATTTTGTGTTTGTGTTTTCCTCAACAAACAAACACAATCTAAATTGAGTGTTTTTGTTTGATTGAAAGTGTTGGCTCATAGAAACAGTACATAAGACTTTTTATAAGTACATTTAACAAGACTGCAGAAATTACAGAATAAGGCGATGCGTACTACATTACAACTGAACAGATTTACACCAACTACTTTCAAGTTAGATGCACTGAGATGCCTTAATGTGCATAAAAGTTTAGAATTTAACATGCTGAATTCTATTAAAAAAAAAAAAATTGGAGAAGAACCAGAGTACCTAACTGAACAGTTAAAATATGTTGGAGAAGCGCAACCGTATGGACTGAGAAATGCAAACGATTTTAGGCTACAACGAGCGGATACAAGTGCAATGCAGGAATCATTATGCTATAAGGGACTGATTACATACATACATAATTGGCCATTACAACCCTTCAGTTAGGATTACGGCATAGATTCTCACACCACTCATGTTGTGTGCGTTAATTTTATACGTGAGTTGCGGGACCTACAGTTTAAAGTCGACTCCGAACAATAGATTTTTGAGAAACTTTTCATGGCAATTTTATTTACTCTCAGAGTTTTTGCCAGTTTTTGCTGCTGATAGGAAGTCGCCGAAGAAATATTTTTTCATATTTCGTTTTGATGTCTGACCTGGGGTTTGAACCGTGGCTTTACGTCTAATAAGCCGACACACTACCTACTAGACTACGCCGATTTCAATGGGACTGAATATGTACAATAATATTTGAAGAATGAAGGAAATATTAAGCTTTTAGGAAAAATGTTGCAAATTTTGTTAAAAATAATAGTAAAGGGTCCGCCAAATAACTTTTTTTTTTGAAAATGCTTTAAAAAAACTACTTAATATTTTCTCAAATTTCTTTTTTTATTTGAAAGTACAATCCGGTTAATAATGGAAAATAAATGATTATGCGTTTTCGCTTCGCTAAGTGGGACTGCGATCGACTTACAGAAGATGCCGATTTTGGCAAAAAAAATCATATTTTCAGATGAAGCTCATTTTGGTCTTGGCGGGAGACTTTAATGCACAGCAAGGTCAAGGTGGCGGAGGTCGCAACGCGCAACGGCGTCTATAAGCGCCCTATACATAAATTGGCACCTCTGCCATACAATTGAAGACATTCAGTCCTTCAATGGGGCCGGAATGTTGGGCCACATCTAAAACATATATATAACACAACAACATATATGTATATCTAACACATAATATATGTAACATAACATAACACATATATATATAGCATATAATATACATATATATAACATAACATATAAACAATACTTAATATACATATATAACATAATAACAATAAAATAAATTCATAATAATTAACTAATAATACAAATTTTATAAATAGGAACTACCTTAATAAAAATAAGAATAATATAAATAAATAGCGTTAAGGACAGACAAAGCAACGGAGTTGCTGAATGTCCTTGAACCGTTAGTATTAAGATAGATTATTATATGTTAGACTTAAGAAAATAAAGAAATAAGAATTCAGTTGATCATTAGAAACAATATCGACCGGTCTTTTGCTTTAATTGGTTTTGGTCTTCGCGAAAAGAAAACTTATTCAGTGCCCAAATTTCAAGAATATTTAAATTATAATTTAATTAATTAAAAGAAGTGTTCCTAAAAAAGATTAGGAAAAAACATTTTGGCGCCCGAGCAGGGACTTAATAAGTGATTTCGTATATTAAAAAAAAAAGACCAAAACCTCGTACTCGTGTGTGAATCTTATAAGTTATTTAAAATTATACTAGCGCGAGTAATTCGATAAATTACTTCGAATAAAAATTGATTGGTAAATCTTATAAGTTGATTAAGATTTAAATAAACCAATCTAAACAATATAAGAAACGATAACAATATACAACGAATAAACGAGAGTGACAATAACGATAAAACAAATAAATAAAAAATACATAAAAGTTATTTAAAAAGTTAAAAAGCTAAAAGTTACTAATGTTAAAAAATAAAATAAAATAGCAATACATATATACAGTGGTACATTAGTGTTGTGAAAACATAAAAAACATACATAAAAAAGAAATACAACAAGAAAAATTTAAATAAAATTAAATTAAAAATATTTGAGAGTGTAAAAAATCTTAGTAATCTATATATATAAAAATTAATGTATGTTTGTATGTACCTTATAGAATCGCAAACTATGCATTTGATCATGTTATGATCTTTAACAAAGTTGTTGCGCATGAGCCGGGGAAGGTTTCTAAGTTGGTATGACCAATTTCCGACAGGTGACGCCACTGAAAATTATTAAAAATGAATTAAATCGTAAACTGTGTATTTGATCATTTCATGATCTTTAGCAAAGTTATTGCGCATGAGCCGACGAAGGTTTCTAAGTTGGTATGACCAATTTTCGACAGCTGGAGCCACTGAAAATTACTAAAAATGAATTAAATCGTAAACTGTGCATTTGATTATGTTATGATCTTTAGCAAAGTTGTTGCGCATGAGCCGACGTAGGCTTATAAGTTGGTATGACCAATTTCCGACAGGTGGCGCCACTGAGAATTACTATATAGTGCTTGCTATAACGTTTTAATAAAAACACGAAATTGTTAGGGGAAAACCTGTTCTTTATTTCTCTGGTGTTTCTTAAGAACTGACTTACACAATAGTTTTTCGTTAATATTTAAATTTGACAGCTAAATACAAAGGAGTTTCACAACGCTGAGTAGTTGCATATAAGTAGTATCTTTAAAGTGTTGCCACAGCTACTCCCCTCCCAAAGAAGGGCGAGATGGAGTATCTGCAAATGAAACTGTTTTCTTTCTGCTATAGGTTCTCAAAGGTACTGGAACGATATCAGGATCTCTGGGTATAAACGCTGGTTTCAATCTTTGGATAGAAATGTTATGTGGCTTGTCATTGATCTTAATTGAAAATACTCGGTCAGAAATTCTCTCCAAGACTTCAAAAGGTCCTGTATAAGGAGCTTCCAATGGTTTTTTAACATGATCTGATCTGACAAAAACATGTGAACATGACATCAAGTCCTTGTGAACGAATAATTTTTTACTGCTTGTATGATGATTAACTGGGACCGGACGAATCTGACGCATGTATTCACGAATTTTATCCAAGAAATAAATTCTGTCTGGGGTTTCTTCACTATTTGTAAAATATTCACCTGGAATCCGAATTGTGGTGCCAAACAACATTTCAGCTGCAGAGGTTTTTAAGTCTTCTTTAAAACATGTTCTTAAACCGAGTAGTACAGTTGGTAAAATGTTGATCCATGGTGTTTCAATATTACACATTAGAGCTGCTTTTAAAGATCGATGCCACCTCTCGATCATACCATTTGACGAGGGGTGGTAAGGTGTTGTGCGTATGCGTTGTGCTCCAATCAAACGTGAAAGTGATGAAAACATTGCGGACTCGAATTGGGTTCCCTGGTCGGTAGTTATTGTTTTGGGTGAACCATATCTGGAAATCCAACAGCCAAAAAATTTGTTGGCCACTGTTTCTGCTGACATTTCCTTTAATGGAACAATTTCTGGCCAACGTGAAAATCGGTCAATCATTGTCAAACAGTATCCGTAACCCATACATTCGGGAAGAACTATGATATCGATGTGAACATGGTCAAAACGCTGGTCAACTTCTTTAAACTGCTTAGGTGCTAAATGTGTATGTTTGTCGACTTTTGACCGTTGACAGTTTAAACATTCGCGTACCCATTTACTTATGTCACTGTTCATTGATGGCCATACGTACTTCTGACGCACTTGTTTTAATGTTGATCTTTTTCCCGGATGTGACAAAGAATGAATCAAGGAGAAAATTTTCCGTCTTAAAGAAAAAGGTATGTATGGGCAGATTTTCGAAGTTGATGTATCGCAGTATATTTGAATGTTGGGTTCCAAAAAAATTTTTTGAAGTCGTAAAGATCTGCCATTTTTCAAAAGTTGTTGTAATTCCGTGTCGGTTTCCTGGTGGAGTTGAATTTCTTGTAAGGTTATCGCTTCTGGCATGCTGATTTCATTTACTCTAGAAAGAGCATCGGCAACGGTGTTTTTCATACCAGAAATGTGTGTTATCTCAGTTGTATACTGCCCAATATAATTTAAATGACGTACCTGTCGGGGTGATGCTCTATCCAATTTTTGATGGAATGCATAAGTTAATGGTTTGTGATCCGTTCGCACCACGAAATTACGACCATCCAGCAGATGCTTAAAATGTTTGATGGCCAAGTAGACTGCCAAAAGTTCACGATCATATGTACTATAATTTTTTTGCGATGGTTTTAGTTTTGCAGAAAAAAATGCTATTGGTCTCCATTGATCTTCAACAAGTTGTTCCAAATGAGCGCCCACAGCTGAATCCGATGCGTCTGTAACTAACGCCAGTGGTGCATCGGGTTCCAAAAAATGTAGTAGTGTCTCATTAGCCAAACACGTTTTGCATGCTTCGAAAGATTTTTCCAGGTCCTGAGTCCATTCAATTTTTCGACGATCGTTTTTCCTTGATTCTTTAAATAGACTATTGAGTGGTGCTTGGATTCTGGCTGCATTAGGAATAAATTTTCTGTAAAAATTCAAAATTCCTAAAAATCTCCTAAGTTCCAAAATATTTTGCGGCTTAGAATAATTGACTATGGCTTTAACTCTTTCTGTAGGTGGTTTCAGTCCTTCGGCAGATAGGTGGTAGCCCAGGAAATCTATATTGGGAACGCAAAATTCGCATTTTGAAGCGTTGATCGATAAGCTTGAGTCCTTTAACTTTTGTAAGACGGTTTGTAGGTGATTGTAATGTTGGTCTTCGTTTTCCGAGAATATAAGTATATCGTCGAGGTAGCAATAAACATAGTCAAAGTGGCGAAAAATTGAATCCATGTATCTTTGGAAAGTTTGGGTGGCATTTCTTAGGCCAAAAGGCATTACTACGAACTCAAACAATCCAATCGGTGTATTAACAGCAGTTTTCACGATGTCATCTGGATGCATAGGTATGTTGTAATAAGCTTTATTAATATCAATTTTTGAAAATACGGTTTTTTTAAATAATTTTTCAGCTATGTCGTCTATGCGTGGAATTGGGTAGCGATCTGGTTGGGTGTTTGCATTAATTTTACGATAATCCCCACATGCTCTCCATCCACCTGTTTTTTTCTTTACAAGATGGATAGGACTAGACCATGGACTACTGGATGGGCGAACTACTCCAAGCTGTAGTAGGTTGGTAAACTCGTCTTTGATAGCTTTTAATTTTTCACCTGAGTAGCGTCTTTGGGGCTCTGCGATTGGTTGGCAATTTGTTATAATTCTGTGTTGGACGTTTAGTGATGTTGGTAGCCGATAGGAATTTGGATTTGTAATCTCGACATATTTTATAATAAGATCGTAAAATTTAGATGAAGAATTTACTGTTGATACACTTTGTTGATTTGAATATTTTATATGGCCTAAAGATTTTAGTGATGTCATAGAATCGACCAGTTGTTTACCTTTAAAATCTAAAATCAGTCCATAGTGCGACAAAAAATCCGCTCCTATTATTGGAGACTTTACATCCGCTATTATAAACATCCAATTAAAACGACGTCGAAGTCCCAGATCAGTTTCAAGAAATTTAGTACCATATGTTGAAATTGTAGTATTGTTTACTGCATACAACTTGAGATCATCTGATATTGTAGTTCGCTTGGTAAAAACTGTTTTCGGAATTACAGATACAACGGAACCAGAGTCCACAAGAAAGTTTAAATTATTTTGTTTATCGAAAATATGTAATCTTTTTTCACGAGTGCAAATTGAATTAAGATTGCTGCCGTCTGTTGCACTCACCGAAGACAGCTGTTTTAGTTTTCCTGTGGACGACTGAGATTTGAATTGAACTCGCATGGTTGTTTGCACTTTTTCGAACCAGCGCCAAATCGAATATGGTAATAGCACACTTTCTGTTGTCGGCGAGAGTGAGATCTGCCTCTTCCATGGTCACTTTCCTTACTCGTGTTACGCCGTTGAAAATGCGTGTTGGTAGTTGCAAATTCAATAGATAGTTGGCTAAGTTTTTGTATTATCTGGTTTAAAGACGTTTCGAGCGCTAAAACACGAGCCTCTAGAGCGGAACCTTTCGAATGGGACGTAAGTGCATCACAATGTGATACGATGTCGCTTGATGTAGCAGTTGCCATTACAAAAGGGGGTGAAGGGGAATTATCAAAGATTCGGTCAGCAATTTCGGCTAAATTTTCAATGTCCTCAGTTTTGCATGCGGACAAAATACATCTGACATTGCTTGGCATATGTTGCAGCCAAAGAGCAGTCAATGCCTCGGTTGATATACTAGTCCCAGCTAGTTCTTTCATCTCCCGCAGTAAATGGCTTGGTTTTTTATTTCCAAGTTCCAATCCAGTCACCAGTTTTAAAAGTTGTTTTTCTTTGGAAATACCAAAACGAGTAATTAATTCTTTTTTTAATTTTTCGTACTTGCCTGTTGCTGGAGGATTCTTGACCACATCAGCAATTTGCATTAGAGTCTCAGCATCCAAAGCAGTTATGACGGTGTAATATTTTGATAAATCTGCTGTAATTCTATTTACATGCAGCAGTCCATCTACCTGTGTAAACCACAATTCTGGATCTGCCGGTAGAAATTTTGGCAAACGGTGCATTCCAACAGATTCCACTGAAACATCATGGCCAATATTTTCTGCCAATTGGGAGCATCCACTTTCCGCTTCATGTAATTTGTCCGGATCATTTTGTTGTGGGGGATCATTAACTCCCATTTTATTTACTTTAATTATAATTTAATTATAATTCACTTTATTATCGGGGTCACCAATTATAGTGCTTGCTATAACGTTTTAATAAAAACACGAAATTGTTAGGGGAAAACCTGTTCTTTATTTCTCTGGTGTTTCTTAAGAACTGACTTACACAATAGTTTTTCGTTAATATTTAAATTTGACAGCTAAATACAAAGGAGTTTCACAACGCTGAGTAGTTGCATATAAGTAGTATCTTTAAAGTGTTGCCACAACTATAAATGAATTAAATCGTAAACTGTGCATTTGATTATGTTATGACCTTTAGCAAAGTTGTTGCGCATGATCCGGGGAAGGTTTCTAAGTTGGTATGACCAATTTCCGACAGGTGGAGCCACTGAAAATGACTAAAAATGAATTAAATCGTAAACTGTGCATTTGATTATGTTATGATCTTTAGCAAAGTTATTGCGCATGAGCCGACGAAGGCTTATAAGTTGGTATGACCAATTTCCGACAGGTGGCGCTACTGAGAATTACTAAAAATGAATTAAATCGTAAACTGTGCATTTGATTATGTTATGATCTTTAGCAAAGTTGTTGCGCATGAGCCGACGAAGGCTTATAAGTTGGTATTACCAATTTCCGACAGCACTTCAATAAATGTTCATAATCGAAAACCTCTACATTTTTAAAGTTTATGTCAATTTTTTTTTAAATGAACAAAATCAATAAAATGATTCAAATTTGTTTTAGTTGGAGGCGTAGCAACGCTCGCAGGGTACAGCTAGTTTATAAATAAAAAGAAATAAAACACATCAAAAAACAAAGAATTACATACACATTTTCCAATAAAGTGAACACAAATAAAGAAAAATATACAAAATAACTCACAATACAGACGATTCATCATCACCAACACCAAATCTTTGAGGAATCAAATCCGTGAGGAAGTCATCACTAACCTACATATTACCTTCAGAAGATCCACCCAGATGCCCCGTCGTTGCAGGTGTATCTTGTGCAGAGCTGAAAGAAACCAGGGGAGTAGTTCCGACTCTCAAGAGGTAAGAAGTGTAAAATATATTTGTGTCTTTACCTTAAACTTGTAAGCTGATCAAGTTTAATAGGCTTTTTACACTGAGCTTCATCTTTCATCTCTCATCAATTGGCAAGATGACAACATCTTCCCATAAGAAATATACAGAGCAAAAAAGCGTCATCTTTCATCATCTTCACAAGATGTTCCTATCTCATTTTGTTCCACTCATCATCTTTCGATAATTTTAGTGTCATCACTAAAAAAATGATATTTGTTAATATGTATAAAAAAATTAAACGTTGTAATAACGGTTAATTCCTTTTTGGGAAGATCCTACTGGAGGAATACCGTTATTAATGGTTGTTAATAAGTTTTTCAAAGTTATAATTGTCAGACACAGTAGTCCACTAGGGTCTGCCTGCGTCCTAACAAGTTATTGAGTTATGTATGTTAGACACAGTAGTCCACTAAGGTCTTCCTGCGTCCTAACACTTTTGGGTTTTATTGAAATAAAAGTCAGAACAGCGCTCTTGATTTTATATATTGAACTTTATTCGTAGATTGTCTTGATCAGAATGAACAAATTTTAGCATTGCTTTGACCTTACTTAAGCTTATGAAAATTATTAAAGTCGTCTAGAACATAAGGAAAAGCTTAATTGCAAAAACAAAATACCGTAATGTAATGTTAAAAAGAGAAGTTATGATCAGATTACTAATTATGGTTATTATGATCACATGGTTAATGATTACATGTATTTACAGGGTGACTACTATACAAATAAAAAAAATGTAACGGTTAAATAATATGAAAATATGTTGAATGTAATTTAGGCCGCTACAACCTCCCCCTCTGGTGCATTAATCGTCCCGATGATGCAACCAGGATTGCTGTTGTGACTTCTTTTCAAGCCTTATGGACCTTCTTAAATTAGTTGAATCAGTTTGGTTATCGTTCCTCGCTTTATTAGGTTGTGGGTTGTTACTCAATTCATGATGAGCTCTTTTATGTTGATGGTTGGTGTTTTCAGTTTTGTTGCTTTCATCTTCAGGTTGATATGTGTTGTTTTGACCCAGATTCTGTTTCTTTTGAGACTGGTAGCTGTTGCTAGGACGACCTCTTTTTCGTATTGGGTATATTGGAGTATCAGACTCTCCTTCATATGGTGTAAGAGCTGATGTATGTACAGTCGCGAGTGGCGTATTTGGCGCATTTATTGAAGCAATTGTAAAACAGGATGATCTTTTAGATTCCGTGACTATATAGGGACCATCTCTGCGAGGCGTGAATTTTGAGGTTGTGCCGTCTTTAGCTTTGCTCAAGATACGTGTTGCTACTAAAACCTTGTCTCCAACTTTTATATTACTTGTAGTTCTTCGCTTGCGATCGGTTAATGTTTTATTTCGATTTTACATTCTGATCTGGGCATCGTTTGCTATTTCTAGGGTTTTTGCAAGTTTAATTAGATGTGGTGTTATTTGTGGGATACAATTTTCCGCTTTTACAATGGCCTTAAAGTCATATTGTACTTCGGCTGGTGTTCTAAGCTCTCGACCAAAAGTTAAAAATGCTGCAGAATAACCGGTACTGTCACACTTTGCCGAGTTCATTGCGAATCTAATTGCGGGTAACATACTGCTCCATTTAGTGTGGTCTTTTCCAACGCAAATTGCCAATTGGGTTTTCAAATCACGGTTTTTCCTTTCAACCGGATTAGCTTCTGGGTGATAAATTGCGGTGAAGGTTTGCTTAATTCCCAGGCAGAATGTTAATTTTTGCATTAAAGCAGAAATAAATTGTGAACCATTATCGGTGTGTAGTCTTCGTGGTATTCCATATCTTAATATCACTTCATTAAGGAGCGTTAAAGCACAGTTTTCCGCTGTAGCGTCTTTTAATGGAAAGATTTCGACCCACCTGCTACAGATATCTTCTACGATCAGTATCCATTGATACCCCTCTTCAGTTTTGGGTAAAGGACCAAATAGATCTACTGCAATAATCTCGAATCGTTTGTTGGTGCTTAATGTTTGTAGCAGACCAGCGGGTTTCATATTTGTTGGTTTGTATTTTCGACATAATTCACAGGTTTTAACATATTTTTCAATGTCGCTTCTTATACCTATCCAATAGAATAGTGACATTATACGGTTTGTTGTCTTCTCAATTCCATAGTGTCCTGCCATAGGATCATTATGAAATTTCTTTAAAATATCTTGACGTAGTGATTTAGGTATAACTAGTTGTCCATTTTCGGAATCTTGATCTGAGTTGTACTTGTATAGGATACCATCAATCATTATGTACCCTCTATTCGTATGTCTTGTTACATCTTCATCGTTATTTTCGAAAGAGTTTATAATTTTCCGCAATTCTTCGTCTTCTAACTGGGTTTTACGAAACACATCTAGGCCTTCGCGTGGGAAATCAATTTCTATGATATTACAATTACAGGATTCGATGCAAAGATTCTTTTCGCATGGCGGACGAGATAGGGTATCTGCAATGATATTTTGTTTGCCCGAAGTATATTGAAAGTTCAAATTATAACTTTGTAGTAACAATGACCACCTTGCTAGTCTTCCAGTCGGTGTTTTCAAAGCGAAGAGCCACCTTAGTGGTTGGTGATCGGTGTAAACTGTCACTTGCGATCCCTCTATGTAGCCTCTAAATTTTTGAACAGCCCATACAACAGCTAGTGCTTCTCTTTCCGTTGTTGAATAATTCCTTTCAGCTTGAATTAGAAGGCGGCTTGCATATTCTATTGGGTGTTCATCTTCCTTCTCCCCCTGCAATAGTACAGCCCCGATCGCATAATTGCTTGCGTCTGTTCTTATAAAGAAAGGCTGATTTTCTTTTACTTGTTGAAGTATGGGAGGAGTTACTAATTTTTCTTTTAATTTTTGAAAGGCCTGATTTTCTTCTGTTGACCATTTCCAAATGGCGTTCTTTTTGGTTAAATTGGATAAGGGTCGTGATATCTGTGCAAAATTTGGTATAAATCTTCGAAACCAAGAGCATGTTTGTAAAAATGACATAAGCTGCTTTAGGTTTTTGGGTGCTGAACGTTCGATTATTGCTGATGTTTTCTCGGGATCTACCTGAATACCATCTTTTGTTAAAATATGACCCAAATATTTCACTTGAGGTTTACAGAAGAAACATTTATCTTTGTTTAAATGGAATCCTAACGTTCGTAATTTTCCAAATGTAAGGTTTAAATCTTTCAAATGGTTTTCAAAACTATTGGAACAAATTATAATGTCATCTATGTAAGCCAAAATGAGAACGTTGGGGAGACTTGATTTTACTTTATCGATTATTCTTTGGAATGTTGCCGGTGCAAAAAAAGTGGAAAAAACATTTGAAGTGAATAGACGTGTTAATGTTTGAGCTCGCATAAAAGAGTGATTGATGCCATATTTTTATTTTCTTTCATTAAAAAAAAAAAAAATAAATAAAATAAAAATAAGGGAATGTAAATAGTTTTTGTGCAGTGCCATTAACTATGTGTTATTGAATTTTTAAATATTCTCTAATACACACAATCATAAAATAAACACTATCTTTAAATTTTCTACAACAAATAAAAACATAAAATATAACAATTCTACAGTGTACAATAACAACACATACTGTAATTATTAAATTTAAATAACGCATAGCAACAGAACGCAACTCTAAACGAAATAATTAAAATTTACAAAAACAAATATCTTATTCAACGGACTATTATATTCTTAATTTTTGGGTGACTCATATCCATAAAATTTAAAAATAACAGCAATCGAACAACAACAAACAAGTGGACACCTAAGTAGTGAAATTATATTTCAAGCCTTTTTTCGCAATATATCCTTTTTCACAATAAACAACAATTATACAACACAGTATCTTTAACAACTTCACTATCCAATACAAAACAAAACAAAAATAAAACATAATCAAAACAAAGCATAAAAAAGTAATCAAATTACGAATAACCAAATAATTATTAGTTTAATTAGTGCTGCCAAGTTATCGCAAGTTTTATACAAGTATCGGCAGTTAAATTTAAAGGTCTTAATCTTAATTTCACTAAATTCAATGTATAACTTAAGGAAGGACAAGAAAATTAATAAAAGTAACGTACGCAAATCAAAATCTAAGACAATAACCTACAAAAATACTACAATCATGCCCATTAACGAAAATTTAGACGTTATCGCATCAACCTCAGGTGGATTGCCAAACACACCTGTCAACAAACGTATTGGGGACATACAACAAAATTCTTCACGACCATCAATACTTGATTCACCTTTTAAATTATTAAATTGTATGGACAAAAGGTTTGAAAAATTCGCCGAACAGATTCTGAGCACTATGGACCAAAAATTCAGAGAATTTAAAGAAGACCTCGTAAAAGATCTGCGAGAAAAATACAATGTCCTCGAGAATAAATTGGTCGAGATAAATAATAGGGTAACTGTCCTCGAAAATAAATCCACTGAAATTGAAAGTATGCGCTTGGAAATAAGGGACCTGAAAATGAAATTGCGGCAACAAGAGAATTATCCAGTTTCAACCGAGCTCAGGATTAATGGAATTCCGTTTGCTCAAGAGGAAAATCTACCGGAGATTTTTCAAAGAATTTGCAATACCATAAGCACACCCTTACCTAACATAAAATCCATCTACCGCTTGAGGAACCACAACAATAAACATAACGAGACTTCGAAAGATGCCGTTATAATTGTTAAACTTTGGTCTGTCTACGATAAAAACTTCTTTCTAAAATCACTGGCGAATTACAGAAAACAGCACAAGGATTTTAGTTTCCGGCTTAGTAACATTGGCTATAACTCGGACGTAAATTTCTACGTAAACGAGAATCTAACGCAGAGCAACTTTAAGATCCTTCGTGCAGCCATTCACTTCAAGAAGAAAAAACTGTTGTCTGCAGCATTCACTATGAGGGGATGCGTTTATATCAGAAAACAAACGAACGAAAATACAATTTTGATTGAGGACATTGACAGTCTGTACCAGTTATTTCCTGGGCATGCTGTTTAACTGGTTAACTTGTTTGCTGATAACGACAAATCTAGTAATTTTCAACGTTAATTTAATTTTTACTAACTTTTTATTTATTTCTGGTTTATCCTTTTTTTTAACTACTTTTATAATTTTTAAACACAAAATAAGGAGTGTTGTTGTGAGGCCACGTAGAATTATATATTCAATTTTTATTAATTATTTTGAAGTGAATGAAAAGACTGCTATTTCTCTACCTTATTATGAGTCAGACAAATTATAATGATAGTGTTGACGGAAACCACTCTGCTTTAATAAATATATTATGTAAGCAGCGATCAGGTATTAATGTTGTGCATTTCAATGCCAGGAGTTTAAATGGACTTAAATTGGATTATGTTCGACATATATTTGAAAACTCAATGGTTGATATTATTTGTGTAACGGAAACGTGGTTCCACTATGATGTTCCGGATAGTTACTATAGCATAAATGGGTATAAACTATATAGGAATGATAGGAGACATAGGAGAGGCGGTGGTGTTGCAATTTATGCTAAGAGTAACCTTAATACTAGGGTAGTCAACATTTCACAGGATTGTGACATTGAATTTATTAATATTGTCGTTTATGATAATAGTGTGAGAGTTTTAGTGTCATGCGTTTATAATCCTATAAGAACATTGACTCTTGAACCTTTTTTTGATAACTTCAGGAATCATTCCATAGCTTATGACTTTTTTATCACTTGTGGAGATTTTAATGTAAACTTGATGGTTAAGGATGAAATTAGTAATGATTTTCTTGATATGATAAGTTCTGTGGGTATGACTACGGTTAATGATGAAATTCCCACACGTTTTTCGTCCAATTCAAGGCCAAGTTTACTCGATTTATTCCTGCTGTCTCATCCAAGCTTATTACTTTTGTATGATCAAATTTCTTTTGTTTCTGACCATGATCTATTATTTTGTACATTGAATATTGACCTAACTAAAGATGATAATCTTCGGATTATAACTTATAGGGATTATAACGCGATTGATTTTTCGTCCCTCTTTGCTGACATTTCTGCTCTGGGCTGGAATGAATGTTGGTATTATGCGTCAGTGGATGATAAGTTGAACGTACTTCTTGCAACATTGCAGGGCGCTTATGATCGTCATGTACCGGAACGTAGTTTTGCTGTAAATAATCGCTCTTGTCCGTGGTATACGGCTGCTGTCAAAAATGCTATTCGTGATCGCAATTTAGCTTACAACGTTTGGAAAAGGAGACCCACGTTGATAAACAGAGCTGCTTACAATAGAGCTAGAAACCGCTCCAATCTCATTGTCAGACAGGCTAAAAAATCATATTTCTCCCGGAAACTTAATTTAAATCTCCCTGCTGGCGAATTGTGGAGGAATGTGAGGTCGTTAGGTATACACTCCCGTAGTTCTTCTGGGTGCAGAATAGACCCAGATGAGCTTAATGACTTTTTTTGTATTAATGGCGTGACAAATAATCATACCGGTCCTGATCTACGAAATGAACTCTCCTGCAATACTGACTTCTCATTTTCTACAGTGTCAGAGGCTGATGTAACCAGGCATATCTTGAAAATTCGATCCAATGCCATCGGTGCAGATGGTGTAGCCATTAAATTTGTTAAACTTATATTGCCATATATTTTGGGAGCGCTGACTCATGTCTTTAATCATTGCATTACAACCACCCAGTTTCCTACAGCCTGGAAAATTGGAAGAATTATACCGATAGCAAAGATTTCCAATGCAGTGAGTGCGGGCGATTATAGGCCAATAAGTATTTTACCAGTTTTTTCGAAAATATTTGAGTCCCTAATTGCTGAACAGATTACGTCATATCTGAATGACAATAATCTCTTGTCCCCATTCCAATCTGGTTTTCGCATTGCTCATAGTTGTACTACTGCGGTCTTGAAAGTAATTGATGACATGAGGCCCGAATATGACAAAGGAAACCTCTCTCTTATGTGTCTACTGGATTTTTCAAAGGCCTTTGACAGGGTTGATCATTTAATCTTATGTCGAAAACTGGGGCACTATTTTGGATTTACAAATACCGCTTTATCTCTTATGAGGAACTACTTGTATGGGCGAGCCCAAAGGGTAATTATTGGAAATAGGCAGTCGGGGCTGGGGCGTATAACATCTGGTGTTCCACAGGGGTCCGTGTTAGGCCCCCTGCTATTTAGTATGTTCGTTAACGATTTATTTTCAGTATGCAGGTATACTAAGGTACATGCATACGCAGACGATATTCAGCTGTACATCTCAAACCGTATTGGTCTGATAGAGGATACAAGTTACAAACTTAATTATGACTTGAGGTCTATTTTAAAATGGGCTGAGGATAATAACCTTATGCTCAATCCTGGAAAATCTTACATTCTACCAATCAGTAGATGGGAATATGATTTGAGTTATTTTCCAGCAATTTACTTGGGGAACACGTCTCTTGTGTACGTTAGTAAGATTAAATACTTAGGATTTTGGATCAATTCCACCTTGTCATGCACTGACCATATTAATCATGTTGTGCGTAACGTATACCTCTTGCTTCGTAATTTACGAATGTCGTCTAACTTCACACCAGTTGAAGTTAAGAGGAAACTTATAATTCAATTAATACTTCCACTGATTAATTATTTTGCAGAGGTTTACAGTAAATTGGACTCTCTGTCACTACATAAGTTGCAAGTATCTTTTAATAATGCTACGCGGTATGTGTATGGTTTAACTAGGTTTAGCAGTGTATCGTCCTGGAGGAAAATAATCTTGGGCTGTGACTTAATCGACTACCTTCAGATGCGAAATATTATATTCTTACATAATCTTCTTTATCGTAAGAAACCACCCTATCTCTTTGAGAAGCTTGTATTTGGTAGATCCACTAGATATACAACTCTAATTATACCTAGATACACTTACATCAATACTAGCAGATTGTTTTTCGTCAACGCAATTAAATTGTGGAATTCCTTACCAATGACTATTAAAAATATTTCGAGAAATAGCAGTTTTAAGAAGTCACTTTTTGACTATGTGTCCTCAAATAATTAAAAAAAAAATAAAAAAAAAAAAATTTATATTACTTTTAATTTTTTAAATTTTATTTTAGAAATTTTATGTGATTTTATGTGAATTTTATGTGTATTATATGTCAATTTTATGTGTTATGCAAATTTAGAAATTTCATGTGAAATATAATTATTGCCTCTTTGTGTATTAGTTATATACTTTATAAAAAATTGCACTATAATTTAGGGAATACTAATGACCAATGTAATTTGTGTATATCCTACTGAGCTATAAAAGAATAACATTCTTAAAGCTCTTGTAAGCAAATAAATAAATAAATAAATTCTTTAAGCCGAATGGCATTCTATTAAAGACGTATATTCCGAAAGGAGTTGTAAATGCCGTTTTCAGTTTGTCCTCTTCATTCATCTCAATTTGCCAGTAGCCTGATTTTAGGTCAATTGTAGACATGTATGGAGTCGTTTTTGCAGCATGTAATAAATCTTCCATTCTTGGTAATGGATAGGTGTCGGTGACTGTTATCGCATTTAATTTTCGATAATCTACGCATAGTCGTATGGAGTTGTCTCTTTTCGGTATGAGAACTGTGGGGAATGACCATGGTGATTCTTTTTCTTCTATAATACCTTTTGATAACATGTTTTCTAATTCTTCTTTTAGTTTAATTTTCATAGCTGGTGAAATTCTGTATGGGGGGTTGGAAATGGGTAGGTTATCCTCAGTATTTATTTTGTGTTTTATTCCCCTTATGGGTGAACAAATATTTTCAAAAATATCTTTATTAGAGTTCAAAAACTTAATAAGATTTTCTTTTTGTTCTATGTTTAGATGTGATTCATCATTTTCACATATATTGAAATCGATTGTATTTATCTCAAAAGATTTTGGCAGTGGCGAATCTTCGCTATTTCTCTTCCTTTTCATTGGCGGAAATAAGCTTTTGTCATTCTGTTTTGGCATTTCGAAATTATTAGGCAATGCATCTTCGAAAATTCTAAAAATACCACCAGGAGAGTAGTCGGAGGTTCTTGAATACAACGATTTAATAGTCGGGGGATTTTTCGGAACTTCCTCATTATTCAATTCAAACCAGGAGATAAAGTCTTGTATTTTGGAGGATTTAGATGTACTCGGAATGTCATCTACTGATGTTTAGTTAACATTTACATTATCTTTAACTTTTGATGGTTTTAATTTAAATTCAAAAATTTTTGCAGGATCGTCCTTAAAATGCCATGTTCTCTGTGCTAGATCCATTACGATACCGTTTTGTTCTAAAAAGTCAGTACCGAGCAGAGTTCTATTGTCTTTAGCTCTGGGGAGACAAATAAATCGTATTCTTTTTAAGCGACCGCCAATCAATATATCGACTATAGTCGCTTCAACATTCTCCTTACGAACAATACCATCAGCTAGTGTTATTTCTGCATACACTGTTTGAAACTTTACCTGCTTTTCCTGTAGCTTTTTATATAAATAGTGTCCAGCAATACTCGTTCTAGCCGCTGTATCAAGGTATGCCTCGCCGTTTAAGCCATTAACGTTTATTTCCACCGTAGGTACGTTGCGGCCCACCACATCAGTCTGAATGCTATGGAAGTCCATTTTTGGGCTTTCAATGACAGTTTTGTAATTGCATGTGGGACAATTTGGCCTGTAATAACCAACAGCTCCGCAGCCATAACAATTTAGTGTGTTCTCTTCTGGTTTCTTTTTCTTTTCAAATTCTAGGCGTTTGTAACAAACCTCGGCCGTGTGGTTCTTTTTTCTACAGAAAGAGCATTTAGGTTGGTGTACATCTTTAGTTTCCAATAATTTGCCCTCTGGTTCTCTGTTCTCGCGACTGAGTAACTCTATATCAAGAGCTTTTGACAGTAGGTCTTGAAAATTTCCGATACTTTCTCTAGAAATTTTCTCTCGTATCTGTATATTAATTAATGAAAATATCATATTTAACTGTGTGCTCTCTGGCAACCTTTCCTTTAATTGGGCAAATAGCCGTCTCTTCCTGCATACAAAACTATCCATTGGCTCAGACAGTTTTTGCTTGTCCTGGAAAATCTCGGAATATATTCTCCAGTCAGGCTTAGGAGGAGCAAATGCAGCACGGAGAAGTTCTGTGGCCTCGTCGAAGGATTTTGCTTCGTGCTTAACACCCTGCCACCATGAAGACGCGTAGCCCTCTAATAGAAGTGGTAAGCTTGTTAGTGCCATTGCATTCGAAATGCATTCTGCCTCTTTAAAAACTAAAATTGTGGCGATAAAATCTTCCACCTTTGATGTGCTACGACCACCGTTGAAGCGAGCGCTACATTTACTAAATGTTGATCTACTTTCCTGGCGAACTTGTATTGTATCTAACAACTGAGAAAATTGGTACTCTGTAAAATTAATATTTCTCGATGTATTTAAGATTTCGCTAACATTTTGGTCTGTTGTACTCTGTCCATTGATCGATGAAATGGCTGACACACTGGATGGGTTAGAAGGGGTTATGTTTCTATGTTCCATCGCGTTGCCGGAATTTTGAGAATTAGCTGTTGTTCTTGGCATTTTGCTCGACAGACACCCTATGCAGAAAACAAGCTTCAATTGTTGCTACTCTCTTATATTACCCTAAATAGTTTACGATGTCCCAATATCAGAACACTAGACCGAATGCTGATTGAAGAATTTTTCTTGAAGATTTTTAACTCCAATTGTACATACAGTTCTATTTCAAGCTCTAATTAAGATACCAGACATAAACGTTTATAATTTATATTCGCCCAAATTTGGTTGCGTTGGGCGTTAATTGTAGTGTTTATTGGTCGCCTTTTTTTTTTTTTTTTTAAAATTTGCAATAATGTCTTTTTTGAAAAGAAAACTTTTTTTTTAAAAAAATTTTTATTTTTACGTTGGGCGCCAATTGTAGTGTTTATTGGTCGCCTTTTTTTTTTTTTTAAATTTGTTTATTCGTCTTTTTGAAAAGAAAACTTTTTTTTTTCCAAAAATTTTAATTTTTACGTTGGGCGCCAATTGTAGTGTTTATTGGTCGCCTTTTTTTTTTTTTTTTTTTTTTAAATTTGCAATAATGTCTTTTTGAAAAGAAAACTATTTTTTTTCCAAAAATTTTAATTTTTACGTTGGGCGCCAATTGTAATAACGGTTAATTCCTTTTTGGGAAGATCCCACTGGAGGAATACCGTTATTAATGGTTGTTATTAGGTTTTTCAAAGTTATAATTGTCAGACACAGTAGTCCACTAGGGTCTGCCTGCGTCCTAACAAGTTATTGAGTTATGTATGTTAGACACAGTAGTCCACTAAGGTCTTCCTGCGTCCTAACACTTTTGGGTTTTATTGAAATAAAAGTCAGAACAAGCGCTCTTGATTTTATATATTGAACTTTATTCGTAGATTGTCTTGATCAGAATGAACAAATTTTAGCATTGCTTTGACCTTACTTAAGCTTATGAAAATTATTAAAGTCGTCTAGAACATAAGGAAAAGCTTAATTGCAAAAACAAAATACCGTAATGTAATGTTAAAAAGAGAAGTTATGATCAGATTACTAATTATGGTTATTATGTTCACATGGTTAATGATTACATGTATTTACAGGGTGACTACTATACTAATAAAAAAAAAATTTAACGGTTAAATAATATGAAAATATGTTGAATGTAATTTAGGCCGCTACAACGTCATAAAATGAGCGGGACTGAACAAAGTTAGTAAATTTTTTAATGTAAGTATATATAATGAAATAAATAGTTTAATAATATTTTTTTAATATTTTATAGCAAAAAAAGCACTCGAACAGTTTGGTCAGTTGTATATCGTTTTAATAATTGATTTTTCTCTTCAAGTGCAATTATTAATCCGATAATTGAAGAATTTTCCATTTTATTTTTTTCCATTAATTATAAGCAGGTTTTATGTATTTTAAATGAAAGATGAAAGATGAGAGATGATGCAAATGTAAACAACTTTTTTCATTTTTATCATCTTCCACTCATTCCTCTAAGATGATGCTAAGTGTAAAAAGGCTATAAGAGGTTTTTGAAAGTTACTCGAGAACTGTTTATTGTTGAACACAAAAAATATATTTTACATTTCAAACTTGTAAAACTTACATTACTCTTTAAATCAAATAAAATCCACCCTTGGTATGTGCTGTTGTTGTCCCCTTGCAAACAACAACAGAGAACGTATATTGTTTCCAAATTCTATATGTCATCATTATTATATATTATTATTATATTTATTATCTACACTTGTTTACCGTCGGTACTTCGATTTTATATAATTTATCTTCATTTTGAAGGAGAAAATTAAAACACAAAATATATTCGTGAGCTTTTTTTGGAATTTGTTAATTTTAGTCAAATTGTTTCTTATTCTTTACTTTCTTGTGTTCTGTTTATTCGCTGAATATAAATTCCATGTGATCGGTGTTCCATTCCGTCGTTCCCTTACCATTTACAATATTTACATAAAACAGCTGTTTACAGTGTGTCTCTCATACTCGTTACAAAATTCAATTTTAAACAACAATTAGGCACGGAAATCAATCAAGCGTTCACACTACCTTCGAATTTTAAATAATTCGTAAATTGTTGTCTTTGGATAACACAGTGTGCTTGTATCATTGTTGAATTGTTGTTTTATAGTAACAAATAGGTTATTAGAGAATTTGACTTGGTAAATTATATTTATCAAAGGCTGAGAGGTGAGTGGGAAAAATATTATCACTATTTTTTGTTTTAATTGTGGAACAAATCTCTACGGAGCCGCGAATAACGGAATTGAAATAGGAAACAGATCCGAATATAGTATAACCGGCGAGAGTTCGATAATTTTGATAAATTTACTAGTCCAAAGCAAATTACTTTCTTTGGGAATTTCATTCAACCAATAAATTAATTTGGTTATATTTGATTTGCTTTGAGTTCATAATTTAATTGAAAATGACTAGTAGGAAGCGACAGGATTCTCCCTCCAAATCGGAAATTTTGGAGAAGTTGATTACGAAGAAAGCTAAGGTTGTTGAAAACATAGTTCGAATTCGTCAATCCATTTTGGAAAAACCGATTTCCTTCAATCCAATCGAGTTGGAATGTCGACTCGACATATTGAGGGGTTATATTGACCAAGCGATGAAGCTCCAGTCTGATGTGGATAATTTAGATCCAGAGAACGATGATAGAGCTGAGCTTGAGGACATTTGTGTGACCACCAAATCATTATTTTTGAGCCTCCTGTCTAAGAATAGGCAATCAAATGTGCCAGAAATGTCCTTTCTCGGACAACCACACCAGTCGAGGCTACCAAACATGAAACTCCCCAAGTTTAACGGAAAATATTCCGATTACAAGAATTTTATGAGTTTGTTTGAGAACTTGGTCCACAACGATCCGACGTTGACAGATATTGAAAAATTTAATCACTTAATATCATGCTTGTCCGATGAAGCTTTGGGTACAGTAAAAGCTTTTCAGATTACAGAGGCAAATTATCCCAAAGCAATAGCAAGTCTGAAGAAGGTTTATGACAATGAGTGTCTTATATTTTTTGATAATATAAGAAAACTTTTTGATTTGCCACAAATCACAAAACCTTCAGCTATTGCTTTGCGAAGCATGATAGATACAGTGTCCGCGATATACGATTCTTTATTGTCAATTGGTGACGATAAGAAAATTACAAATGCCATTCTCATCCATTTAGTGATGTCAAAGGTTGATCCAGTCACCAAATCGAAATGGGAAGAACAACTCGACTTCGAGAAACTTCCACTTTGGTCAGACTGTGAATCCGCCTTGAACAAACGATATCAGCATATTGCAGCTGACGAGTCTTCAAGTTCAAGGCCGAGGTTCGATAATCAGAGAACTGAACATTTTTCGAGAAGAAATAACAGAGCCTCACTAAATGTGTCGAAATCTAAACCGTCTGCTGACAAATGTTTATTTTGTAAATCGGTACAGCATAATATTAGTAATTGCCCTTCATTCACTGCTGAGCCAGTAAGTCGAAGATTTGACTTTATAAAATCTGTGCCAGCATGTATAAATTGTCTGAAAAAAGGACACACAGTAGCCAAGTGTACGTCATCCAAGTGCAGAATTTGCGGTAGCGCCCAAAATTCATTGTTGCACAGGTACGACACAAGCGCAAGTGCAAATAATACCTACACTGGACAATCATCGACTTCACACGGATCGGTGAATTATTCTTCGTCCGATGAGAGAGTTATTCTCGCAACGGCAGTAGTCAGTGTAAGAAGTAGCTCTGGTAAATTGATACCAGCGGGAGCACTTTTGGATTCCGGATCTCAACCCAATTTGATAACTGAGGAACTTGCGCAGCTACTTAGACTAAAAAGAGAAGGAGGCAGACTGAATTTAACTGGCATCAGTGAAACAAACTCACTTTCGAAATCCAGCGTCAATTTAACTGTCACGTCGAGGGTTAATTCTACCCAATTCAATGCGAAATTTTGGGTATTGAGTTCGATAACTAATTTCCAGCCTGACAGTGTTATAAATACGACCGGCTGATATATTCCTAAGAATATAAAGTTAGCTGATCCGTGCTTCCACAAACCACGGAAAATTGATTTGCTAATCGGAGCAGAAATCTTCTTTGAGCTAATGTGTGTTGGTCAGATAAAATCTGGCCCGAGCCTCCCAATCCTTCAAAAAACTTCACTTGGTTGGATTGTTACTGGAAAGTACAATCAATCAAAGGGCTCCACTAACAATAGCGTTTGTCATTTAAGTACTGCAATAGAAAACGAGAGCGATATTGATTCGATAGTCAGGAAGTTCTGGAAACTAGAGGAGCTTCCAAACGAATCAATGAAAATTTATTCAGAGGAGCAGCAACAATGTGAGGATGAATTTAAAAATACAATACGACGTTTAGCGTCAGGACGATTTGTAGTCTCACTACCTTTCAAGTCAGATACAAAATTGTTGGGTTCTTCGTTCGAAGTCGCAAAAAGACGATTCCTCTCGTTGGAACGAAGGCTGTCCAAGGACGACACAATGAGACAGATGTATCATGACTTTATGAAAGAGTATGTCAATTTGGGACATATGTCACTTTTGGATAATATGCCAGATTCTCCTCACTATTTCATTCCCCATCAATGTGTTCTGCGGCCTCAAATTACTACTACTAAACTTAGAGTAGTTTTCGATGCTTCGTGTAGAACTTCTTCTTCAGCAACAATGTGAGGATGAATTTAAAAATACAATACGACGTTTAGCGTCAGGACGATTTGTAGTCTCACTATCTTTCAAGTCAGATACAAAATTGTTGGGTTCTTCGTTCGAAGTCGCAAAAAGACGATTCCTCTCGTTGGAACGAAGGCTGTCCAAGGACGACACAATGAGACAGATGTATCATGACTTTATGAAAGAGTATGTCAATTTGGGACATATGTCACTTTTGGATAATATGCCAGATTCTCTTCACTATTTCATTCCCCATCAATGTGTTCTGCGGCCTCAAAGTACTACTACTAAACTTAGAGTAGTTTTCGATGCTTCGTGTAGAACTTCTTCTCATGTATCATTGAACGATCTGCTGATGGTCGGTCCTACCATTCAAGAAGAACTGTATTCTACACTCATCCGTTTTCGCCTTCATCGCTACGTAATCACTGCAGATATCGAGAAAATGTATCGTCAAGTTCTAATCGACGAGAATGACAGAAATTTTCAATTAATCTTTGGAGACAAAATCCATCTGACAGCTTACAAGTGTTTCGATTAAACACTGTAACTTATGGCACTGCATCTGCGCCTTTTCTGGCTATAAGATGTCTACTTGAATTGAGCAATTTGTACAAAGAGACTTTGCCTATTGGTTCAAAAGTTGTTCGCAGTGATTTTTACGTTGATGACTTGTTAACCGGTGGTGAAAGTTACGAGGATCTGATTACAATTCGTAATCAAGTCACTGAGATCCTAAGTTCAGCAGGTTTTAATCTTGCGAAATGGTTTTCTAATCATCCCAAATTTATCAGTACTCTACAAAGTGAAAAGCTATTGCATAGCAATTCGGATTCTGCTAAGGCTTTGGGTTTACATTGGAGTCCGAAGAATGATTCATTAAAGTTTCATTTGGAGAACTCTTTCAAAGATTTGAAAGCAACGAAAAGAAACATATTATCAGTTTCTTCTCGACTATTTGATCCTCTCGGGCTATTGTGCCCTATTGGTATAAAATCCAAGATCTTACTACAAGAACTTTGGATTCAAAAGCTTGACTGGGATGAATCGATTCCCATGAACCTTGATACTTCATGGGAAAATCTCAAATCTAATTTAATGGAGATCGATTCAATAACAATCCCAAGATTCGTCCAAACAACTTCCACTGCAAACATCCAAATACATGGATTTGCTGATGCCTCAATGCGAGCATATGGGTGTTGCATTTATGTCAGAAGTTTCGAGTCTGGCAAAGTTACTGTCAGATTACTTACCGGAAAATCTAAAGTTGCTCCACTCAAGACAAAATCTCTTCCGAGACTTGAGCTGTGTGCTGCACACCTATTGGCAAAGTTGTGGACTCGAATTAAGCTCATGTTGGAATTTAAGATTGATCAAGTTTATTTCTGGACAGATTCGGAAATAACTCTACATTGGGTAAAGACCCATCCATCCTCCCTTGCTACTTTTGTATCGAATAGAGTAGCTGAGATTCAGGAGTGGTCAGAGAAAATTTCATGGCGACATGTGCCAACTGACCATAATCCGGCTGACATTGTTTCTCGAGGATGCGACGTCCAGGAATTGAAGCAGTCGATCTGGTTTGAGGGACCGTCATTCTTATTAGATGACAGTTCTTCCTGGCCTGTTGACAAACATTTCGAGTTAACAGAGAACCAAATACTATTGGAGAAAAGGAAGGCAAATGTATTTCTTGCAGTAGAGGATCCACAAAATTGCTTGTTGGATCTCATGGAAAAGTATTCCTCGTATAGAAAATTATTACGAGTCACTGCGTTTGTGATCAGATTTGTTGACATTCTTAAAAAACGCACAGTCGAGAAAAATTGTCCACCTACTGCAACCGAATTGAAATGGGCCTTCTTTCGACTTGTGGAAACGATCCAGAAAACTGAATTTTCTGAGGAGATACTTAAGCTTCAGAAATCTCTTGTATTGCCCTCTAGTATCCAGAGGTTGACACCATTCATACATACATTTGTTGAGGGGGATAAATCGTTCTCATTGATAAGGGTAGGTGGAAGACTGCTAAATGCAGACTTGAAGTATAATACCAAGTTTCCACTATTATTACCGAAAAGGAATAGCTTTGTCACGCTCTATTTGCGAAACTTGCATTTGGACAATTGTCATGCTGGTACAAAGGCACTTATAGCTCTTTCGCGAGAAAATATTTGGTTGATAAATGCGAAAGAAGAATGCAAGAGAATAGTTAGCAAATGCGTACATTGCTTCCGCTATAAACCGAAGCTTTTGTCCCAAATAATGGGAAATTTACCCACTAATAGAGTGAGAGCTTCGCGCCCATTTTTAATAGTCGGAGTCGACTACTGTGGTCCCATTGACGTATCTTTGAGAATACGTGGGCGACCACCATTAAAAATGTATATAGCGGTTTTCATGTGTTTTACGTCTAAGGCAGTACATTTAGAACTAGTCTCTAATCTTTCCACTGATGCTTTTATTATGTCTTTCAAAAGGTTTGCTGCCAGGAGAGGACTACCCAAGGAAGTTCACTGTAACAAAGCGACGAACTTTGTCGGAGCCAGCCGCGTACTCAAAGAGCTGCAACGCGCTTCGACAAGAGTCGACAGGCCGTCGAGTCGTACGCAGCGTCGTCCGGGGTGAAGTTCAACTTCATACCACCGCGGGCGCCGCACTTCGGAGGACTGTGGGAAGCTGCCGTCAAACAGGCGAAGTTCCTACTTCTGCGAGCCGTGGGCAACGTACTGCTCACCCAAGAAGAGATGCCAACAATGCTTGCAGAAGTAGAGGCGGTGCTCAACAGCCGTCCAATCGCACCGCTGTCTCCAGACCCCAACGACGGAGAAGCATTAACACCAGCTCATCTAATCCGAGGAGAGGGTCTGCGTTCGCTGCCGCCAGAATCCGCAGACGACGTGAGAGACACCGAGATGAAGTTATGCAAGCGTTGGCGTCTGCTCTGCAATCTCAAGCAGACATTCTGGCGGGCCTGGTCTCGGGATTACGTCCTCGGTCTTCAGAGCAAGTCCAAGTGGCATCAGGAAGCACACAACGTAGAGGTAGGTCAAGTGGTAATCATCCACGAGGACAATCGCCCGCCACAGCAATGGTTGACCGGGAAAGTCGTGGCCGTATTCAAGGGCGAAGACGGCAAGGTCAGGGTGGCGGAGGTCGCAACGCGCAACGGCGTCTATAAGCGCCCTATACATAAATTGGCACCTCTGCCATACAATTGAAGACATTCAGTCCTTTAATGGGGCCGGAATGTTGGGCCACATCTAAAACATATATATAACACAACAACATATATGTATATCTAACACATAATATATGTAACATAACATAACACATATATATATAGCATATAATATACATATATATAACATAACATATAAACAATACTTAATATACATATATAACATAATAACAATAAAATGAATACATAATAATTAACTAATAATACAATTTTATAAATAGGAACTACCTTAATAAAAATAAGAATAATATAAATAAATAGCGTTAAGGTTAATGAATAAATAATATAGAATAAGGTTCAAGGACAGACAAAGCAACGGAGTTGGTGAATGTCCTTGAAGCGTTAGTATTAAGATAGATTATTATATGTTAGACTTAAGAAAATGAAGAAATAAGAATTCAGTTGATCATTAGAAACAATATCGACCGGTCTTTTGCTTTAATTGGTTTTGGTCTTCGCGAAAAGAAAACTTGTTCAGTGCCCAAATTTCAAGAATATTTAAATTATAATTTAATTAATTTAAAGAAGTGTTCCTAAAAAAGATTAGGAAAAAACATTTATTTTCCATCGGATTTCACCCGCTATGGTCAGGGGGCTCAGCCATCACGCCCTTCAACTATCGATCTCATTCTTTCAAATTCAACTTTGAACATGTCATCGATTGACTCGATTCTCTGACCACGTTCCCATATCTTGCGAAATTTACGGCTCGGTAATTAAAAATAACTTTTTATATTCTGCAAATTGTAATTTGATATCGAATTGGGTAGATTCCCAAATGTACGATTTAGAAACAGTAAACATTTCGGACACAAATATCGAAGGCATAATTAATGAATTAACACGTGTATTGACTGAAGTATCCAATAAAGTTCCTCTAGGAAAGAAAGTTTGTATTTAATTGGTCAGCGAAATAGATTTAAACGAAAGCTACAAAGGTGTTACCAACGTCCCGAGAGGCAACGCATAACAAGTATTTTGAATCAACTCAATATCTTGATCAATCAAAATGTCTGTATTGACCGAAATAACAACTGGAATTTTTTTTGCAGAGTTTGCCTAGGTGTAAACAAAAATTTTGGAAGATGACAAAGGCAATCAAGGGTAATCGGGAAGCCGTTGCTAACTTAACTACCAATACACACGTCGTGGATGATAACTCTCAAAAAGCTAATATAATTGCTGATGTTTTTGAACGAAATCATAATTCATCAAACAATTTAGTAAGCGTTTCTGACCATGAAGTTAATCAACATTCGAAATGGTTTGACATGCAACCAATAGCCAACATAACTGATGATTTAACTACTGTAGAAGAGGTGAAATTCTTTACAAAAACTATTAAAAATAAAAAAGCGCTTGGTAAAGATGGTATAAAGGCGATTATAGTTAAAAAGATGCCAGACTCTTTTTTTAAATACTTGACCAAAATTTGTAATTGGTGTTTGATGAATGGATATTTTCCTAGACTATTCAAAGAGGCAATTGTTATACCTATTTTAAAGTCCGGAAAAGACAAAAAACTACCAGAAAGTTATCGCCCAATCAGTATGCTGAAAGTACTCGATAAAATTTTTGAAAAAAATATTTTATGCAGATTGAAAGAGTACACAGATATCCATAATATAATAAATGATGACCAATTTGGTTTCAGAAACGAGCATTCAACGGTTCATCAGATCAAAAGAGTGGTAAAAATAATAACAAGATTCGCCGAAAGAGTACAGAGGTAATTTTTCTAGATGTTGAGAAGGCGTTTGATTACATATGGCACGATGGTCTAATTTTCAAACTTACTAAATTTAATTACCCTATATATCTCCAAAAAATTATAAAAAGTTTTCTAAAGGACAGAACCTTTGAAGTTAAAGTAGACGATGCAATTTCTACACAAAGATGCATTCCCGCCGGGGTACCACAAGGTTCAATTTTATCGCCAACCTTGTATTCGATTTTTATCTCCGATTTTAAACCTGTTAAAAATCAATTTACTGCCTTTTATGCTGATGATACCGCCATTATAGCTTATGGAAAAGTTTCTAACGCTATAGTAAAACAAATGAATAGAGGCCTATCGAACTGCCAAAAATATTTCGAAAGATGGAAAATCAGGATCAATGATAATAAAACGCAGGCAATACTGTTTCCGTATAACAAGTCTCAAAAAAGAATACCAAATACCCTGTTAGCATTAACGGAAATATAATTTCCTTACAAGACAGTATAAAGTATCTAGGTATCACACTTGATAAAAAGCTCACCTTCAGCCAACATTTATTGCAAACTTGTGAAAAGGTTTTAAGAAGTGGAAGGGCGCTGTTCCCTCTATTAAACACAAAATCGAAATTAAATGTAGAAAATAAACTTCTATTGTATAGAATGTGCATTCGTCCTATAATGACATATGGCTGTCAAGTTTGGTATCATAGAATTGCTAAGACATATCTAAATAAGCTTCAAATCATTCAAAATAAGAACTTAAAAATAATTTTTGGTTTGCCTCGAAGATTTTCCACTAATCGTTTGCACAGAAGGTATAAGCAAAAAATTATTAACGAAGTTTGCAGCGAACTGACGATCAGATTTGAAGACAAATGTAGGTCTTCAAGATTTGCTACTAATAAGAAATTTGCTGAATTAGCCTACTTTACAGCCTCTGTAAAGATGTTGTTAAAGGGGTCTATTTAAAATTTATTTTCTAAATAAAAGGTTTTTCCCTATCTTTTTGACTTAAATAGATATATCTAATAGACAAACTTTATTATGTGGTGTACAAAAATGTTTTAATTGTTGCAGTACTTTATGTAGAATCTCATAAGATGTATATGTTAAGTTTAGAAAATTTTATACTGATTTTATGATAGAAATAAACAAAATAAAAATTAAAAAAAATATTCACTATCATCACAAAATATCTTGTAAGTTGAGCAACAAAATCGAAAAATATGAGTATGTTAGTGAAAAAATGCATGCATAAACGCCGAGAAAACGTTGATAAGTACACAAATGTGCTATTCATTATTATATTATATAAACAGAAACGATTATTCAATATATTCAGCCTTAGAATTTAGACTTTATAAGCACAACTCTTACCCCTACTTTTTTGACCTAAGTTTATATAAAATTTACATGATTTAATCTAATCATTCCAAAATCAAATAATATACAACTTTTTATAAATGACCACAGCACCTCTGCAAATCACATGTTGAGTGCACCCTGTGATGTTGAGTGTAATATTCTTTTCAGTGTACTGAATTATTGTTTTTAATGAATGTTAATTTGACACCCAGTCCATATGCCAAATCTGAATTTGGTAATTGTCAAAAACGCGCGTTAGCAAAGCAGTTTAAGGTGTTGAAGCTTTTTGTATTATTAAATTTCTTTGTTTTTTTTTCGTTAAAGTAGAAGTAATTAACTTTGATAAACAGTTTAAAATATAACATTATGAATTCAACACAAGTGAGCACTCAACTGGATTTACTCGATATGGCGGGAACTATATTAGAAAAGTATGACTCCAATGATTTAAGTGCGCCAGGTCTTTTAGAGGTAAATGTGAAGTAAAATAGCATTTATATTCATATAAAACTTGTAGAATTATAATACATATAATATTAGATGACGGGAATAAATCAACATGGGATGGCTACTGCAAGTGGTTTAAACGATTATGATTACCAAACACTTTCAACCTTGTCGATGGGTCACAAGCAATTGAATCAACTTCAAACATTGAATAAAATTCCTATACCGCCTGAAATTTTAGAACATTTTAAACGTAAGACTAGGAAATATTTCTAAATTGCATTAATTTTTGATGCCTATTTTAAATTCCTAGATATCAAATGCCACTGTATGATGGGCCTGTTTCCTGAAATAGGTAGAGCTTGGTTAACCATTGATTCCGAAATTTATGTAAGAAGTCTTATATTTTTTTGTTACTTACATTATATTTAAATACGTTTACAGATTTGGACTTATGAACAATCCCGCGATGTTGCTTATTACGATGGGTTAAGTCATCTTATAATTAGTGTAGGTTTGGTAAAACCAAAACCTGGTGTTTTTATTAATGATGTGAAATATCTTCTGATTTTAACGACACCAATTGAAATAGTTGTCTTAGGTAATGTAGTAAATATTACATCCATTATTTTAATATAGTCTAATTTTCTTGATGACTTTGTGCAACTATGTAACTTCTTACGTAGTTTGCAGGCAAAAAAGTTATATATAAGTTTATAACAAAACTTTGCTCTAAAAGAAAATTAAACTGAATTAGAGCTTAACAATTCTTTGTAGATGATCTTAAACATTTCGTTTATTAGGGGGTTGTTTCCGAATTTCACACTACAAACATTCGGTATTCCGATACTGTAATTTTATTAATGAGATATATTTTGTTGGGTTATCTTTTCTTTAAGCAATGTATTATTCCACTTAAATATTCGTATACAATTTTTCATAAAAAATACAGTTTTCTTAAGTATGGTAAACCATATTGTTCTAATGGTTCTAATATTCTTTAAAATGTGTAGCTACTCACCCTCTGTAATAGCGTTCTTTTCTAACTATGCGGTTATCATTAATTTTATAGTTACGTTTTCGACAGCTATTAAACTGGTAGCTGTGGAAGCCACGAAATATTTTCTTTTAAAATTAATTTTTGTTTTGTTTTCAATCAACAAATCTTATATCGTTATTAATCCTACGAAATGTCGACTTAGGCAGTTCAATTATTTGTTTCTCCTGTAAAAAACAGTTAATGAGACATGTCTGGTTTTGTTCGCCAGTTCCTCAATTACACCTGCATAAAAAAGCTGAAATACCGTAATCAATGTTCCCAAATATTTTCAGTGATTGTTATTAATATTTTTCAATTACTATTTTGCATAATGGGGTTAAACGTTAATGACTGCTATTCTAAAATTATTCAGGAAAATTAATCTATAATGATTTTAATTCAAATTTCAAGACTAATATGTCCTCTTGGAGCTAGCCGTCTTAGTTGATAGGCATTAACAAGCTCACCTAGGTTACGAAGTGAAGCTTAAGTGGTTGGTCTAGTATTTATATTGAATATGGATGGGTGGTTTTACTAAGAAGTTACACAGTATATGTACTTTTTTCATTTTAACTCATTGTACCTTACATACCGAATGAGACTGGTGTATTTATTTCTATATTTCACACTAGCTTTATTTTATTTACATCTCATGTCTGCTACCATTAAAATGATAAACTGCATATTAATTTTATATAGCTATTTTTATCCACATTTCAGAGATGTGCGGTACTACAAAATTTTTTGAAATAATAATTTATAGTACAATAGTATTCGTCAAAAAAAAGAAGAATAAGGAAATATAGAAATATTTAAAAAATTTTTTTAAACATTTAGAAATCGCCGTAGTCTAGTAGGTAGTGTGTTGGCTTATTCGACGTAAAGCCCGGGTGATTTCCTCTCAGCAGATTTCTGGTAAAAACTCAGAGTAAATAAACCTACCATGAAACAGTTTCTCAAAAAATTTGTCGTTCGGAGTCAACGTTAAACTGTAGGTCCCGCCACTCACGTATAAAATTAACGCACACAACATGAGTGGTGTGAGAAGTTAGACCGTAATCCTGACTGAAGGGTTGTAATGGCCAATCATGTATGTATGATGTAGAAACATTTTTAAGAAGAAATTAAAATCTTTCATATTTGAGATTTTGAGTATAGGCGCGAATTTAATAAAAACTTACGTTAAAAACTTTTAAATAATAGAAATAGTTCGCCATTTTCAGGATTTCTTAGTAAATAAAATTGTCGTGACAAGTTTCTGAAATCTCGTTCGGAATTGAAGTTTAACTGTAGGTTAAGTTATGTTAGCGGATAGCTTGCAGTTCGCCGGCGAGTTCATTCGGAGGTCCATTCTATTATCGCTTGTCATTATCCGTTAGCTGTGGGTTTGAACCAGAAAAATCATTCATCGCTTTCTTCATCCTTTCTTGAGTGTTCCTTTTCCAGGACAGTTTGGAGTCCAGAATGATACCCATGCACTTTGAGAGTCTCAGAGCCGTTCCGTTCATTTTCGGAACAGTGAAGTTCGGGACCCAGTATTTCCGAGTGAACAAGACAAGTTCCGTTTTAACTGAGTTCACACTCAAACCGTTCTTCTCCGCCCACCTGTGTACCTTTGCTAGTACCGACTCTATAAGATCGCTGACCGTTGAAAGATGCCGTGACCAGTATCACCACGTCATCAGTTTATGCTATCAATTTGTGGCCAAGATTTTATTAATAACTAGTTTCCAGAGTAGTGGTGAAATTAATCCCCTGCGGATTGCCGCTAGTTACTCGTTTCCTGACGGAGGATAATCCCAATGAAGATTGAATGTCACTCGAATCAATATTCACCAGACCGTAAGCCAAGAGCTTTCTCTATTGTGCCAAATACTTCGTGTAGTGCTGTGTCCACCGATCTACGCTGCCGTGCCGTGCCGTGCTGTACTGAAGTTGCTCCTAACGTATATATCAAAGAGCTTCTCCAAGGTTGCAAGTAAAAACGAGGAGAGGCTTATCGGTCTGTAGTCCTTTCATGTTATGTGATTCGCCTCATTGGGAAAGAAAACTATCTTCGCCTCTTTCCACTCATCAGGTGTGCATCCCTTGATAATCCATTCGATGCGATAGGTAATATCGTCATCTCCCCGTTGTAGCATTATTGGGTAAATGCCGTCCGTTTCCAGAGATTTGTATGGTTTAATGACTGCACTGCCCATGCTATCTTCTCCGTTGTTATTGCAGTCAAAGAGCAGACACCTGTGTATGAAGACTTTTTCCCGCTAATTTTTATTTTTTTTTCCAATATTTTCTATGTTATTTATTTCCATATTCGTTTTGTTCTTCAAATATTCTTCATTGTAAATGCTTTAAACAACTCTCTAACATCTTTTTCAATTTGATAAAAATCAGCGGGGCTTTGACCGTATGTTATCGATGAGGCTTATTTCGTACCTGCTGTGAGTGTGGTTTGGCTCCGCAACTTCGTGTGCCAATCGTGCCCGATTAGGCCTGGCACCACAGTATTCTTCGCTAGTACTTTTTGAAGCCTCGTTAGTACAAGCAATTCCCTCACAAAATTTAGCCCAGGAATCTCTTACAGCTCTAACTATTTGCTTTTTGTAGGAATTGAAACTCAGCTTATACATAGCTATAGTGCCATCACTTATTTAGTGCCGTCACTGATAGTCTAAGTAGTTTATTCGTTAAGTTAGTTAAGTTTATTCGTTAAGTTTTAGTTATAAAAACAGAAATAAAATATTTATTAATTCAGTTCAATTTTGACTACAAATTTGGTTGTTTCCAAGGCACATCTAACAGGTAACCGCAAGTGTACAACAAGTACAACAATGCAAAAACGACAGGCATTTTGTTTTTGTTAAAGCGTACGCGTAATGTCAAAAAAATTAACCCTCAAACCTCTATAGGAAATTAATAAAAGCAATTAAAAAAACTAAATACATTTTATATATTGAAATTTCTTTTGATTTTTATGTCATGCTTAATTACGCAATAGTGGGGCACCTATAAATTAAAAAAAAATTATTCCATGCAGTCAATAACATTTCCACTTTATCTAAAGAACATGTTTTTATATGGCCATCGATAAAAATGGCAGATGCTAACGTTATTTGTTATTGGTCATAGTTTTGGCACTTAGTTGGAGAGACCGAAATCTTTTTTTGGGTAATATATCAGCCTCGTCTAAATATATATAAATATAGTAAATCTAGGTTGTAGTTTAAAAGATATATGGATTTAGTGTTAAAGGCTTAAATATTATTAATCATCTTGCAAAAATTTTAATAAAAATGGGTTTGAAATATTAATCCTGAAGAATTTCTAGAGTGCGTATCGTTAAGGATACATCCGGTACATATGAGGGTTTATAAATGCGAAAATGATTATCGAAACAAAACAAACAAAAAAACAAAAAAATTTTGACATTTAAAAACGCGTCAGCTGTTGACATAGGTTTACCTGTTAGATTTGCCTTGGTTGTTTCTTTTAAATGGCGACCGTGACAGGCCAAAATTAAAAAAGGATTACAAAAAAAAAATTTTATTTAAAAAAGGACTAAAAATTAAAAAACAAAAAAAGGAATAAAAAATTTAAAACAAAAAAGGGACTAAACAAATTTAAAAAAAAGAATATTTAAAAAAAAGGATATTTAAAAAAAGGAGGATATTAAAAAAAATGATATTTAAAAAAAAGGATATGAAAAAATTGTTCATATTTAAGTAATATAAAAGCAATTATTATTGCATTATGCATTTTTGTGAATTTTAAAAATAAACGGATTAAAATCGTATGTGAAAAATATATAGACTATATACTAGTGTAAAAGAAAAACAATTAGTTTGTTTTTGTATAAAAAAAACAAACAAAAAAAAATGACGCCTTGAAAAATATAATATCGAAAAGAACAATGTGGAACTGGAAGTGTGTGTGAGTGAAGATAAAATAAAAACATTTAGTTTTCTATATGAATTATAAAGAAAAAAAAACAAATGTAATAAAAAAAATATATTCGAAATTTCGAAAAAAAACGAAAGGAGACAACTATAAAAAAAATTAAAAGAAAGAGAGGTACAAAATTTAAATAAAAGAAGTGTGAATAAAATATAATATGTGTGTGAATATAAAATACTACAAAGGAAAAAAACTGGAAAAGAAATAATATGAAATAAAAAAAAAATGTTAATATATATATAAAAAGAAAAAGTTATAATAAACTTGATACAAAAAAAAGAAGAAAAATAAAATATAAAATGACACACTAAAGAAGAAACAAAAAAAATACGATGTGATGTGATATAGACCAAGGTAAATCTAACAGGTAACCGCAAGTGTACAACAAGTACAACAATGCAAAAACAACAGGCATTTTGTTTTTGTTAAAGCGTACGCGTAATGTCAAAAAAATTAACCCTCAAACCTCTATAGGAAATTAATAAAAGCAATTAAAAAAACTAAATACATTTTATATATTGAAATTTCTTTTGATTTTTATGTCATGCTTAATTACGCAATAGTGGGGCACCTATAAATTAAAAAAAAATTATTCCATGCAGTCAATAACATTTCCACTTTATCTAAAGAACATGTTTTTATATGGCCATCGATAAAAATGGCAGATGCTAACGTTATTTGTTATTGGTCATAGTTATGGCACTTAGTTGGAGAGACCGAAATCTTTTTTTGGGTAATTCATCAGCCTCGTCTAAATAAATATAAATATAGTAAATCTAGGTTGTAGTTTAAAAGATATATGGATTTAGTGTTAAAAGCTTAAATATTATTAATCATCTTCCAAAAATTTTAATAAAATTGGCTTTGAAATAGTAATCCTGAAGAATTTCTAGAGTGCGTATCGTTAAGGATACATCCGGTACATATGAGGGTTTATAAATGCGAAAATGATTATCGAAACAAAACAAACAAAAAAACAACAAAATTTTGACATTTAAAAACGCGTCAGCTGTTGACATAGTTTTACCTGTTAGATTTGCCTTGATATAGACTTAAAAATAAACAAAATAAAAATGATTTAAGCAAATCAAACAAAAACAAAACATTTTATGTCCCTCATACCACATTCTTTTTATTATAATTTTAAATAAAATGAATATTCTTTTTACTAACTTTAAAAATAAACAATAATTTTTTTAACAAAACTGAAAATAAAATTCTTGACGTTACGTGACTATAAGTGTAGAGAAAAGTTTGTGAAAAAAAAATGAAAATGAAAAAGATTAATATATTCATATATGTATATAAAAAAAGTATAACAGAACTCAATTGAAACACAAGATCTTTAACAGAGACAAATGTGAAACAATTTTTTTTTGAAATTTAAAAAAAGAGAAAAAAGAGCTATGTTAAAAAAAAGACAACTATATAAAAGAAATAAAAAAAGTTTTTCTGAAATGAAATAAAGAAAAGAGATTTTTACAAAAAAAAAAACAGTGAAAAGAGCAGATATATAAATAAAAATAAGAGATGAAAAATAAAAAAAAATTTTGAAAAAACTTTGTATTGAAAAAAACTATATAAGTATATGACTGAAAAAAAACATTAAATTTTAACAAAAATTTTTTTTGGAAATACAGGGTCATTAGTAGTGAATGACTAATAAAAAAAAAACAAATGATAAAAAAAAGAGAAATAAAAAAAAAACATTTTTACAAAAAAAAAAAACAATATTGGAATGAAATCAAATCCAAAATCCAATCAAGTTCAATATTTCAATGGAATGAAATCAAATCCAAAATCCAATCAAGTTCAATATTACAATGGAATGAAATCAAAATCAAGTTCAATATTTCAATCAACATTCAACACTTGTAAAAAATATTGTCAAGCAAGTTAAAATTTTTTAATTATTACTGTATTATGTATATTATTATTATTTTTATTATTTAATTAATTATATTATTATTATTAATTTATTTAATCTAGAGGAAATTAATTCTAAGATTAAATTTAACGGAAGAGCATTAGCTGCATTGGCTATCAGCTCCTTATGCAGAAAATAATAATTTTGTATGTACTTGTTAATTCTAAATTATAAATAAGTGCTATTTACAGAACATTAAACTCTTAGTTTGGTGAATTTTATAAAGTTGTAGATTTTATCGATATTCTCAGAGGATGGATGTTTAAGGAGGTCCAGGGCAGACATGTTCCCAAACAGTTTTAGTCGTTTATCAAAAAGTAACGGGCATTCTGTAAGAATATGCCCGATGGTAAGGCTACTATTGCAACGAGTACAAGTTGGTGTTTGAGTTGGTTTTTTTAGGAGCCATTCATGAGTACAAAAGGAATGACCTAGCCGCAAGCGGGAAAATATTTTTATTTTTTCCTTCCCAATGTATGTAGGGTAGACCGGATGACAGTTTTGGGTGTTTATAATTGAGTAGTGATAATGAGTCAACGGTTTCTGTTTAAATTTATTTTTGACGTGATTGCGGATATGCTGTCGACTATAATTTTTTTCTAGTGTGTTGTTCGTAATAATGGAAGCATAAGACGCAAATTTGGCAGCAATGTCTGCCTTTTCGTTGCCGGTAATACCCATGTGACTTGGAATCCAGTGTATTTTTAGTAAGTTATGGTTAGAAATTAGCGCGTCTCTTATTTTGATGATTGAATTCCAATTACTTTTTAAAGGGGTTTTTTTTTTATAGATTTTATTACCGAAAGGCTGTCAGTGAATATTACAGTTTTTTTCCTATCCCGCAGTGCCAGACATATAGCCTGATAGATGGCGCATGATACAGCTGTAAAGACTGATGAGTTCTCGAAGAGGGTGCCCAGGGAAAGTATCTTTCCATCTTCACCTACAATGGAATAAGCAGGTATATTGTTTTGGGACTTAGTACCATCAGTGTAGATCAGTCGCCAGTTGTTGCTTTTAAAAAAGTTTATTTGCTCCTGTATCAGATTGAGAAATATATTCTTAGGGGTGTTGTTTTTACTGAAAGTAGCCAATGAAATGTCAAAGCAAGTGTTTACTAGTTTCCACGGCGGTTCTTTTATATGTTTTTTTGTTAAGATGAGGGGAATGGATAGTTCTGTACATAGCGACAAAGAAAGAGCTAGGGCAGATTTAATGCGTTTAGGCTTCTTTGCAGATATTATGGAGTTGATGTCTTTGTCCAATACGGAGTTTGTGCTATTGATAAGTTTAGGCAAGATTCTAGATTTTAATTCGTATATTGTATCACTTATTGAAGGGAGGTTGGCTTCACGCAGAATATTCTCAATTGTGGTTGTTCTAAACGCATAAACACAAGCTCTGGCAGCCCGATGGTAAGCTGGTTTAATGATGTTTATGTTCGACTTGCAACTGTTTCCGTATATGAAAAGGCCGTAGTCAATTTTGCTCAATATTAAAGTTCTGGTGAGGTAAGTTAATGTATTGATATGAACAAAGCTTTTTGAAGACAGACATTGTATTATATTGGATCGTGTTAGTATTGAGCTTTTTAGTTTAAAAAGGTGATCTTTCCAGTTGTATTTATTAGAGAATAGGAGTCCCAGAATTCGCAATGTATCTACATTTTGTATTGTCTCTCCATTGGCTTGGATTATGTTGGAGTCAGCGTCGCAGCGTAATTTTCTGCAAACGTGAAATTTTTTTTGTTTTTTGCATCGAGATTTTTGCACCAGAATAACTAGTCCAACTTTTGATATCTTGAAGAATTTTCTGTAGAGTGCTGTTAGACTCCCTATTGTCATTTTTGCTACAGATTATATATAGATCATCGGCGTACAAGCAGTGATCTATATAACGATTTTTCTCAATAATCTTGCTGATTTTGTTAAATGCAATTTGAAATAGTACCACTGATAACGGCGATCCCTGAGGGATACCATTCATTAAAGGGAAGGCTCTCGACAAGTACCCATTGACTCGCACCTTAAAGCGTCTATTTGTTAAAAAAGATTTTATAAAATTAAAGATTTTCGGTCCAATACGCCATGTTCTCAGAGTGTCAAGAATGACATGGAGTCCAATTCTATCAAACGCTTTTTCAAAGTCAATCGATAGAATTGTCACGTGATTCCTTGCAGACAGGGCCTTTGTAATGCGGTAGTCTATATGTAGAAGAGCGTCGTCACAACCTTTATTTGCCTTGAAAGCTACTTGTTCTTTAGCTATAAGTTTTTTATTTTCCAAAAACCAAGAAAGTCTAGTAGCAATGATTCTTTCAATGACTTTAGAGAGGCAGGGAAGTAGTGAAATAGGGCGATAAGCATTAACTGAAGATGGGGTAGTGGATTTGGCTATAGGAACTATGGTAGACTGTTTCCAGGAGTGTGGAATAACCCCGGTTCTAAATATAGTGTTGTACAAGTTCAGTAAAAATATCTTACTTGAGAGTGATAGGGCTTTTATCATTTGGTAGGATATGCGGTCATGTCCGGGTGTGGTTCCTTTTACTTTAGTTAGACAGTGTGTAAGTTCCTGCATAGTTATTGGTACTTCCAGCAATTGTGCTGTTATATCCTCTGTGTCACTTATGGAAAAGTTGAATGACTGCTTCGAGGTGTTAAATGTTGATGGGAAGTTTGAATCAGATGCAAGATCGGCCCAGGTCTTTCCAAAGTGATTTGCAATTTCGGTTGAGTCAATTAGGGTTCATCCGGTGTGTCTATTGTTCTTATAGTGGTAGAAGAGTTTCTATGGGTAATTCTGTTAATTTTTGACCAAATAGTTGATATATTAGTATTTCTGTTAATAGATTTTGTGAAATTTTCAAAACAAGAGAGCTTAGCAATTTTAACTTCCCTACGGAATTTAGCGTTATCTTTTTTGTATCGTATATAGTTGTCTTGTGTTGGGCTGGTTCTGAAGTGTTGCCAACTTTTCATTTTTTTGTTTCGCAAAGAAGATAACGATGGACTACACCATGGTACTGGTAAACGATCCGTTTTAATTTTTGGCTTTGATTGGGGAATGTGTTCGTTGGCTGCGACACGGATAGATTTAGTAATAATGGCTGCATCCTTATTGCTAGATGATGACGATTGATGTTATAGTATTTCAATTTCTGATTTCTGGGTGTAATTTTTCCAATCTGCTAGGTGAAGTAAAATTCTACTGGATTTCATTGGTATATTTGTTTCCTCAGAGACTCTAATTGTTATTTTGATTGGGAAGTGATCACTGCTATATAAATCACTGAGAGTAGTCCATGTCATCAATGGAAAAATGTTAGCCGAGCAAAGTGATAAATCTATATTAGTCAAGGTATTGTGAGACGAGAAGTGTGTGGGACTACCATCATTTAGTATGCACAGCCCGGTCTGGAGAATTATGTTCTCCAATAGAATACCTCTATTGTTGTTTATAGTTGAGCCCCAACAACAAGCACTGGGGTGTTAAAAGAATTTATTATGTTCATTATTTCTCGGTGGGATATGTCCTGATTGGGTGGTATGTAAAACGATAGGATGGTGAACTTAATGTTGAGTTTTATTTCGATGGCAACGAGTTGATATTCGGTGTCTATGTTTATTTCTTTGTGTTGAATATCCGTTTTGATAAATATTCCTGTACCTTGTTTTGATGTATTATTTTGTATTGAATTTGTGAAGTATGCGGAGTAACTTTTTGGAGGAATCGGTGTGAAGCACAATGCGTTTCTTGTAGAGCAATAATGATTGGGTTTAAGTCCCTAATTAGTAATTGGAGCTCAGGGTAGTTATTTACAAGTCCACGTATATTCCATTGTAATAGCACGAAATCTGTCATGAATATATAATATAGGTGCTTGTATTGGTTTTAGTTGATCACGTCTTAACTAGGTCCAAAGTGACCTCGTCGAGATTCTCCTCGTCGCTCGACGTAAAAAAATAATGGCCTTTTTTTATAAGAGACTGAGTTAAATGAGAGATTGGGGATAACGGTATGTTTGTGTTTAATTTAATAGAGTCTGTGATATTTTTTTTTGTGAGTAGATGTTGTTGGTTTTGTGGGTTCAGATTTTTCTGTTACTTTTAAATTTGTTTTTGGAGTTACAAGTTCATTTGTTTTTATGGTTGTATGTATTTTTGTGTTTTTGATTGTTTTGATTTGTTTTTGTCGTTGGTTATTTATTCAATTCTTTATTCTGGTTAGCTGTATTTTTTATTGTTTGGATGTTTGATGGTTCCTTTCGTCTTGTAGGGGAGTCAGAGGCTACATTAGCATATGTGTTTTGGGTGACTGTTGGGGCTGGATTATTTTCTCTGTACTGACGGCGGGCTTCTCCTATGCTGCAATAATTTTTGGTTTTAATTTTCAAAATTTCTTTCATTTGTATGAAACGGGGGCACTTATTGTCAGCTGATGAGTGTTCTCCAGAGCAATTTATACAGAAGATGCGGGTACACGGTTCTGGAGTATGTGGAGGAAGGCTGCAATCTGGGCAAGTTGGGTTGCCTTTGCACCGATTTTTAGTGTGGCCGAGTAGCTGGCAGTTTTTACACCTCATCGGGTTGGGAATGTAGTGTTCAACTCTACACTTGTACCAAGCAACGTCAACAGTTGAGGGTAAACGGTACAAATCGAACGTCACTATCATTTTGCCAGTTGGAACACGAGTCTTACCATCATCGCTGGGTCTGGTGAATTTGTAGATATCAATCACCCCTTGGTCCTTCATCTCTTGCACTATATCATTCTCTGGCACATGTATTAAGCACGGTGCGTATATTACACCTTTGACAGAGTTGAGTGTCTCATGAAGCTTGCATGAGATTGGGCATAAATTTGCAAGTGATTTTGTCTTCAAGAATTTTTCTGCAATACGAGAGTTGCGGGCAAGAATGAGAAGGCTCCCATCACGCAGCATCGAAATAGAATTTATTTCCGTCGATATATCTTCTACTGCCTTTTTTATAGCAAATGGGTTAAGTTTGGGAAGTTGCTTTTTATCGTCAGTGGAGTTAATCAATATGTACTTTGGTGAATTTTTTTGAGTGCAATTTGGAAAAGGTAACGCTGGGAAATCATTAATAGTTTTTGCTTTCTTGGACGGATTTTCTATGAAATCCGCAAGAGCAAAGAACCTGTTGTTAGACAATTTGTCCGGTATGCCCGGAGACATGATTAATCTAAACACTGGTTGACTCTGTGTGATTTTCAATTTACAAAAAGAACAAAATAGAAGAGGGAAAATAAAAAGTAAACACTTGTTGAAAATAAAGTTTGCGACAACCGTTACTCTTCAAACACGCTTTCTTTATTTTTGTACAAACGAGAGCAAAATCAACCGTACGCTTTGACTGCTAGTCGGAGACTGTATATTATTATTAAATTAAATTATTATTATTAAATTGTTATTAGTTATAACATATATTTACTATAAATAAATATATATATATATTAATCTTCTTTTATATTAAAAAAAAAAAAAAAAAAAAACATTATGGGGACATCATAAAGTTTTTAAATAAAAGGCAAACTTATGTTTCTAATTTCTATTTTTCTCTTTGTTAATTGTTGTCGGGTGAAGCAACCCAAGCTCCTGTCTCCAAATAGATTGTGAACACCACTTTGAAAAATAATTCTTTATTTCAAATTCGGTTTACAATTTAGAGTGTTAAAATTCCTATAAAAATTTACATATTAAATAAATTCATAAAATAATATAATTTTTACTAACTTATTTAGTATGAATAGAGAGCAAACTTCTTATTACAAAATATAAGTACTCTCTTTACAGACAGTATTGTGCAAGTGATTAATTAAAATTTCTTTTTTTTTTTCCAAAGCGTAGGTTTGGCACTTGGAATAATGTTTTTCCCTTTCACATTAGTTTGACAGGTGTCAGTTTAATACATATTTTAGTACAAGTCTACACTTAGAAAATTATTGTATATACATATACATACAGGGTGGGCCAAAAGTCACGAAGGGGTTTAATCGTTCTTGGGAATCTCGTGGCTTTAGTTCTTGCACTAACTGCAGCTTGTATGGGAAAAGATGTAAATTTCCCTATAATATTCTGCGTAAAGACCGCCGAGACATTTGCAGCTCAGCAGAGCGCCTTCGAGTTGATGTTTCAGGATTCTCCTCAACACTCTCCAGAACGCGTTGAATATTTGCTTCATTAATTACAGAATGTGGTCTTCCGATTCGTGGAAGATCCCTTACTGAGCCTTATTCCTGAAAACGTGTCGCTACTTGATTCGGATGGTGAATTCCGCACATTAAAATGACGACGATAGGCTCGTTGAGTTTGAATTATTGATCGATGATGTTCAAAATAAAGTTCTATGATTTTGGTTCGCTGGATAACGTTGTAACCTTCCATAATTAATCTCCCAGATTCATTTTACAAGTCCTAAAAAGAAAAATAAAAAAAAATTAAATTAGAAAAGTTATTAATTTTTCAAATCCCTTCGCGACTTTTGCCCCACCCTGTATAACGATTGACAGTGGTGGTAACGATAATTCTAATAATTTTTTTTTAGCAAATGTCAAATTTTGACATTGATATTTTTGAAAAATTAATTAACGAATTTTGTGCTGTAAAAAAACGGGTTTTACAGAGTAGAGCTTTATTAAAAAATTCAGAAAAAATAAATGAATACATAACACTTGTAATTGAAAATTATAATGCCATTTTAGGATACACAAAAACAAATACAGATAGTTTATCGGAGAATCATAAAGCTTTTATTTTTTCTAAAATCGAAAGTTGTAGAGTAATTTTATTAAAGTGTTTCGAAAAACTTAATTGCAATATAGAAATTCTGGAAAATTTAGATTTGGTAGTTCATTTAAATAACAACTTTGTAATAGAAGGTGAAGTTGAAATCAATATGGCAACCGTTGATCAGAAAAGGTCATACATTTCTATGTGTGCTTCAATGATTCGGGAAAACTGTGGTGGTAATCATTTTACAATCATTTTTGGATAAAATCGATCTTATTGAAGATCTCACTGAACCAAATTTACAAACTACTTTTATAAACTTTGTTAAATCAAAACTTGAGGGAAAAGCGCGTGAGACACTACCCGATAGAATTGAAAGAATAGGTGACATCAAAACAGCTTTGAAAAACGGAATAAAACCAGAGAATTCGAAGGTAAGGGCAAGATTGCTGCTCTTAATGTTAGAAATAATGATTTTACGGATTCTGGTAAACAAGCTGAAGAGCTGGCTGATCCTTTAAAACGTTCTTTATTTGTGGAAGGCATTACACAGAACAAAGCTCATGAAATGGCAGTTGAACAAACAATTAGTGTTTGTCGTTTGAATGCAAAATCTACTTTAGTCAAATCAATTTTAGCATCATCAGTTTTTAAAGACCCTAAGGAAGTTGTTGCAAAACTATTAGTTGAGCAAACAACTGAAGTAAAGGAACAATAAGTTTTATCAATCCAAGCTCAGGCCAGAAATAGAAATAGTAATGTTCGTTTTCATAATAATGATTTTCAAGCAAATCACTTTAGACAATTTCGGACCAATGCTTATCGGGGCAATAGTTTTAACCAATTTCGTAATAATTCTCATCAAAGGAACTATCGTGGGGATTATAATACCCATAATTACTCCAGAACAAACTATAGACATAATAACAATCAATTTCAGAATAATCCAGGAAATTACACAAGTCGCTTTGCGCGAAATAACAATTCAAGGGCTTCTGTTAGGACTTTAAACTCAGAAGTCCCTCAACAACAGCTCTTGTTGAGGGAACAGCAACAAATGAAACAACTTTAAAGCAAAACACAACTACTTCTTCACTCGATATTTCTAACAAACAATCTGTTCAAAAGTCTGTTTACAGTTTAAATTTAAATTATGCTGATTTCATTAAACTAAATTGTATAGATACAATTAAATCAGCTACTTTTCTTGTAGATACTCAAGCAGATATCTCATTAATAAAAATTTCAAGTTTACAACCCAACATTATTTTAAATCAGAATGAAATTTTAAGTATTACCGGAATTACATCTGACGCAAAATCAACTTTAGGAACTGTATGTACAAATTTAATTATTTCAAATAATATAATACAACAGGTATTTCATGTTGTTAATGATGATTTCAATATACCAGCCGATGGTATTTTAGGTAAAGATTTTCTTAAAAACACTAAGTGTTACATTGACTACGAAAACGTGATTTTATCTGTTACTACTCATATTAAAAGATTACAAATACCTATATTTCAAGGAACGAATAACTTTACTTGTATTATACCACCAAGATGTGAGGTATTTAGAATTTTTAAATTACATGACATTATGGAACCTATGTTTGTTGATTCGCAGGAAATTGAAAAGGGAGTTTTTATAGCGAAGGGAATTATCGATTCTGAGTATCCAATTTTACGAATAGTTAATATTACCGATGAAGTTAAATATGTTAGAAATGATAAAGTAAAGATGGAAAAATTACAAAATTATTACATATATTCAAGTAACAAGCAGGACACAAATAACCAAAGTGTACAGGAATTAAAGGACATTCTAGAGAATCAAATGCCAAAAGACATCAAAATGACTTAATGCCACTATGTGAATCTTATTCGGACATTTTTGCACTCAAAGAGGACAAAATGACAATAAACAATTTTTATGAGCAGAAACTCAGATTAGTTGATTCATCACCAGTCTATATTAAGAATTACAGGCTTGCCATGTCTCAAAGAGAGGAAATAGATAGACAGGTTAAGCAATTATTAGATAATGATTTAATCGAACCAAGTAGCTCGAATTTTAATAGTCCACTAATTCTTGTTCCTAAGAATAGCACAAATAATCAGAAATCTTATAGAATGTGTGTAGATTACCGTGCAGTGAATAAAAAAGTTATTGCGGATAAGTTTCCCTTGTCTCGTATTGACGATATTTTAGACAATTTAGGACGTGCGAAACATTTTTCAGTAATTGATCTGTTCTCTGGATTTCATCAAATTCAATTACACTCAGATTCAAGGGACGTTACAGCATTTAGCACTGATAAAGGATCTTTTAGATGGAAAGTTTTACCTTTTGGTCTTAACATAGCACCTAATTCTTTTTCACGAATGATGTCTATTGCATTTTCTGGCGTTACGCCCATTAAAGCATTTTTATACGTTAGGTTAGGTTAGAGGACGTGTACTTGTCAACTGTGACAAGTACAGTACCCGGAGGTCGAACTGACCCATTGTACAACGTCCTAGCTTCTCACACCACTCGTGTTGTGTGCGTTTATTTTATACATGAGTGGCGGGACCTACAGTTTAAAGTCGACTCCGAACGACAGATTTTTTGAGAAGCTTTTCATGGCAATTTTTACTCAGAGTTTTTGCCAGAAATCTGCTGAGAGGAAGTCGCCGAAGAAATATTTTCATATTTTCGTTTTGATGTCTGACCTGGGATTCGAACTCGGGCCTTTCGTCTAATAAGCCAGCACACTACCTACTAGACCACGGCGACTTCATTTTTTTATACGTTGATGATATTATTATTATTGGTTGTAGTAAACAACATCACTTGAATAATCTGAAAGACGTTTTTGATATTTTAAGGCATTATAATTTAAAAGTAAATCCTTATAAATGCAATTTTTTTCGATCTGAAGTTACATTTTTAGGACATAAATGTACCGCTAATGGTCTTTTGCCAGATGATTCAAAAATAAAAGCAGTAGACAATTATTCAACACCTTTTGATAAAGACGCAGTTAGACGTTTTGTAGCATTTGTTAATTTTATCGATGTTTTATTCCAAATTTTGCTACAATAGCAGCACCATTAAATTACATGACCAGAAAAAACGTTCAGTTTAATTGGAATGATCAATGTCAAACTTCTTTTGAAAAATTGAAAGCTGCACTACTTTCTCCTCAAATTTTCAATATCCTGACTACGAAACAATTTATAGTAACTGTAGATGCATCAAAACTAGGTTGTGGTGCCATATTAAGCCAAAATTTTAATGGTAATGACTTACCTATATATTTCACATTCTGAACAGAAAAAACCTATAATTGAACTTGAACTTCTTGCTATTCATTTTGCTATAACTCAGTTTAGACCCTATGTCTATGAAACTTCATTTATTGTCAGATCAGATCACAAAACCTTTAGTTTATCTCTTCAATATTAAAGACCCTTCTTCTAAATTAACGCATATTAGACTTCAGCTGTCAGAATATAATTTCACTGTCGAATACATTAAAGGAAAATCGAATGTGGGAGTATATGCTCTATCTAGAATAACAATAGACGAATTAAAGAATAATGATAATAATCAAGTACTAGTTATGACCCGAGCTATGTCAAAAGGACTAAATAATGAAAAAATTAAATTTAACCAATCTTTCAATAATGAAGACATTGAACTAAAAATTTATGATAAATTTTCTCAGGAATTCAGTAAGAATATTCCAAAAATTAGAACCGAAATAATTGATCAGAATAATTATAAAAACCTACGTATAAATATTTATAAAAATTTAAGAAACTGCTATCTGTTGAATTCGAAATTGTGAACGAAACACTTAGTTTAGACTATATGCTTTCGAGGTTACAAACTGAAGCCAACAATGGAAAAATTTACAGAGCAGAATGGCCAAAAAATTATGTAATTTTTACAATTTTCTCAATACAGGAATTTAAAAACCATGGTATAAAGATATTGAAAACTTTTGAAATTATTCTCACGGAACCGATTGAAATAATAATAGAAGAAGATAAAAAACAGAAATTAATGGAAATTTACCATAATGACCCTATTTTAGGAGGACATTGCGGTCAGAAAAGATTATATGCGAAGCTTAGGACGAAATATTACTGGAACTTGTACTTACTCCAACACCCACTAACGTTTTTGATATAGTTGTAATACAATTGGTCAATTACCGGAATCGAACTTTGGTAATAAATCCGCTTTGACTTTAATGTGTGATCTTTCTAAATATTTAGTGACTATAGCCATACCGGACAAATCAGCTCGAACAGTTGCACGTGCTATATTCGAAAATTTCATTCTTGTTTATGGAAAATGAAAATTATAAAATCCGATTTAGGTACGGAATTTAAGAATGAAGTTTTGTCAGAACTTTGAAAATTTTTGGAAATCGATATAAAATTCTCGACTAGTTACCATCATCAAACATTAGAAACAATAGATTCCGTTCTAGAGTATTTAATGAATATATCAGGGCATACATTGGTGAAAACTTGTCTGATTGGGATACATATTTAAAATACTTCACATTTTATCATAATACTTCCTCAAAAACTGTTTTCGATAATAAATTCACTCCTTTTGAACTAGTTTTTGGAAAAAAAGTATCAATAATGTATGAAACCAAAGAAAATAAAGTATAAAGAATGTGCATTTTAACATATTTTGGAATATTTTTCAAAAATATTTCATGACGCGTGGGGAAAGATAGGAGGGAATGAAACAGAAACGAAGAGCGTAACAATGCGTTGCTCTCATTCTTTGCTCTCATCGCGATGAGATCAAAGACTATAAATATATGAAGATGTTGCACTGCCATACATTGTACTGCCAGTGCCAAATTTGTCGATGGCAGTACGGCTACTGCTACTTATTGTACTCAGAGAACTTATTATACTCAGAGAACGTATTGTTCTCTTCTCTAAGCAATTTATTCTCATATGCGTGTATACGTGTGTGCTTGTACATTGCCAAATAAAATAATAAACAAACTGAAAGATGTCTTGTTTTCACAAAATGTATGTGCAAATAGCCAGTGGAAAGAAATACTACCGTTTGTTTTATTGTAGGGTAAGAATATGTGTTTTATTGTTGTAGAAATGAAACTATATCAATTCGCACCGAAATATAAAATCCACATTGTGTGTTGACATTTGAAACTGAAAAATTGTTTTATAAAAAGTGTGAATTTAAAAATTGTAGTGCATGCTCAAACAAAACGTTTAATAAATATAATATATAATTAAAATCATATTTTTAGAAGATATTGATAGGACTGGAAATATATCAGAAAGTACCCATACCCCTGATATAGATGTCGCAGATATATACGATGAAAATAAAGAATATTTTAATGAAGGCACCGATTGTTTTACGTCCAACAATGTGCCAATTGAATTAACATCAAGTCGATATTTTGTTGGTTACATAGCTCAACGAATATCTTGCGTTAAATGTCGTGTGGATATAATCAAACCAGCGCAAATTTTGTCATATCCTTCAGAAATGTTCGTTCATGCAAAAAATTATATAAAAGATTCCGACTTTGGAAGTTTGTGCGCTCCATCTGATTTATTTTTTGAAGTTTGCAAAGTTCATATAAGTCTTCGAAAAAATTTTTTTTAGAAAATAAATCTATAAAAAAAAAATAAAACCATTTGTAGTTGACCAATGCGTAAGTTGCACAAAAAATACAATTTATTCCTTTTGGTTTGATGAAAATAACGAATGTTATAAACACAGAATGGAGATGCTTAATTTATTAATTGTTGTTTTACTACGGAAGCATTACACATGGGAAACATACAAATTCAAATTATCCAGTATGGAAAAAGTTAAAATTTTGAACCATTAAAATGATAAATAAATTTAATAAATACTAAACAAAAAAAGCATTCGTTTTATTACAACTTCATTCTATACAAAAATAGACACATATGGTAAATACATACATACATAATTGAATAGTCTAAAAAATAACATTATAATTCGGTGCGAATCGATATAATTTCATTTCTACAACAATAAAACACATATTCTTACCCTACAATAAAACAAACGGTAATATTTGTTTTCCACAGGCTATTTGTGTTGTGAAATGAACGAAAATAATAATACCCTGTATTTCTCCTACACTTTATTTATACTCATTATTCCTCTGTTTGCAACTCTGTACATATTTGAACTAACTACATTACATTGTACAAACTTTTGTAGTTTAATAAATAATTTAAAACCCAACAGTTCCATCCGTTATTTGCTGGCGTTAGCTGTTAAAAATGATATGTTTATTCACCAAATGGACGCAGTAAGCGCATATTTAAATGGTACGCTGAAGGAGACTGTTTTTATGCAACAACCTGAAATGTTCGATGATGGTTCCGGAAAGGTATGCAAGTTGCGGAAATCAATATATGGTCTAAAACAGTCGGGCCGTGTTTGGAATGAGACTATCAACAACGAATTGCTGAAAATAGGTCTTGTGAGAGGTGAGGTGGACCAATGCGTCTACCATATAATAAGTGATGGCCTAATGCTGTACGTAGCCATTTATGTCGATGATATCCTGATATTTTCTAAAGACCTAAAGGCGATAGAATCTTTAAAGTCGAAGCTGGCGAGCAAATTTAAAATGAAGGATATGGGGGAAGTGTCGTCAGTGCTTGGTACAAAAATCACCAGGGGCGAAAATTTTATTAAGATTGACCAATCACGTTACATTGAAGATGTTCTGTTACGTTTTGGAATGAGTGAATGTAACCCGATTTCAACTCCAATGGATTACAATCAGAAATTGTCAGTCGGCATGTCTCCTGGAGATGAAGAGTCTAAGCAACGAATGTCGAATATCCCATATATGCAGGCGATTGGTTGCCTATTGTTTGCTGCCCAGATTACCCGACCCGACATTTGCTATGCGGTAAATGTACTTAGTAGATTTGGAACAAATCCTGGTAAACCACACTGGGAGGCAGTTAAACGCGTGATGAGGTACTTGAAAGGTACAATCGACAAGGGAATCACTTTCACGAAACAAATAGAAGATGGTATAAAAGGCTATTGTGATGCAGACTGGGCCGGAGATGTTGACGACCGCCAATCCACCACCGGCTATGTCTTTTTATACCAATTAGGCGCAATTTCCTGGTCTACAAGAAAGCAAAAGACAGTGGCATTATCTTCGACGGAAGCCGAGTTCATGTCACTGACTGCTGCTATCCAAGAATCAGTATGGCTGAAACGCCTCGAAGCTGAACTCAACCCTAACAGTAGCAAAAGTATGTTGCTATATTGTGACAACAAGGGCGCCATACAAGTCGCTCTTAACAATAACTATTCATCAAGAACAAAACATGTGGACATAAAGGCCAAGTTCATCAGACAGAAAATTGATGAGAAGGAAGTCGTTTTGAAATACTTGTGCACAGACGAAATGGTTGCCGACGTATTAACGAAAGCTGTTACTCCTCAGAAATTAAATTATTTTGTAGAATATTTTGGTCTTTACTAACCCACATAGTATATATTGAATTGAATTGTTAATTTTATTCTTTGATCTCTTATTTTTTTTTATTGTAAAGAGTGTATGAGAAATTATTTGATTTTGGAATTGTTTCATTCAGGGAGAGTGTTGTGAAATGAACGAAAATAATAATACCCTGTATTTCTCCTACACTTTATTTATACTCATTATTCCTCTGTTTGCAACTCTGTACATATTTGAACTAACTACATTACATTGTACAAACTTTTGTAGTTTAATAAATAATTTAAAACCCAACAATTTGCACATACATTCTGTGAAAACAAAAAATTTTTCAGTTTGTTTATTATTTTATTTGGCAATGTATGTATACATACATGCACGCACGTATACACGCATATGAGAATAAATTGCTTTGAAAAGAGAGCAATACGTTCTCTAAGTATAATAAGTTCTCTGAGTACAATAAGTGTACTGAGTCTTTTTTGGTGAGAGCGGGTCGTACTCCTACAACCCGCAATAAGAAATTTTACTTCTACATAATGCGCATTCTTTATATCCATATTCTTTGATGAAACAAATATGAATCTAGAACCAATTTATAATATTGATAATTTTAAAACAGAAATTAAACACAGATTGCAAAAGACAAACATATTAGCTAGAACTTTAATGGAAAAACACAAAAAAAGAAATAAAAGTTTTTTTGCTAAACCTATTGAATTAAAAATTGGTGATAATGTTTTGTTGAAAAAAGAACCCTATGACAAATTTAACAATATTTATGATGGTCCCTATATTGTAAAAAATATAAATGATGTTAATGTTACAATTTATAATAATAAAAAAATGAGAAAAAAAGAACAGACTGAGAAAAATGTAAAAAAAAATGTAAAAAATATATACATACTCCATAAATATTTAAATATTATGTAAATTAATAATTTATAATTTTTTATTTTTTCTAAAAGGGAAGGAAATCCCTATAAATGTATTTATTTTTAAGTATAGCTTTAAATTTAGTGATAAGATAGTTTTAAAAAAATATAATTATAAATTAATTTATGCCATCACTTATTTAGTGCCGTCACTGATAGTCTAAGTAGTTTATTCGTTAAGTTAGTTAAGTTTATTTGTTAAGTTTTAGTTATAAAAACAGAAATAAAATATTTATTAATTCAGTTCAATTTCGACTACAATCTTGGTTGTTTCTTTTAAATAGCCCAGTTGCCAGTTTGTGACCCTAACTACATCTGCGTCCGACACTAACATCAGGTCTATTACCTCTTCCCTGTTCTTCTTAAAGGAATGTGGGTATAGGTGCAATCCAATTACAACTAATTAGTTTAGAATTAAGTATAAAATCGAAAAAGGACTCACCTCTGCTGTTGATGTCCGTGATTCCCTATATGGTGTGGTGGGAGTTGGCATTGCATCCTATCAGAACCTCCTGCCGGTTCCTGTGTGCCCAGTGCACCAGGTGCTTGAAAGCAGGTGGTGGCATCTCCACGTCTTCAAATGCCAGATATGCAGATGCTATCAGGAATTACTGCTCCCAGCGCGTTAGCACACTGTAATAATAAAAGGTATGCAGGTCCTTAACTTACCGTTTGCTGGTCGGATAAGAAGTGTGTGGAAGTCTCTTACGATCCAGGTTTCCTGTAGGTTCCGCCACTCACTGAATTATATAAAATGTATCATATTCTACCTGAACAATACAAAAACATTAATTAGAACCTATATTAGGACACATTTTCAAGAATTCCTTTGCGTAATGACCTTAACGAACTGTATATAGAATACGATAGCTTGATCTAATCAATGGCAGATATAGAAATATAAGAAAACAAACTCTAGTTGTTGCTTAATATTTAATATTGATCGTTTTTTCTATATCTTATTATAAAAAATAAACAAAAATATTAATAAATTAGCTTAAATTTAAGAGGGATTTATGTTTTTATTTTGAATTTATATTAAAAATTTTAATATTTATATAGGTGTTACTTTTGGAGATACGACGAAAACTATATCGTCACCCACTCGAAATATTCAAGGCACAGCAACTTTTGAAGAAATGCAGTTAATGAGTAAGCCGATTTTTATACTGAGCACCGATAATGTGCCAATCAATGTTGTCGTAGGAAGTGACAATGGTAGAATATTTTTGGGTGGAAGGGATGGTTGCCTTTACGAAATATCTTACCAAGCTGAATCAAGCTGGTTTGGAAAGCGATGCAAGAAAATTAATCATTCTCAGGGTATCGTTTCTTATATGGTTCCAAATTTTTTAAAAGTGTTTTCTGTAAGTATACTTCTAAAGTTTTTTCTGAGTAAATATTAATATTTATTATTTTTTAGGAAAATGATCCAGTTGTTCGATTAGAAATAGATAGTAGTCGCCAATTACTGTATATTTTAACTGAGAAGGGTTCGATTGAAGCCTGGGAAATAGGCCAAGATTGCAATATGATGCGTCGAATAGCAAAAATAACTCAAAATGAGATTTCTCAAAGCGCTGGACACATTATTAAGTAACTTTTGAAAGAAAAAAGCATGTAATGTATGTTTATTTACTTATTTATTTATAGAACTGTGGATCCAGGGGTATTTAAAAATATAAAATCAATATGTCCACTTTCGGTAGATGACTGTCAAAATCTTCATTTATTAGCTGTAACACAATGTGGAGTCCGTTTATTTTTTGGAACAAACACACTTTCAGCTTATCAAAATCCTAATCAATTTCCCGTTATACACACAAATTTATCAACGACCCAAAATTCACCCACAAAGATGACGTCTGTGGGAACTTGTGGAACTCAAACGGCTTCTGGTGCGGTACCAACTTCGTCAGGTTGTATTTCAGTGGAGCAAAAACGACAGCAGGGTTTATACTTGTTGCATGTGAGGTTACCACCTGGATATACTCCAAATACTACAATTAATAAACCAAAACAAGTACATTCCGCTCATTACAATGAGGGAACTTTACTTATGGTTTCTACACCACAACAAGATCAAGATATCCTGTGGTCGATAAGTTCAGCGCCTTTTCCTCATCGTCCTTATTTAACTGAATCAACTACTGTTATTCCATTGGACGGTATAGTTTGGAGTTTGGCAGAAATGCCAAACCGTTGTAACACACAAGTGCAGTCTTTGTTGCGTAAAGCACAAAAAGCAAAAAAGGTTGTGTTATTAACTAATCAGGGAGCTCACATTATATCTCTGTTAAAACCTATTGACATCTTGCAACAACTACTTATAGCTTGCCATGGTCCACATCATGAAGCCGTAAAAGCCTTTTTTCAGGTAAAAATATAGTGACAATTTTTCCTACTTGCAACTACAATGTTTTTGTTTTAACAATAATAACTCTTGATTAAATGAATAATTTTATTACAGGCTCAAGGAGATCGTGAGGCTTGTGCAACGGCATTACTTTTAATTTGTTCAGAACAGTATCGCGGAACTGATCTGGCGATGTGGGCGGCACAAGCATTTTTATTATATGGTGGCGAGCCTACGTTATCTAGTCAAGTTCAAATGATGGGTTTACCCGCTCAAAACCAACGTTCTTATTTAAACAATCAACAATTTGATCAACGTAGTAATCCGCAAATGTATATGTCGACCCCAATGCCAAGTTCTGGAAACAATTGTTTAATCAATCGTTCATTACAGGGTACTCCGGCCCAAAATCTACTACAACATTCTCAATATCCAATAAGTCCTAGTATGTGTTAAAAATTGATGAAAACTGGACAGCATTTCATATTTTATATTTTTCAGTTTTTAATCAAAATTCATACGTTTCATCTGGCATTGCCCCTGTCAACGATGTAAATACAGTTACTTATTCATCTAAGCATGACGCTTTATATTTATATTTTGCTCGACTAATACGCCCTATCTGGAAAATGCGATGTGTTGACGAAAATCTTAATAGTAAATTGACACATTTGGATTGCAAATATATTTTAAAAGACCTTTATGCTCTAAAGAATTTTTTGGAAGCAAATTCTGTTAATGATTTGTCATGTGAGTTATATTGTGCATAATTTTAAGTATTTTTAATAAATTATAAAAATACACATTTTTTAAGGCACTATTAAAACTTTTAGTCTTCAAAATTCACTTTCCAATGGATATGGACAAATTGTACACAACGTAGTAAACATGCACCCTAACGATGCCCAAATGAATGCAGTAGAACAAGCACATGCCGAAGAAAAAAGATCATTAACTGCTTTAAACTGTTTAATAAGTAGGCAAACATTTAATCGTTTCTGATTATTTCATTTAATGGAAAGCTTTTTTTTATATCAGAACATACATGTGAAGTTGTAGCATTGTGGAAGATATTATGTGAACATCAATTTCAAGTATTAGCAAGCCAGTTATTAAAGGAACAGCAATCAGTTTTAACAACTTGTACTTTTCGTGACTTGATATTATCTCGATCCGAATTTTGTGCACTTTTAATTGTTGCCTTAGTAAATGCATATTTAAAAGACAACACGTCTGTCAGTACGATATCCGCCAAATTACGCGATGACTGCCCAAATTTATACCGGCACGAAGATGCTGTATCGTTTAAGGCAACTGAAATTCTTATGAATTCTAAAAATTGTACCATTATTGAAGAAAAACAAGAAAAATTACGAACTGCTCTGCAACTATGCAAAGACGCTGCACCGAATTTACCGTTACAAAACATTTGTCAGCAGGTAAAACCAAATCACTTTATGAAGTTTTAAATAGCTATAAATTTGAAATTCTATATACATATTTTAGTTTATTTTAAGTGAGTTTTTCGAAGGTGTAATTGAGCTAACAGCTACTTGTGCTTCTAAAATTGATCCTGAAGAATTCGGTATTCACTTCTATCAGAGCGATGAACCAGAAGAAGATCGTGAAGGATACGCTGCTTACACATCACGGTAAAAGAAAATATTTATACAAATTATTATTTAAAAATTGTTATGAAATTAACAGCTCTTTCTATCAAATGACTTTTGTTTTATTTCTCTTATACATTCAGATTAAATTGCTACAAAGAAGTCAGGCTAATGATGGACCATGTGTATCAGTCTGCTTGTAACTCCAATGTTAATAAAGAATTTTCTCAGCAGATTTGTAATAATCCTGAAATAAGTGTTAATGCTCAGATTATGAAGATTGTTGAAATGGCTATACAAGTAACCGATCCAATCTTACATACATGTGTTTATGAATGGTTAATGATTCATGATATGCTTTTTGAGTTATTATCTTTAACAGAGCAAAGTTTGGGTGAATTTTTGAGAAGAAATGTATTACGAAATCCAGACAATTTGAATTTAATTGATTTATTATGGAAATATTATGAAAAAAATGGCCATCATGCGCAAGCTGCACGAATTTTAGATAATTTAGCATCGACTTTCAATGATAGTCTTTCCCTCCAACAAAGAATTGAATATTTAGCGAGAGCAGTAATGTGCATGCGAAATGATGGTGTTGGCTATTCAATTTCTAATGGTGTTCTGCTGAAGGAATTGGAAGATAAGGTATTAAATGCATATATCCTTCTATAATAAAATGTACCAATCACGTTTAATATCTATAAATATTTCAGTTAGAAATCGCACGTGTTCAAAAAACTGTTTTGGAGGCAATATCGGCATTGGAATCTACAAATAGCAAAGCTAAGAAAGCAGTAGAAAATTTAAATAAATGCTTATATGACATTACACAGTTGTATGAGAATTTTGCAGATCCGTTTAATTTATGGGAATGCAAACTTACTATTCTTAACTGTTCTCACCATAATGATCCTCTACTTATTGAGTCGGTGTGGATTCAAATTATTAACAACGCTGTCGATGTCAATGGCTCAATACAAGAGCGAAGTACGCAACTATTCTCAAAAATTGAGGCACTTTTCAAGGAGTTCGGAGAATCTGGCCATTGCTTTCCACTAGCTTTCATTATAAGAGAACTTGAGATAAAGGCATGTCAATTACGATTTCCTGAAGGCATCGTACCAGACAAATTAGTTGCAATGAATATAGATGTTGAACTTCTTATGGAATATTATGCTAGGTAAGTATTATTAGTAGACATATATAATGTTGTATATAGGGTTAACATTGCGATATTTAATCTGTATAAATATAAAGTTTACATTATTCTGAGTAAAAAATAACTGAGGAAATGGGCATTTTTCATAAGGCTGTAAATAAATAAAGAAAACGTAGTGCTATGTACAAATATTTCATTAAACAATGAAATTATTAATAACAATGAATAAGTAAAACTAATTTTATTTCTTATTATTAAAATTCTTTATTATTATAAAAAATATCGAGTGTTTTCCTAAATACATTTGTATTTTTTTCATATTTGAATTATTTGGCAGTTTGTTGAATAGTTGTAGTCCTTTGTAGAATTGTCGTTGTTATACATTATTTGATCCATCACATATTTTATGAATAAAGTTTAAAATGTTTAATTACTGCCTTTTTTCTATATTTTCTATTCTATTTTAGCTAACCAAGCTTATATTTAATTGAATTGAATCTATTCCATCTTATAATTAATTGAATTGAATCTTAATATGATTCGTATTACTTTATTTTGCAATTTTTACTTCTATTAATTTGTTGATTTATGCAACACGTCCACGAAATTATCGGCCGTATCCAAAATAATGCTTAATTATTGTTTTATAAGTATTTATTGCAATATGATCCCTCAAATTCAATTTACTGTCCATTATAAAACTTACGTATGTATTTCATTCTTTCAACTTTCCCAATTTCCTCCTTATTAATCTTAAAAAGCTATATTGCTGCTTGTTTCCATTTCTATTTTTTAAGCTTTGCTTTCGTTTATTTTAATATTATTTATTTCCAGTCCTTTGTTTACATTTTCCATCTTATTAAGTTTATCATAACATTATTCATCCGTATCTCTTTCAATATAAATGTCATCCGCTTATATTGTTATTTCAGAATCATGTATGGTATTATCTTCGGCATAATGTTCATATATGTATGTATATGATAAACAGTAATCCCCCTAAAATTGTTAGTACATTCCAATCGTCTCAAACGCTCTCTTATAATCCAGAAAATGTGGTATAATTTTGCTGTTTATTTCTGATTTTTTCCATTTGTTTATTATGAAATTAACAGCTGTTTCTCAAGAAAAATTTTTCCGAAATTGAGATTAAAATTTAGACAGTGAAGAATTCGATTGAATATTGCTCAGGTTTTTCTTTTACTACTTTTTTCAAAATTTTCTCACATGTTTATTTTACAAGTATTTATTGACGATACTCTTTAAACGCTCATGTTCCCGTAACCTTTTCATGTTTTTAAAGTATTTATTGGACGATATTCTTCAAACACTCTCGTTCCCGAAACCTTGTCGATTGATTTTATCATTGATTCTTCTAATAATCTGGAAAAATCCAGATATCCAGAACTTGAATGAAATTAAAATATTATGCTACAATGATGGAAAAAATCTGCTGGACAAAAACCTAAAAACCCGTTCTAAGTAAAAATAAGTATGACAGAAAGGAGGTTTTCTTTGTTCCTGGTAGCAAATTTAATGTAATCCCTTATGCAACCTACAAAAATTAGACAGGCCTGAGCAAAAAAAAATCAGATTTCTTTCCCATTGGAAATTTCAAGGCTTAGGCATTGGGAAATACTCCTAACTATTCCACGAAGTATCCGATAATTGCATATATAATCAATTGATATTGATATTGTTCCTTGTCCATTTCAAAATTTCTGTCTCGTTTATTCCAATCTGTTACTGGTTTCGCTATTACTGAGAAATTACGTTCGAACTTACGGAAATAACTAGCCAATGTCACACAGTTTTTGGAACGAGACATTTTATCATCGTTTCTATCTTTTCTGGGGATGGTGAAATTGTACCACTCTCAATGACACACCTAAGGAATAATCTTCCGCTAATCAATGCAAAGTCTAGGTTATCCATTTCGCTTCTTTACACAGGGCTGCTATATTCAGAATCGGATGGTTCTAAAATTCTTCTTGTGAGCATTTTTCAACTAATCGATAGCGTTCTTTCTGTTATTGGTAAACGTTTTGGGTTGCAGTATATAGGTGTTTTATCTTTCACGATTATCTTCATTATATGTATGTACACAGAACCCAACTGCAACGCATTTAACAAAACGTTCGAGAAGAAGGATCTATGTTGAAATACTTTTTCTAGAAGAGTGTAGTTATACAGGAGAGCACAGATCGGGTATCAAATAAAGCACGTCAAGCAGTTTCTCGATACCCCAGAATGATAAGAAGATAGTATTATTGCAAAGATAAAATATTGTCAGAAGGAAGATGAGGACATTAAAACTCTTAAAGAAGTACTGAAATCCACTTATGACAATTATATCCTCAAGAATGGTATTCTATATAAAATTATAAATGATTGTGATCTATTGGTAGTGCCAAAAGTATGCACTGACAGTTAATTAAACGATCGCATAAAAAAACTCAAGGGATACGGCGAGAATGGTTTATTCCTAAACTCGAAAAGAAGATTATATACCACATTGCAAATTGTGTGCCATGTATCGTTGTGATTCGTTAGGACATAAGAAGGAGAACTCAAGTCATTACGCTTGAAACTTACCATATTGATTTTATCGAACCTCTTAGGTCAACTAATTGTAACCATATATTTACAGTTATTGACTCGTTTTCCAAGTTTTGTTGGCTTTATCCAACTAAATCCAAACATCGAAAGATGCCACCTCTAAATTAGAAATGCAGAGTACAACGTTTGGAAATTTGGATGATGTTCATAGTTTAATTCTACGGAATTCGGGGAGTATTGTAAAAGAGAGCATATATACCTACTATGCTAAAGTTTATACTGATTAACCACCAGCTAATAGTCACATTGAGAGCATATGTGGCATAATTACATGAGTATTAGATAAGGTTTTACTTACTTACTTAATTGGCCATTAACAACCCGATAAACGGATTTCGACCTGCCTTAACACATCCCTTCAGACGCCTCTGCTTCTTGGGTGCCTTCGTTAGTCGGTCACACCAATCGATGTCAAGGCTTCCTCGATTTGGTTCTTCCAACGCAAACAAGGTTGACCTTTTCGCCGACTTCTGCAAATCCCAGCATCAAATACCCGTCTCGCCGGAGCAATCTCCTCCATTCGATCGGCATGGTCGAGTCAGCACAGTCACTGGATGTTAATACCGTCCATGTCGTTGAGGAGCTCATACAACTCATTGTTGGATCGGATTTGAAAATCATCGCTAAATCGCTTTGGGCCGAAGATCTTACGTAGAACTTTTTTCTCGAACACTCAAGGCTGCTCCAATCGAGGGGTTTAAATACGTTGCTCAAAAAAAAACAAAAAGAACATACAGTATACAAGCTAAATGATCTGGGAGATGGACTTAAGCTTAAACTTTAGCAACTATAGAGTTGCTAAAGCCACACAACACATATAAAGTTATAAAAATAGGTTATGGAGAGGCCCCTAAACAGACTTCAACTAGCACCGAATTTATGCAGCCCTGGTCAGGCGATAGAGATGATAATTCTATGTTCGAAACGAATCCAATACATTAGGACCGATTTGTAAGACAGTGAAAATCAAAAGAGTCATGGATTTGTATTTAAGGAGGCACGAATGTTTTAAATTTTTTATATTTTATACAATTGCTTTCTTTGTAATATTTTTTTATATTCTTAAATAAACAATATTCATACATTTAATACTAAAAATAAACATGAATGACAGCTAACAACAAACATGTAACGATATAAAATGAACGTATCTGTGGCAGCCGTATCGAAAAGATTATAGCAAATGCCAATCGTTACATCCATAGTTTTTATGCGTAGGACGTCCCTGCCCATGTCATATTCCATAAGGTCAACTCCCCGAATATGCGGATAATATTCGCTAATAATCTGGGGAATATACTCCATTTTCTTCTTGTAGCGAGCCGTTTTGGTTATCTTTGTGCCTCCATTAGATTTTTCGAATAATTGAACTCCAAACATAAGTTGAACAAAGTTTTACATTATTGGTGTCCTTCCAGAGTCGTAAGGTTGACATCGTAAGCCCTACCCATGTATTATACTGCATGACCTCAATCTGCATGCTTCATTTGGGGATCTCTGTCCAGCGAAAGTTTAAAATTAGAAATCCTATTAGAACGCATTGTTCCTGTACAGCATTACCATGTTCAGTCCTTTTAGTTCTGATAACCCTCTTGCACTTTATTGATTTTTCGACGGATGGTAAGAACTCCAACATCCATCTTTTTTTTCTCTATCAATAAGAACATTTCTTCTTTCATTCCAACTTTCCATTTGGTTGCATTATACGATATGATTGCAACCTTCACACTGCTTGAATGAGTGGAGATGAATTCGAAGATTGTTGATTTTTGTTCGCTTATGTTCAACTTTTTCGTGTCCTCTGAATCGTTATAACAGAAAACTCGCGGAAAGATTCGACAATTCTATATTAATTTTTTTTATTTAATTCCGTTTTAACTTTAAAAATGTTTTGTAAATATTACTTAAATTTTTTTGTTTAAATAATTTTTTTTCACTTGACACTGAGCTCATAACCTATTGAATTGAATTTTTTATTAGACTAAAATAATTTTCTTCAGAGTTCTTATAACAAAAATTATAAAAAAGCGTTCTGTAAATACAGCAATAGTAAAGTGCACATTAAAAGAGATAATTTTAAAATCCAATATACAATATACATTCTTCTCAACACATAGAGGATTCCACTTTTTAAATCAATCTTCTTAAACCTAATCGATTAAAATAATATTTTAAGAGTTATCTAAAAAATGGAAGTGACATATTGAAGCACTACAGTACGCAACTGATATATGTATTTTTCCACTAATTGGATCAATAAAAATTGTAAAGAATTCATTTATAAGGACAAAATGGAACTCTCCTCAAAAAAAATGCAAACATTATTAAAAATGTCACTGAATGGAAGTTAATTATTCAATGTATCCAGAACATAGAAATTTTGCTGGTTTACTTTAACTGATATTTAAAAGGAATTTTTTAATTACAAAAATTTGTTTGAACTAGGCCAGGTACAATATGTCGTGTAACTGATTTCTTCTCAGTTTCTCAAAAAATCTGTCGTTCGGAGTCGACTTTAAACTGTAGGTCTCGCCACTTATGTATAAAATTAACACACACAACATAAAACCATGCAATGTCTTCCTACTATATATTATTCCTCATTATTTTTCAATTACGCCAAGAATTCGTTCAATTCGGGAGAGAAACATCTCCCACGCAAACTAAAGTGAGAATCTAAAACGGTCGAATCGGCTATAGTATAATAACAATATCTTACTTATAGCCGTCCCGCTGGAAAAAAATTATTAGTAACCGTGTTGGATAGTCAAACTATTACATAATTTTTTTGAAATATTTACATAAATCCGGATAGGCAATGATTTTGGAAGTAAATTCTTTATTTTAGTAAAATGTTTTTATTTTTAACCTTCTTCATTTAAAAGAGTCGTTTATTTTCCATATCTGTTGTTGAACTTTTGTTGCCGTTTTCTTTTTCTAAAGCATCGTTCACGTAAAGTCTGGTCGCATAAAAGATTTAATACAAATTAAAAATTATGCCAAGAATTTAAAATTCATTTCCTATTGTAAAATTAAGTGCGTATTAACCGACTTTGTTCTATTCTTCCCACTATCAAGAAGGTTTTATGAAACTGTGGACAGAGAATGAGCACTCCTCAGAGTCTTTCATGTCATTAATATTTCTTAAGATTATGTCCAGTATCTCTCTTCTATTTTTAGTTATAAAAGTGGAAAAAGTTAAAACACTTTACTTATACCACATTATTATAGGGAATAATAAAATCAAAGAGCAACTCATTGACATCTGTGCTGTCCCATATACAATGATGAAAGTTGGCATGGTCAATAACCAGTCTACTTACTGGATCCAGCGGTGAGTGATCAGTGAGGTCATGCACAGGAGATACAGTCTTTGTCTCCATTGTCACTGCGGCTGCGCCTTCGTTACTCAAAGAAGGACGAAAATATGCCATTAAGTTATTTTTAATAAGTCGACTTTGGATGCTATCTTTTAATACCATCTCCAGCACAGCTTCCATCCAGATTTTTTCCATCCTCGATAAAACGATGGAGAATATATCCAAAGTCCTTTTATCAGCACACGTTATCAGCATAACGTGTCCTTGCTAACTGTCACACATTTGGTAATTTGGTACTGGCCCAGAATACTTCTCCAATACATTTACCACTCACGTGGATAGTAAAATAGTGGATTCGTGTCAGCTAAAGGATGTGGGTTTTATCTACAAGTAATACCGACCAGTCCCTAACCAAAAAAAAAAAAACGGTAGTGAAAACCATAATTACAAAAACCATTCAGAGGTCAATATATGAAGACCCAAACAAAATTAGGAAAGCAGATCGCAAAGGAAACCTTTTATTTTTAATTTTCTTTAATGGTTAAACAATTAAACCAAAGTGGACATTTATTAATCCAAAAAATAAAATACCATAAATACGAAGAATATCGAAGAAAATTGGAAAAGAAAAACGCGAAGCATTTTTTTTTAATTTTCTTTAATAACACTGCAACAGAATAAAAAAATTAAATACACCCAGTTAGAGAATGCATTCTCTTGTGAATAGATTGACTCTTCGTTTGAAAATTACTATAGTTAAAGAGTGTAATAGTACTGTTATATTTTTTATATATGTCATCTTATCAAATGAACTTTAAGTTACAAATTTTCAAAATTTATGACGGATCTTAATTGTTTATCAAATAAATTGCAATTTTCACGTTTGGGCGATTACTAGAAGAGGGCTAATGTTTACGCAAAGCGAAATAATAATATTTGGTATTATGTAATATGTTATAACTAACATTTAATAGGATATCCCTTAATTCAAATATGTACTCCATTTAACATATTTGGTGTTCTACATAAAAAATATAATTAAAAATACAAATTATAATTATATTTGAAAAATATGATTAATTAACAACATTTGTGCGTCATTGTTCGTTAAAAAACGTAATTATTGCAGTCTTGCATTGCTTAATAACAGTATTGTGTTCGGGAGTTCATTCCACAAACGAATTGCATTAGTATAAAAGTGTCTCTCAGATATTTATTTACGGCTATTAAGTTTCAAGTCTCTATTAGAACTTGAGAAAAGTAATCTATTGAACAAATAATGGGGTTTCATAATATATATATGATTTTATGTAGCCAAAGATGAATTATAAATTTTATACGAGAATTCCGATATTCTACTGTACCTTGTGTGACCACAAACATATCTAGCAATATTGTTATAAATGATTTTGGGTTTATTCTAACTTACTGGCTCACAACTAGAAAATAGTTCACATCCGTACAGTAATGTGAGTATAATATATATTTTTGCGAGCAGCGTAAATTAAAGATAGTAAGCATTGTGTTAGCTAAAGATTTGGCAACATGACAAGCGTTTTACAATAAATAGCATTTACTTGGTTGGACCAGTTAAGGCTATTGTTAAAAAAAACCTCGTAGATTCTTAACACTGTGTACTATATGTCTCTATGTATGGTGTAAGCTGCGTAAATTTCTTGCAGAATCGCTGACTTTTCAGCTTTGTTGCCCGTTAGATGCAGTCGTCTATATGCTTCTGCAATCTGTTTTCTCTTCTTAACGGCTTTACCACCCCTTTTTTTGCAGGTTTAAGCTCTTCTTTTTTAGTAACTGGAGCAGGTTGAGTCTTCGACTGTCTTAGCCTCCTTAAATATTCCTGTATGGGAATTTTCTTTTTTGTAGCCTCGTATTTTGGGAATTCAGGGCATGAAACTATTGGCCTGGGCACATATTCTTCTAATAATCGCTCCCACTTTTGAAATAACCGGTCTACCTCTTCTTTTGTCGCTTCTATTTCCTCCATATGACCAAATCTCACAACAATGTAATAACGTGTAGTGTGTGTATGGGAATCTTCTTTTTTTTGTTGTATAATGATGTTTGGCAGGATAATATATGTTTGGTTTTTGTATTATTTATTTCCCTATAGTACTCTTGTTTGTTTGAAGAGCCTTAAGCCCTTAGGTCACACTGAAAAAATATTTGCTTTAAATATGTTTACTCGTATTTGCATTAAATTTTTCTGTAGTCTGTTTGCTGATCACATTGACGGTAAATATTTGAGGAAATTTATTTTCCCAAATAACAATGAAACAGCATCAAATACAGTTTAGAGCAAACATGTTTTCCCTGCGGTCAGACCGAAGTAAATTAAGTTTAAAGTATATTTATAATGTTTATAATGTTTTATTGAAAGTCAAAGTATACAAAGTTTTTATAAAATCAAATTAATGAGTTATTATCTAATATATAAAATAAGATATTTCAGCATTTAAAACACAAATAAAAAATAAAAATACAATAAGTGATAGACAAAATTTTAAAGGATACAATTACAGAAAAACTTTGTTTATTATCTGGAATTGAGTTGTATCAGGCAACAATATATCATCTTTTATCCTTGACACCTTATAGGTTTACTGGGTAAACTGTTAGGTATCAATAGATATATTTTGAATCAGTTCACAATCAGAGATCCTGCATTTAATTAAAAATGCGGTACTCTGAGTGTTTATTATGTCCTTAATGGTTTGATGTCCGTATCTAGCATGTAAGTCATGGGTATGGTATAAACGTGGAAGTTTGTGAATCATCTTTAGTACTTTGTTTTGGACTACTTGTATGTCTTTGAGATGAGTTTTAGCAGTTTTGCCCCAGACTGAGCACCCATAGAGCAGAATTGGCCTGATTACCGTTTTATATATAATTAGTTTATTGTCCAAGTTGAGATCAGATCTTTTATTAAGTAATGGATAAAGAGCTCAGAAACATTTAGTTGCTTTGTCCACAATGTGTTCTACGTGAGGTGCAAATGTTAATTTTCTGTCTAATATCACTCCAAGGTACTTAAAAGCGAAATCTAGTAGATTAGATTTCAAATCTTGCTCAAAATCTAGTTCGTTTACACTGGTTTACATTATTAACCGGAAGGATTGTACTTTCAAATAAAAAAGAAATTTGAGAAAATATTCAGTAGTTTTTTTAAAGCATTTTCAAAAAAAAAAGGTAATTGGCGGACCCTTTAGCAGAATGAATTTTGCTGTCATTTTTTTCCTGCGTAGCGTTGTATTTTTAAGTACTATTTGGCAAAACACATAGTTGCATTTCTATTTTTACTAGATTTTGAGTAGATTTTGCCGAAATCTACTAAATAGATTGTATGTGGGGTATAACAGTATTACTTAGAGGTATATTAACATTCTCAATTTGGAGTGGATAGAGGGAGTACGTTTATGCGACTTATTAAAAGGGAATAGTATAGCCTGGGTTTTGGCCATATTAATTTTTATTTTACATTTATTATAGTATTTGTTGCATTTGTGCAGGCTTCTCTCCAGTCTTTTTACAACCACATTTGAAAGTTTACCTTTAACTATCATAGCCAAATCATCAGCATATAGTCCTATTTCTGTACCTTTTTTCTGATACAAACAGCGAGTACAATGTGGGAGAGAGTACAGCTCCCTGAGGTACTCCCGGGGGTATATTTCGTGCAGTGGATGTGGTGTTGTTTATATGAACTTTGAACGATCTGTCTGCTAGAAACGATTTTATTATTTTAGTGATATATACTGGGAAGTTAAACTTTTTTGATTTGTATACTAATATATCATGCCAAATACTATCGAATGCTTTTTCGATATCCATAAGTACAATCCCGGTTGACAGTCTTTGTCGTTTGTTTTTATGAATCATGTTTGTTATTCTCTTAATTTGATGTATCGTTGAATGTTGTTTACGAAATCAAAATTGCTCTTTATTAATCAAGTTGTTGTCGTCGATAAACGTGTTTATTCTAGATAGAATCAATTTTTCAAATATTTTATCGACCGAGCTTAATAAGCTTATTGGTCTGTAGCTGGTGGTCAGTTTTGGATCCTTGCCACGCTTATGAATGGCTATAACCTTTGCACATTTAAAGGTTGTCGGGAAAAAACCTAATTTAAGGCATGCATTAAATATGTTCAATAAAAATGTAAACCCAATATCTGGTAATTTTTTCAAAAATATGTTGAGGACGCCATCGTTGCCGGGTGCTTCGTTGTTCCTCAGTTGCATAACATGTTGTTTAACTTCTTCAGGTGTTATAAGAGTTTCGCTGTTGAGAAATGGGATTTCTTATTTTATGAGATTTTTCAAACTGATCAGCAATAAGACTTACTTTATCAAAATCTTCTTCAAAGTTTTGGTTATTATGTTTAAGAGTTGGGATTTTATTATGCTTCTTTCCTCTAAGAGCTTTAGTAATACACCAAAATCTTTTGGATCCTTTTGGAAGCTTTGATAGAAATCGATTCCAATTTTCATTTCTATCCTTCCACACATTTTTCTCTATGAGATTGTTTAGCTGCTTGATGATGGCTTGTTGTGTTATTTTGAAGCTATTAATAACTGTTCTTTGTAACTGTCTTTTCATTTTGTTTCTCATACGAATACAAAGTTTTGTATTTGGAGATATTTTTAATAAATGAGGTGTTGTACTTTTCGTTGGTACTGAAGACTTAGCCATGTTTATAATATGATTAAACGTTTTCAGGGAATTTTCAATTTGTTGCGGTGTTGCAATATTATTGATGTTTATATTAATTTGTGATAGAGACTGTTTTATACTATTTTTAAACAGGGTCCAATCAGCGTTTTTAAAATCAAGTATTGTCGTTTCTTCTAGTTTTGGTCTTGCTTCTAGCGAAAAAGTAACGGGACAATGATCTGATGGTAGGATACTGTTATGAGATATAAGTGGTGTTATAAATAAGTCGGAGTTGGTCAGCATTAAATCAATGGTACTTGGTTGCCCTATAGCACCTTGAGGGTAACGAGTTGGTTCAGATGGGTAGTAAATGAAAAAATTAGATCTCAAGTGTAAGTAGAAAAGTACATTTCCAGCAGCTTGTACGCTTCGAGTTTAAATCCCCGCAAATGATAAATTCTTTATTTGAAGGTGTTATCTTATAGATGTCATCTTTAAATTTGTAGTCATATTTGGGAGAATAAACTGATGTTAGTATTATCGAACGATTTTGTAGTAAAAGCTCGACTGATATATTTTCAATTCCAGAAGTTTGATAATTTGGATATATTTGTGTTTTAAATACAATAGCGACTCCTCCTCCTGTGGTAGCCCTATCTCTTCTGTATATGCGATAACCTGGGAGATAGAAGCTAGAGTGCTCATTTAAAAGAGTTTCACATAGGAAGATTATATCAATATACTTAGCTTTTAAAACTTGTTGTAACTGTATCTTTTTAGAAAAAGAATTGATGCCTTGTGCATTCCAATACATGATTTTTACTTCAGAATTAGACTCCATATTTAAGAAGACTCATGATGATGTTAAGTTGATCTAACTTAGATGAGCACTTTTTGAGTTCTATTACAGCATTTTGAAATATTGTAAAGAGCTGATCCATGGAAAATAAATCCGTTTCCGGTGAGTTGTTTTGTTTCACCTGGCTGGCATATGATGTTTTATCGTGTACGTTGACATTATGTACATTTGAATTCGATAACTTAGGAAAATTAGAGCTGTTCGTATTGGTGCATCTAATTGACGTCTTTGATTAACTGTGTTTTTATTGGTGGCTCTCCTACGAGCTTCTAAATAATTCGACCTGCATGGGCAAATAGGATCATCCGCTTTGTGTGCATAATTAGTATAGCCCTTAGAAACATAGTTGAAGCATTTATAAATTTTACCATCGGCCGAATTATTCATAACGCATTTACTAGCATCATGTGAGGTGCTGGAGCATAAGAAGCAAATAGCTTGTCTGAAACAATCTTCGGTGCCATGACCATATAATCTACATTTTTGACATTGGGTTGGGCCTCTATTTGGAGAGGATTTTTGGTTTTTCCATGTAATAGAAACATTCAAAATGTATTTGATTTTATATAGAACTTTTTTATTAACTTCCAACCGGTTAAAAGTCAGCAACTACAAAGTAAATATTTTTGTTTTCTCATAAACAAAATTTTGTTTCATCTGAAAAAGAGAAACAAACGAAAATGTACATATGATTAAAAAAACAAAACAGAAACTTCACAAAACGAAAATAAACAAATTTGTTTAATCAGAACTACCGAAGTAAACGGAAAAAATATACAGGCATGTTCTGGCAATCGCAGGATTTGAAATCGCGTGATTTTAAAAACGCCAAATTTATTTCAGGGTGTTCTGAAACTCACGCGTTTTACTTGCGATTTTCGATTTTTCGAAGTCGTTTATGAAAAAATAAAGCATATGTTTTAGCGTTACAAATAAAAATCGAAAACTCAAAACTAAAAAATAAAAATAAAAAATGCCTTCAGGTTTTTTATTAAGCATAATTTGTTTAAAAAAGCTGCAATCCAGAAAATAAAAATTAAAAAGACGTGAATAAAACTACATTTAGAATGGTTTATGAAGAAACTGCTGCGCATATATATAAAAGTACTATTCCAGACACGATACGTTTGCTGAGCGCTTTAAGAGATCTGCCGGTCGGTTCCTTCTAAGGCGTGATTGCCCATGACATAAATCTCAGTATGGGGCGTTCTACATTGTGTAAAATGTTATGGGATGTACTTAATGTTTTTGGAGAAAGACTATGCCTTCTTTGGATCAATTTGAACATGACAGATGAAGAAACGAAAGCATCAAAAATGCATTCCTATCAAAAGTTTAAAATTCCAGGGGTAATTGGATCGATAGACGGCAAATTAACATAAAACTTAAAAAATTCAATTGTTTCATATAACTAATAAAATTTAACAAATACAGAATACAAAAAAAAGCGACAAAAAATGGTCAAAATTTTTATATAATGAAAAAAATCTTATGTTCATTTTCATTCTCTACAGATTTAAAAATTCTAATTTTAAAGTTCTGCTTGAACATATTTCATCAGTTCACTGCAATATACTCTTGTGATTTGAAATCGCAAATTTTTAGCGTTTAGCGTTTGCCAGAACACCTATTTGGCGATTTCGAATCGCATAAAATTTTTTTTTAGCGTTTTGCGTTCGCCAGAACATCCACTTGGCGTTTTCAAAACGAAAACGCAAAATTTAGGTGATTTGCGTTTTTCAGAACATGCCCGATAACATAAATAATAAAAAATTCGAAATGGAACATGAGGAAACATAATTTGTGTTAAGTTGCGGAGCAGCTTCTTTGTTAATTTTAGAAGAAAAAGTCAAAATCAGAAAGGAAAAAAGACAGCTGTTTAATTTCTTTTCTAAATCAGTGTTGACAACTGAATTGCGTTTAAACGATAAAATATAAAACTTAATACCATATTGTATATACATAAAAATTTTGTGCCGTCCAAGACTGGTTTTGGAGATATTGGTCACTAAGGTCCAGATATTAAATTGAAATATAATCATCCCTAAGCTGGATATCAATGAAAAGTTCTTTTAATGAGCTTTTGATTGACGTATTAAAAATTTTTACCCATTCGTCTATTAAACAAAAATTATGATCTTTACCTGATTTTTTTCTACAATATTGCAATTTTCTTGGAAATTAGTAGGTTAATCAATTGTTTGTTCCATATAACTTTCTGTAGCAAATTGCATGTATGATCTTTCATTTGATACAAAGTTGCATTTAAAAAATGTGATAAAAATAATATTTTTTGTTCCTGGTTCATAATGAACTAATGGATCAAAACTTTTAATAAACCTGTCGAAAGGTCTTTACACAATTTTTTTTTTAATTTCTACGTTTCATATATGTATATATAAAGTTTATTATTAAAAGTTTTCCGTTCTGATGATTTTATGAAAAAATTTATAATTTATTATTAAAAGTGGACAAAACTGCTTGCAACAGCTGTTATTTGCCACTGTTTGCTCTTACAACATTTTTGCAAGATCAAATATTTATTTGCTCGAAAAGAGGAGAAAATATTTGACACGGGTGGTCACACTATGGTCACATTAGAGACATTTTTGTTTGTAAGCAAACAAATTTGTTTTCTCAAAATCTTGTTTACACCCCTAAAATATTGTTACGCAAGAACAATCGAAACGACCTAATATCGTTTAACATAAACAAAAGCTACCAGCTAGACTAACACATATGTGCGTCGAACCATACATAAACTAACAATAACATCAGTATGAGTATGAGAGAGATGGATAACGCAAACGCAACATAAGCGAACGCAACAAGAGGCAATGTGTATACAATACACAAACACACTCTAAAGAATACATCGAACATCTTCCAAATAAACCAACAACAAGCATGAGAGCAAAAGGGATGGACAAATAAGCAAGCGCAACAACAAACAATACAGTCACCATAGAAATTGCGAGAATGCGAGACCGCGAACGTTCTTCTTCAAGAACGTTCGATGTACTGTTCGTGTTGGACTATAAAAGGGCAAGACAAAGCAGACGAGTAAGTCAGTTGTAATTGAGTCAGTCTTGAGTGAAGTTGCGTGTGAACTAAATAGTCGTGTTTGAAGATATCGGTTGCGAGCAATAGTTGTGTGTGAATAATAGCAAGCAATTAATGTTGTATCGGCTAAGTGTGAACAGTGGCATAAAAGTGTGAATAATAAAGAGAGAGTTTAATTAAAATAAAACACTTATTTGTTTTTACTTGGTTTGCAATTAACGAACTCATATTTAAACGTTTTTAAAAAGGTAAAAACGTAACAATATTTTATGGTCACACTAGAGCAAAGAAAAAAATGATGCTTTACTTCAAATACTTACTCAGTCTGACCATAGCTTTAGAGTAGCAGACGGCTCTAAGGCAAACTTAATTGCCGAAGTTTTCTGAGAAATAAAACAACTATTTCGGAATCAGAAATATTTCTAATTTTATTTACAAAATTTCACATCTTATATACTATTTCTTATTCTATGTTTTCTTATTCTATTTCCCCTACCTATTCCAATAATTTCTATGTTAATTATTCTATTTCGTTCCCCCCTACTTATTTTAATTTTAACTATGTGGCCTTTTGGTCTTTGTGTAATATTTCCAATTATAATTGTAGCATATTCAAATTACATTATTTTCATTCAATGCAGTTCTAGTGACCCATTTCAATTAACGCCAGTCACTTGAAATTGCATATCATAATTCTTTGTTTTTCTTTCTTTTTATTTTCTTTGTGCTCTTATAAATTATTTGATTGTTGATACTTGTTTACGTTTTAGTTTTATTTTATTTTTTTGTTTGTTGTGAATGCATATGTTTGTGTATGCACTACATGCACGACACTGTAGTGTTTACCTTGCGTATTATCAAAGCCTTTGATAATAAATTGTGTATAAAAGTGCCCTGTGGCACACCTCTAGATATTAAAAAAATGTTCGACTTATTGCCATCATGATGCACAAATTGACTAATATTCCGTAAATACAATGAAATTAGCCTAACAGCAGTATTCGAAAAATGGCACATGTGTTTTAACTTTTGGCATAGAATAGTGTGATCAACGGTATCAAATGCCTTAGAATGATCAAGTAAAACCAAAAATGATGTCATATCGTTATCCACCCTTAATCGCAACTATTCTGAAACATCAAATACAGCTTTAATTAGGTCTGAAATCAGATTGCTCCTGAAGAAGCACGCCATTGTCATACAAATATTGCGTCATCCGCATCTATAAGTTAATTTCTCGAAAATTTGCGATAAGTATAACAATATTTCGATTGAGCGGTAGGTTTTATCTTGTTTAGATACAGGTATTATCTTGGCACATTACAAAAAAATAGACGATGTAATGACCATATTTAGTAAACGGGTTATGTTCGGAAGAGCATATGGCAAAATCAATTTTATAAATTTGAGATTAATTTCATCCTTTCATCACTGGAATTGAACTTAATGCTAAGAATGCTTTTAAGAACCTTATCCTTTGTAACGTTATGAGATTCAAAATTTGATTGAATTAAGTGATTAGTAGTAGAAAAGGCATCAAATGAATTGTAATACTCCAGATCGGTATATTCGAAAAATCTAAGCTGAATTGATTTACATAAAACCATGTCATTAGATATGATACTGCTATTTACTATTCCCAATGATTTAATATCCCTCCATTTTCTCCTGGTGCAGATAGTCGATCGGAATTTACCAGCAAAGAAACTTAATTTTACGGCTCTTATTTTTAGATTTGTGTCTCGCCTCATGCTTTAAAAATGTTGTAAAATTCAGTCGTCTTAAACTTTTCCACATATAATATGTGTTATCCCATTTCTTAATTGAGATATTAATTTCACTGCTAAGCCAAGGCTTTCCATTTTGTATGTTCCCAGTTTTTATTTGTACATATTTTTCAAATAGATACTGTATATTTCTCAGTAAAAAGTAACATCCTCATCCACTGTAGGCATTAAAAAGGTGTGATTCGGTGGTATAGTTATGAATTCTGTTTTCAGAAAGCAAAATTAATGTTTTTAAAACATCTTTATTTAACCGCATGTACCTTGGTTACTGTTCGAAAACCATATGATAGGAAAAGAAAATCGTGTTTTGAAGAAGCGGATCGAGAAAATTGGTCAAATAAAAGCATTCGATTGGAATTATCAACAAAAGAAATCAATTAATATACTAGTGCTTGATGTGTAGTGCGTAGACATTGAGCCACTTATTAAATGCAAACTGATGGCACCCATATCCTCTGCCAAACCTCTATCTAAATGAATGTTAGCATTCGCCTATTAAAACAGTATCTGTATAACCCAAAATAAAGAGCGTAATCTATCTAATAAGGATTTGTAATTATTTCTATTGTTTGGTCGGTATATTCCACCCAGTAAAAGTTCCTGATGGCTACTTAAAAACTCAAGAAATAAAAATTCTACATTATGGGAGCTAGCATCAAGTTCCTCATTATTAGTAATTGTTGCCGTTCTACTTTTAAAATTTATTACATCATCGGCAGTATTATTCACCTGCAAATGTTCTAAATCTACTCTTTTACAGGAAATCGATGGCTACATATATCGAAAACTGTAAAAGTTGAAGGTCGTGAGCAAACCTTGTTCTCTTTTAATGTTATGTGGTTTAACATATCCTCTCAAAAAAATAGAAAAGAAAATTAGCAAGTAGCGTTTTTTCCATAAAACATCGCATAATAGAATAAGACAACAATAGTTCTATGTTATATAAAGGGTCCGACAAATAACTTTTTTTTTTGAAAATGCTTTAAAAAAAAACTACTGAATATTTTCTCAAATTTCTTTTTTTATTTGAAAGTACAATCCTTCCGGTTAATAATGGAAAATAATTTCATTCAAATGGCTGCATCGGCTGGCCATGCAGTAGCCTACACGATCGGTCCAATTTTTAAGCACATTATCGATTGTGTGCAGCTGTATTTCACCAATGGCTTCACGAATATTGTCCTTTAAAGCGTCAATTGTCTCTGGCTTGTCGGCGTAACACTTATCTTTGACGGCACCCCACAAATAGTAGTCCAACGGTGTCAAATCGCAGCTCCGAGGTGGACAAACGACATCAGCTCTGAGGCTGATAATGCGATCTTCAAAAACAGGGCGCAAAACATCGAGTATAGCTTCGTGCCACACGTAGCGCCGTCCTGTTGAAACCAAATGTTGCCAATATCCTCCTATTCAATTTTTGTGAACAAAAATTCGTTCAACATGGCCCGATAACGATCGCCATTGACTGTAACGGCCACTCCTTGCTCATTTTCGAAGAAAAATGGCCCAATTATGCCTCTGGACCAAAATCCGCACCAAACAGTGACTCGTTTTGGGTGCGTCGGCTTTTCAATGCATGCGTGCGGGTTTTCTGTGCTCCAAATGTGACAATTTTGCTTGTTTACATACCCGCCAAGATCAAAATGAGCTTCATCTGAAAAGATGATTTTTTTTGCCAAAATCGGCATCTTCTGTAAGTCGATCGCAGGCCCACTTAGCGAAGCGAAAACGCGAATACGCAACCATATTCGTTCAGCGGAAGGATAAAACTAATTATCTGTTAAATCAGACATGAGCTAAGTTTTACCATTCACGAAATAAGCACTAGTTGAAAAAAACACGTTAGATGGCGGACCCGATACATACATGTTAATATTTAGTTAAGTAAACACATGTTATCGAAAAAGAAAAAGTCTCAATAAAATTTACTTACTTACATCGAAAAATACGATGTCCTCGCAAATAATAATAGCTGTCATTAACATCAATGCGAAACCAAGTGTCCGAGATACAAATTACATCCATTTTTGATCCCTCAAAGATAAATCAAAATTTGTAAATTTTATATGTGAAGGCTCTGGGCATTTCTATGTTAAAACCTGAAGTTATCTTAGAAAGTATTCTGACCATGGTATAAAGGTTTTCTCTAAAATGAACTACACCGTTATCATCAAATTGTATCATCAATGTCAAAGAAAAATTTTAATTTAGCAATGCAAGTACAAATTGAAATTTCGATACAATTATAAAAACTTATGTTGTGTTTTCAACCCAAGTATGTTTACCGTTGTTTATTTTTGTACTGAATGCATTATGTATGTATATACTACTTGGCTTTTGATTTTGGTTTTAAATTTTTATATGAATTATTATTTTTATTACTTTTTACTTTCTAATATCAGTGCTTATGATCCAGTTATGCATCATTGCCTCTTGTCTATTATATAAATGCATTTATAATAAACACATTTTACAAATAAACAAAAACATAATAAATATAAATGTTTTAAATTAATTTTTCAGGATGATATCAATTAATGAACGTATTTGGGCAAATGAAGGTAATGAGTGGCATTTAGTTCAATCGTCGATTCGTGTTATAACTTTGTTAGCAAACAATACTCATTCAATATGGTCCCGATCAAAGTATGTATATAAAATTTTTTTCCGGTGATGTGATATTGTATTTTTTATTTTTTTTTTTTTTTCAGGCGGAGAATAATAGGAAAAGCACAAGATATGGTCTCAGTATGCTTAAATCTATGCTATCAAAAACCAGGAACTGAAAGGATGCAACAATTACTAAAAGAATTACAATGCCGTCTTCAAAGAAACTTGGCATAAGTTTTTAAGCAACATACGAATATCAACAAGTTTATTTTAAATTTCCCCGCAACAGCTTTTTAAAAAATTAACTTTTCAGCGTAAAAAACTAAAAAATGGATCACATCTTATGTGCAGTTGGCTGGAGAAATTATTGTTCTTTAACATGTTTTTCTTATTTCGACAAATTTATCATAAAATTATCTGTATTTTAATGTCTTAAATTAGTATCTTTTATAAACAATAAAGATTAATTTTAAAGTTAATTTTTTCTTTACATATTATAAAAATTAGAATTTTTTAAAGCAAACAGTCCATTAACTTTCGCAGTTTGTAGTTAATTCCTTCGTGAATTTTTAATTTGAAATTCGGCAAAATACAATTAAATAGATCTTAATTAACTGGATTGTGAAATATTTTAAAAGGAAATAGCGGATATTTTAAAAAAGATAAAGGTTAAGTTAGAGGACTTGTACTTTGTCAACTGTGACAAGTACAGTACCCGGAGATCGAATTGACCCATTGTACAACGTCCTAGCTTCTCACACCACTCGTGTTGTGTGCGTTAATTTTATACATGAGTGGCGGAACCTACAGATTAAAGTCGACTCCGAACGACAGATTTTTGAGAAACTTTTCATGGCAATTTTATTTACTCAGAGTTTTTGCCAGAAATCTGCTGAGAGGAAGTCGCCTAAGAAATATATTTGAACTCGGGCCTTTTGTCTAATAAGCCAACACACTACCTACTAGACTACGGCGACTTCAAAATTATAATAAATATGGTTAACAAAGTCTGCTATGAGGCTATGTAGAAATGTAATTTTAAGTGCAGTATATGTATCGTTTGGAGAAACAATAAAGAAATGTACTGTGTTGTGAATTTTTTTGTTCTTTGACTTTTCATTTATTATTACACAACTGTTACATTTTTAAAAATATTCATTTGTTCGCAGATTTTTCATACAATTTATCTTATTTTATCCTTAGCTGCGGCTTAGGAACACAATAGGTGTATGCATTATTGTGCTGCGGTTCTACAAAAAACTGCTTTGGTTGTAAATATTTAGAATGTATGTAAGTTTAGTAGTATTCTTTTTGAGTTCTGCATGAGACTAAAAACAATAACACGACTTTCTAGTTTCAGACAGATTTCTCAATTCTAAAATTCGACGAAAGCCTCCGTTTTAGCCGCTTATTAGGTATCAATTAAGTTCGTAAGTATTGTTCTTTTAATAGTTTTATCTTAAATTAACGAAAATTATAAAAATACTTGAAATTTGTTACTGGTCCTACAAAAGTTGTTGAGAATGCTTTGATAGTTAAAGGATAACTGTAATGTATTTGGTCCAGTTTGTGAATACAGGTAGTACCTTCTGTAGATGTGAAATGTAGTTAATACACTTTTCGTCAACGTGCATAACTGTTATGTACTGTACATATATCATTATAAGTGATAATACTAGTAGAACTCAAGTTAGCTAATTTATCGTATTAAAAAATTAAGCTAGTGTTATCTAAATACAAATTAACAATAAAAAGCTGAAGAATTAAAACAAAAATAATTGGCTTGGAAATATTAAAAGTAAAAGTTATGATTTGTAAAAGTATTAATTTGAAAGTAAAGAATTAAAATATTTAATTAATTTCTCTTCAAATGTAGTAGGCTTCGCCAAGTTTTAAAGGCTATTTGGGAGAGTATTCGAAAGACTTATAGTACAAATGAGAACTTGTCGTTGAGGTATACATAGATACGGTTAGGTTAGGTTAGTGTGGTAGCTTTGTACCAAAAGCTCACTTGAGCATGCATAGCGACCCGTTGTGACGCCACAGGTGAACGCAGTCTCTGTACTGACCAAGTTCCTCAGAACCAAGGAGGGAGAAGTTGGTCAGCGCAAGGGCTGCACATTTAAAGCACGACTACCCCACGCTGGAAAACCAGCCAGAAAGCTTGATAAACGAGGCTATATCCTTGACATCAATGGACGACAGCTCCGTCAAGGTTGGAGAGCCAAATAACCTATATCTGCACCTCGCAAGAGATGGGCATTGGCAAAGAAAGTTGATAACAGTCTCCTCCGTCCAGGAGTCTGACATTGTGCCGCTTGTCCAGAGCAGTCCACCAGAAAGCAACACCGTATAGGAGGTTGTGTTCGATGACTGCAGAGTAGATCCAGCGCATGACCCTTGGGCTGAGACCCCATCTGGATCCAACTGCCCTGCTGCAGCAGTAGGCAGCACAAGCCGCCTTTCGCGCCCTAGCAGCCAGATTCGCCCTCCAACTGAGTTTGGGATCGAGGATCAGGCCCATATATTTAACCTCGGGAGTCAGCGTGAATAATAATAATTTTCCTTCCAAAATTAGATTCTGTAGATGCAATCTTGTTGCAAATATATGATGGTTCTCTAAGATGATAATTTTGTGCAGAAAAATATGATATTTACACTTTAATAAGTTTTCAAAGTTGTTGTAAAAAATTGGACGTCGAGATATGGTCACGATGATTTTTCGAAGTATATATCGTGCAGTGTGATTAAATGTTAGGTAGGTAGGTTGGAGTGATAGCTTTGATACCAAAGCTCACTTGAGCACTTGCCCGTTGTGACGCTACAAGTAAGCGCAGAACTTTTACTGACCAAATTCCGCCAAGCTTATCGATGAAGTTGATCAGCGCAGGAGTTGCACACTAAAGCTCGACTCCTCTATGCTGGAAACCAGCCTGAAAGTTTAAAAAACGAAGCTATATCATTGATATAAATCAATGATAACTCCGTTAAGCTGACAAGGAACGGCAAGCCAAATAACCTTAATCTGCACCTTGTAATAGATGATCATTGGCAAACAGATAAATAGAAAGTGGATAACAGCTTCCTCCTCTTCAACCTACCCGCAACCTCGGCAAAAGTCGTTTGGTGGAAGCGCAATCTCACCGCGTGTCTTCCCATGACGTAATGACCTGTAAGCCTGTCCACTGTTGTTGCGATGACATTGCAATCGAGTTTGAGTACGCCTTCTATCCATTGTGGGCCAAATGAGTCTGGCAGTGGAGCAAAAGTCTTAATTGACACAGGACAGGTTGGCGTCCCGAAATAATTTTTGTATAATGGCCAATATATCTGAGGTAAGTGGCATACCCAATTCGATCGGCGAGGATTCCGGAAGGAGTGCACCTGCTCTGGCTAGCTTTTCGGCCCTACAGTTGCCTAGAATGTCCCTATGCCCAGGAACCCAGACAAGTGAAACAATGCAGCGTCCAGAGAACGTCGAGATAACGGTGACATTCCATAGCGAGTCGAAAGTTGACCGCGACACTCGAGAGGCTATCAGAAAAGATAGCGATCCGGTAAATGGCCAAAACCTCTGCCTGAAGTACGCTACAGTGATCTGTCTGTCGGCTAGAAATGTTCAGGTGAGGTTCCAGAATAGACAGCGCTATCAACCTTATTCTGGAGCCATCGGTGTGTACATCGTGTTCAAGATCCAGTCCCCCCTGTTCGGAATTAGAAAATTAAATCTTCTGTCCAAGAAACATTCGGATTCGGAATCTTACATGATCTTCGTTGACAGTCAGGCTGCCCTTAGGGCCATTGCGTCGCTCTGGTGCAAATCACGGCTCGTTCGCGAGTGCAAAGAGTCGTTGAGGACTTTTGGACCAGGCCGTATCCGTCTATGCTGGGTTCCGGGTCATAGCGGAATACTGGGCAATGAGACGGCGGATGCCCTCGCTAGGTTAGGTTCGCTTTCAGGGGGCGATTTAATAGTTGGTCCTGACCCTGACCTGTCTTAACTGACAAGTACACGTCCTCTAACCTAACCTAACATTCTGTAGGGAGATAATCGATGTTCGATGGGGTTGGGGAATTTACAACTAAAATAGAAAAATGCCCAGAGAAATGTTGCGCCAGCGAAACAAGGCGTTGTGTTGGGGTAGTTTGGCTACTAGTTTAGCAAGCAGCGCAGTGGAGGAGTGGTACGTGATAGATCTCGATCTTCTGACCTTGTCAAGAAGTCTATTTAGAGCAGCCTACCAGTAACTATCTCCATATAGGAGATTGGGTTCGATGACTGTAGAATAGGTCTAGCGCGTGATATTGGGGAGACCCCATCTGGATCTTCTGTAGCAGAAAGCAGCACAGTCCACTTTGTGTGCCTTTTTGTCAAGTTTGGCTTTCCAGTTACGTTTGGAGTCGAGGATCAGGACTGGATACTTAACTTCGGGACTCAGCGTGAGTCCGGTCCCGCTTGTATTAGGAAAAAGATCGGAATCTTGTATCTTCTAGTAAGAAGAATTGTATCGGTCTTGGAGGGATTGACAGACAGCTCAAATTCCCTGCACCATTTTAATACAATCAACAGGGCAAACTTTTATCTAGTCGAATAAAGACATTGTAATGGCAATATTATCAGCATAAGCTATAACGTTACTGCCAGAAGGTTCACTCATTTTCAAGAGCGAATTGACTGCGAGATTCCAGAGAAGTGGAATGCTACCATCTGGTCCCGGGGACTGGGACGGTTCAAATGGTCTAATTTGGCTTGGGGTTAGGATTAGGCAAGAATAATTTTTGGATGGAGCTTCATGGATTTGATAGAGAGCTTGTCCCACGAGGCTGATACTACCAGGACAGTGAGTGTCAAAGAGTAGTTCAAGCATTTCTGAACTGGACTCCGTCGAGCAGTTGAGAGATTTATTTGAGGAACTTAGTACTTTACGAAGTCAGTTAGTTTCGGCAAAGAATTCCGCAGTAGTTCCTCCACGAAACTCTCTTCATCAGCCTAACAGCGTACTTAAGTTTCCTTTTTTTGCTTTATAGAGTGCCCAGACCTCCAGGATAATGTCCAGCACTTACCTCCTGTTAGAGATAGGGAATGTTGGATCATCACCCCGATTAGCATTAACTAGATTGTTGTAACAATAAAATCCAAGAGGCACTCACCACGTTCGTTAGTACCGAAGCTGGTGCGCATCGTAAGGTGGGAGATGGCGTCGTTTCCGAAAATAACAAGAATCTCACATTGGCGCATGTATGCTACCAGTTGACGGATGGGTTCTTGCGGAGGAAGAGAACATAACCATGCCCGAAGTACGACAAAGTTCGAATTGTTAATGTATCTGGGGAGGAAAAAAGTATTAAAATTAATTTTATCATTATACAAGTTCTAGGCGGTGACTGAATTTAAGGATCACCAAAACGGCCTTAGAGGTGAACGGTTTTGCTGCGATTCTTGCTCTCGACCGGAAGCGATGTGGAGTTTGGCCCAGAGAGACCACAGCAAGCCTGGTTCCTGGCCACACCTCACCAATCATGCTGACAGTCGCTTTATATAGCTACATATATCGGAGAAAGCTACTACTTTAATATGCCCTTAGAATCACCCTGAATCATGGTAGCTGGGTTAAGAGGGATTAGAGGCTATGACCTCAAGAAATACATTGAAGTGTGCGCGCTCAATTAATATCCCTTGACGCTACCACTTAAGGCTTTGTTGGCACCCGTAGATGGACTGGTGCCAGGGCTTACGCGGTCGACTTGTGAGTGAATGTTTTGGTGCCAGCCGAAGAATACATAGGTGTATGGTATCACGGACAATGGTACGGAAACCAAAGGGGAGGCTGTAGCTAGGAGCCAGTTTCGAGACTATGTATTTGTTGAATTCTGAGTCTAGAATAGTAGTGCTTAGTAAAAGAAGGCTGGGCCACCTCGACGAGGATGTGGCTGATCCGCTTGATCCTAAAATTATTAAATGTTACTTAATATTAACGCCAATACTGTCAAAATTTTCTAAAATTTCTTATAGGAGTAAGGTTTGTTTTAGTCAATAACATACGTGTAGAAAATGACGTTGACTCAACGACATCCCATAAGTTGCGCAACAGTAAGTAGACTCTAGGATGTGTTCGTAAATGCATCACAGCTAGAGATGGGTTTACACATGGGTATTTACCCAACGCTGGGTATTTACCCATTTACCTAATTTCGGGTAAATACTTATTTGAATAACGAATAATCGTTGTTACGTAGCGTAACATATATGTGGATATTTTGAAATTTATTTTGAACATGTGTATTTTGTTTATACATTTCAACACCAACAATTCTTAATAAGAACCGTTAATCAACGTGCTTATGGCAATTCAATGTAATGAGTGGGAACGACGGCACCAACAACCCCGAAGCAACTAGAAAGTTTTCCGTTCCGAACCCCATGCTTGAGCCTCAGATGTATAAAAAGAACTTGTTTCATTCATTCATAAATATTTGTTCCAAGCGATTAGTAAGTGAAATAAAGTGAAATTGAAATATTTCAAATGATGGGAAGACCAAAAAATGAAACTATTTGGAAACATTTTCATAGAAGCGGAAGTAGCACTGGAGTTTCATGCTCACATTGCGAAAAGCGATACAAATTTCCGAATGTAAATAAAATGAGAAAACATTTAATAACGTGTATCAAGTGTCCATTATTAATAAAGCAACGAGTTCAAGAGATGCCTGCAACCAATGTGGCAATTAACAAGATACAGACATCAAATGATTCTTCGCCTTTATCTGATTTACATGTGCATCTTCCTTCAAACTCAGCACAATATAACTTAGCTAAGACAAAATCTTTTGCCTGGAACTGTTTGGATGAGATTTCTCCAGTAACTTGGTGGAAAGGAATTTGTGAAAGTACGCAATTAAGCAAATTAGCTGTTCGAATTTTAACAGCTCCCTGTACTTCAGCTGCTACTGAACCGCACCCACTGTTTCATTCACTCAAAAAAAAGGAACCGTTTAACAACACAAAGAGCATGAAAAATAACATATATAACGTGCAACTGGAACTTGCTTTTTAAAAATAGTTTACCACCTTCAGCAGAAAGCACGCACTCCACTCAATTTGAAAATAGCATGAATTCTTCACTAGAATGTACTCAAGACGATATCCCTTCAACTTCAACAGGAATCACGCACTCTACTCGATATGAGTTTTTATCGGATACGGACAGCGATTATGACTAAATTTATGAATTATTTCATTTGTTATTAAAAAGTTAATTCATAATAAAAAATTAAATTCTTTTAATTTATTTAAATTTTTCTTTAATTTGATTTATACCCACATTTTGGGTAAATACACAGGTGCTTGGGTAAATACCTTGTCCCATCACTAATCATGAGCATAGGTAAAACAATAAGAAAAATAACAAACATACTGAAAAAAATTCTAAAACACGCCTGCAAAGAAAAAAAACGATTATTTGACAATATTACAGTCAGAGAACAAAAGAAGAAACTAAAAGTAAAAATAAATCAAAAGGCCTATGTATAAAAGAGGACACTAGTACATTGAAAGAAAGAAAACCAATATACAGAAAGAAAAAAAAATAGTTATGCTCCGAATAGCGACACGTTCACGTAACGTATGTGCATTTTTAGCATATGAACAGCAATGTAAGTGCTTATCGAAATGTACTCTCTCGTTAACAAAACGGAAAGACCTTTAGAAAACAGAATTCCTTCACGTTTATACTTGAATATGAGTAATGAGACTATTGTATGTAGAGTTGTATTGCGGCTCAAATTACCTTTTTGGTACTTTCCTATTAATACATAAATCTTTGCAATCTTTAAAATTTTTAAATACAAAATATTTTAAACAGAACAATATTCGACTGTGTACTTATATGTAAATTTTATAATTATTGACTTAGATTAAACCAGAAATGTAATATTCTGTAATATTATAATAATAAATATTTATAATAACATAAAACTTAAGAAGGGAATATAACTTTTTCCAATTAAGGCCCAATTGGTACTTTTTTAATTTTGCCTTACCTTAACAACACTCATCACTGTTCTGAACAGCTGACTTCGTGCAAATGTCTGTAAATTAATTCGTGTGTGTGTTTTGCTTTGTGTTCTGTTTCGTTTTTATTTACATTCTTCGTTGACAGATTTTGCGACCTCTACGCTTGGCTAACTAGGGCATTGCAAAAAAAAAAAAATAGTGTAATTAAAAATCAAATGTTAAAAAATTTTTGAATTTCTAAAAAAAATATGTTAAATAAAAGCAAAAAAAATCCAAAATCACTGAAAAAAAAGTAAATTTTAAAACCCAAAACCAAACTTGTAAAAACAATTAAAAATACAAAAAGGTCACTTAAGAAACAATAGTCAACACAAAAAAAAAAAATAGCAAAAAGTCCCTTAAAATTTTTTTTAAAAAACACTCGCATAGTTTCCAAAAGTAATTGACCTCAAAAAACCGTCCCAATGACTAATTACTCATGTCTTACTTTTCGATAAAGGTACATATTACAACAAATATGTTAAATCACAATTGTAAAGCCGAAAGTCCATACCATCCGTTTCATGCCACCTTGCGTTATATGCGATTCTTGCATTCTATTGAAAAATCAAATTGTGATTTTAAAAGAATTTATGGTATTAATTACAAATTTATGAGTTTACAGATGTGATATTTTGTGCTGTTAAGGCCTACGAAAATCCTCAAAAGAACACAAGACGAGTGTTTTCAATTAATTTATCCTCCATTTTCTTGTTTACAAATTAATAAATTTAAAATAGATGACACTCAATACATAAAAACAATCGATAACTAGTATACATATTTTGTTCATGAAAGAATTGTGCTAAAAAATTAGTAATAAATTAGTAATAAACTTTATTATGAAATATGTTTTTTATTAATATTTTTATAATGCAAAAAGAAAAATGCGAAAATAGTAATGCACTATTTAAACATATTTATCGAAACCATTCACAATAGTATATAATTTGGCATGCCAAGTTTAAAAAACTGCTAATTTTTTCCAGCAACGCATGAGTCGCATAGAAAAGTAGAAAGTAAACCTACTTGATGCGTTCTATGCGTCTATGCATTCTATGCGTTTTCTTCTGTAACTTGTCACAAACAACTACACTGAATCTACTGTTTCGGTATACGCATATACGCAAGGCCGCATGAAACGGATGGTATGGACTTTCGGCTTAAATAAATGTCCAATATGAACAGAATTATTGAGACTATAGGTTTTTTCTTGTACTTATTTATTAACAAAAGTTGTTTGAAAGACTATAATTGCAGCTATTATTATACAAAAATCTTCAATACGTTAGTCAATTTTCATTGAATTTGACAGTAGCTTAAGACGTAATACAATTTACGCTCTTAGGTGTTCCCTTAATGACTTGTAAATTGTTAATACCCTAATCACGATTTATATTCTTCTGGGTACCAAATTGCTCTTTATAATGTCCCTTAAATTAGTCATATCAATATTCCCATATATATATAAATTTATTTAAGATATAGTAACTAAAATGATATTACAGTCCAAATAATCCAAGTGAGAACTTTGAAGAAGATGAAATAATTTTCCTCATTGCTTTACAATTTATAAAATATTAAGAGATTATAATCCCCACCAAATAGAACATTTACAACTTTTCAAATATTTTTAGTTTTTATTAATTATTTCAAGTTAATTTAGATTTAAACCAAAAAAATAGTACTAGTACCGAATATTATTAAAGAATTACGAAGCAATATAATTTTTTATGAACATTATTTATTTAATTTGTGTTACAAATTAAACGTACTTTAATTAGTTTAATTACAAACTGAACAAAATTAACTTTTTAGTTTGGCTGCCTTCCTTTTAATAATTTACAAGGTTTTACATTCAAAACTTTTATTTATAAAAAGAAGATTTGAACGATAAAATATTATAAAATATTTAAACAAAATTACACGTACAAAGAAATTGTAAAATTATGAAAAACAAAAAACAAAAAAAAAGAAATAATAAGAAAAAGTTAAATACCAAAATTTAAAAACAAAATATGTACAGCGCCTCGTAAAATAATAAAAAAAACAGAGAAAGCACGTAAAGCAAAATTGTAGTTTTTGGAAGGAAGAGATCAAGATGACGTGCTTATTACTAGAATTTGATTCCCATAAAGATAAGAGAAGATTTGGTTGAATGAAGATAATTAGGGATATTACCTTATACTTTAGGTAATACTAGCAATACCGCTAGTAGGGGTCTTTTAGGAAGACAATACTCCCAAATGGGCAGAGGTCTCAACACAATAGATACGATGGTGTTAGGATAATGCGTAGAAATAATGACCTTTGATAGTATGCCGACTCACCTTCACTTTTTCAATATGAGTTCTCAGTTCGTAAGGTGTCAGAGATTCGTATTGGAGCAAAATATACTACATATGACACTGAGAAACATATTGTATGTAATAAACAATTAAATAAAGACTTTCTTTTCTCTTGTTTTACGATTTATGTTTATTGTTTATTTAAAATAACGTACAATTTTATTACCAGCGAATCCACTGGCCCATCACAGTGTATCTGTGCTGCATACAAACTTTGTATTGATACATTTTGGAAGTCAGTCTTTCTGCTACAAAATAAAAACTTAAAACTACACCATTATTTCGTAACTTATGGCGCCTGGAGACAATCAAATAAATTCATCAAATAATACATAAGTGTGAGTGTGGTGTGCTTGACGTTTATTTGAATTTTAATTTCGTAGTGTTTAGGTGCTAAAATATTTTCTTCGCAGACGACATATTGCTATTAACATCGTGCAATATTGTAATAAGCTTTTAGTTTTACATTCCACAAAACAGGTAAACACTGGTTTCTCAATAAATTGCAAAATATTTTTTTTTCATTTGCTCATTTCTACTTGACGGCAACAAAATTATTATTTTTTATCCGCGTATGTGTTCATTACTACAATATTAGAACAAATGAGAAATGCTTGTCAATCCCAATTGAAGACGTTCAAAAAAAGTCATCAAGTGAAAAAATCAAATCGTGTAGAAAGACAACACGCACACATATAAGGCCTTTAGAAGGACATGCCGATTTTTACGTCTTCATTCTTTCCATTGTTGTGGGAACCATATGTAAAGGTTTTTACTTCTAATAAACAGAAATAATGTTTACATAATTGTAATTACAATGTTCGACTCTGGACTGTATGGGGGGAATGAACAAACAAAAAAATAAGTCTTCAGTTCCTCCAATTGGGAATATAGGCCAGTACAAAAAAATGCAAATATTAGATGTAGGACTTAAAGCACTAAAACAGTCAAACAAATAGCACTTTCCTTTTTAGTAGAATGAATGAATGAATAAATAGAAAAAGTTATAAACACCAAATGCATAAAATTACATTGCAATGTTAAACTACAGAAAGCTTAAATATAATAAATAGCGCCCTCTGTTGATAACTTCCCATCGTTCAAACGATTCGGTTTATTTCAACAAGGATGGGAAGATTGGACCGTCAGACATAAACATACAATACAAAAATATTTGTATGGGTTTCTATGATTTGTGTTTGCCTTCCGAGCAAACAGGTTAGGGTTATTTATTAATTTCAATGCACATTTAATTCTTAAAACTAAAATTACAAAAAAATTATTTGTTACCCCTGACAAAATAAAATTAGTAATTACTTTTTCGCAAATTCTATCACCTTTGTTATAACCAATCCTGATTTTAGTTCCTTAATTACAGACCTCTTATTGATTTTCAGTCTACAATAATTGCTCTTCTGAAAAAAAAAGGGGGGATCCAACTAGAAAATTACCGGGAGTTAAAGCATTTAGTTCCGAGGGGTTATCGCTGATCGGACATAAGGGCCTTGAATTTAAGCATGCTTCTATGCGCACTAACATTGTTTCAAATTCCTCGAAGGTAAATTTTTGCGCATTCGTAATTTTCCTTAAGTGGGACTTAAAACTTTTAACACCAGCTTCCCATAGTCCTCCCATATGAGGTGCACCTGGCGATATAAAATGCCATTCAATATTTTGGTACATATACTGACTAGAAAGCTGTTGTTGAAGGGTTATTAGTAAATTGGTACGATCGGCAAGGAGAACGTTTGCATCGCCAACGAAAGCTGTACCATTGTCTGAATATAATGTTGAGGGACAACCACGGCGAGAGAAAGATCGAGAAAATGCAGCAAGGAAAGCATTTGTGGAAATTTCAGATGTTAGTTCTAAATGTATGGCTTTCGTTGAAAAACATACAAATACGAGGACATAACCTTTTGTTGTTTTACACTCTCGCCCTACATAAGATTTAATATCAAAGGGACCGGCGAAATCGATTCCGGTATGAGTAAAGGGGCGTGACATTGTCGTGCGTTCGGCGGGTAAAGCACCCATTATTTGCTTGCTTTGGCGATGTTTGTGTAAAACGCAAGCCTTACAGTTGTGAATAACTGTTTTAATTAAAGATCTGAAAATCTATCAAGAATTTCTAAATCCAAAATTTTTGTCAAATGCGATCGTACAGGTTTGATTTCCATATCCGTATTAAATTTCTCATTATTTGAGGGCCAGCTATTTCGAGGCAGCTTAAGCCAAGAGGAACCGTGCCACCAAAGTTGACTCTCAACGAGATCATTGGCTGAACATCCACGGGATGCTAAATCCGCAGGGTTATCCTTTGAGTCCACGTGAGACCAGTTATCACCATTGGTTTTCTCCAAAATCGAGCTCGTACGATTTGCTACAAACGTGTTCCAAAAATAAGAGGGTTTTTGCAACCATGCTAAAACTATTGTAGAATCAGTCCACATATACGATTGAAAGCAAGTGTTGAGATGTTGGGTTCTAAAATGTTGAATCATTTTTGCTAGAAGCTCTGCACCACAAAGTTCCTTTCGGGGAAGAGTTATATATTTAACAGGCGCAACCTTAGTTTTCGCACTCAATAGGTGAGTAAAGACTTGTCCATTTGGAGCTTGAGAGCGAATATAAAGTGCGGCGGTGTATGCCCTTTCTGAAGCATCACAAAAACCGTGTATTTCGAAGGAAAATGTAGGGTGATAGTTGATAAAACGGGGGATTTTAATCTTCTCAATATTGGGGTAATCTTCAAGAAAGGTTTTCCACAGCTTCAAAGTAGGAGGTTTAATCACTTCGTCCCAATCAGTCTGATCTTTCCATATTTGTTGCATCAGCATCTTGGCAACGATCAATTTCGGGGCTAACCATCCGGCAGGGTCAAATAATTTTGCGATTTCAGATAGTACAGCTCGCTTTGTAAATTGATTTGAACAAGGATATTCGTGGGGTTTAAAATAATAGAAATCTGTTCAAGCATTCCATTGCAAGCCTTACAATTTTGAGGTACATGAATCAGAGAGAGTTAAAAAATTATCATTCAATAAATTCTTAGGGCGAAACCGGCAGAAGCAAGAACATCGATAAGATCATTTCGGGTTTTAATTGCATCATCTATGCTATTGGATCCAAACAGTACATCATCCATATACATATAATTTCTTATGATATTCGAAATATGGGGTTTTTCACGCTCGCACTGATTGGCTAACTCCAATAAAGTCCTTATTGCCAAATAGGGAGCCCAATTGACACCAAAGGTGACTGTCTTTAATTCAAAATCAGTGACGTTTTCACGGGGGGAGTTACGGAATAAAATCCGCTGAAACGGGGTATCTTGGGGATTAACAAGTATCTGGCGATACATTTTCTCTATGTCAGCATTCAAAACGTATTTAAAAAAACGCCATCTGATTATAAGGGTTGGTAAATCGGCCTGTAGAACTGGCCCGGGGTAAAGAATATCATTCAAGCTAACTCCATTGGATGATGGGCATGATGCATTAAATACTACTCGTAACTTGGTGGCAGTACTATCGGGTTTTAAGACCGCATGATGGGGTAAATAATACGATTTCGGGTTAGAGGTTAAATCGGGGTTTACACTCTTCATGTGGTTAAGGGTTAAATATTCTAAAATAACCTCATCGTATTTTGATTTAGACTCCATATCCTTACTAAGACGAGTCTCATTGCGTACATATTGGGACATAGCGATGTTTCGAGATTGGCCAAGACCCTTTTCATAGGGGAAATTTCTAATAAAGGGTAGAGAAACAACAAAACGACCTGAGGAATTACGGTACGTAGTTCGTTGATATAATTCTTCACAATATTTGTCATCATCCGAGACTGTAGGTCGAGTAGGTACTTCTTCGAGTTCCCAAAAACGGCTCAACAAATAATTAACATCAAGCTTGTTAAAAAAGATGATACCGATGAGTTAATTAAATCATAATCGAGTCGACCAGTAATAATCCAACCGAATACGCTCTGTTGCGCGACAAGAGTTCGATTTTTATTCCATCGGAGGCCGTCACGAATAATCTTTGGGTATATATCTCCCCCCAGGAGTAAGTCCACATGTGAACCTTGTTGGTTATTAGAATCCGCCAAAGGTAAGTCGGAGAAATCAGATTTGCCGAGTGAAGAGGGGGTAACTAGGTAACGATCCAGTAAGATTTTCAACCACAAAAACATCAACATGAGTGGAGAAATGGTGGTCCAATGTTGATTTAATTTCGATTTGTCCGATTTGAGATGAAGTCGTAGTAATAGAACCACTAAGACCAATGACATTCGTATGTGAACTTCTAAAGGGAAGCGCCAATTTTCGTTGTAGAGATCTTGATATAAACGAGGTTTCAGATGCAGGGTCAATAAGAGCACGAACCGTACAGCAAAGGTCACCGACCATGGTAGTCACGAGAGCTGTTCCTAATAGGATCAAATTCGATTTAGGGGTTTGTAAAAGCGTCGAATACGATTGAAGATTTCTTGCAGCAGCAGAGGTTGAGGGGGCATTCATGGGGAGTGAGAATGGTAAGTTATTTGAAGTTGAAGTGGCAACATGAGTTTTAGTTTCAGGCAAAGGTCTTGAAAGGGGGTTTGAGTTAGGATTCGATAATATGGTGTGATGCAAAAGAGAATGATGCTTTTGTTTGCAAGTAGAGCAAACCAATTGACTTTTGCATTTTCTAAAATCGTGAGAAGTGGCCAAACAATTAGTGCATCGATTTTGATCCTTCACTAAAGCAAAACGCTCATCGACAGACATAGCTAGAAACTGTGGACATAATCGCAGAGGGTGGCAATCTTGACACAAGATACACTTACTTGTTTTGTTTTGCGAAACACTAGTATGAAAAGAATTTACCTTTCGCGATCCACGGGGATTATCAGATTTGAAATGCGAATTATTTTTTGAGTAGCTAGTGGGGTTACTTGTTGTCCTAATATCGCTCACGGACTCCAACGTATGAAAGCGGCTGGATAAGAATGCGTCCATTTCCTTCCAGGTTGGTAAGCCAGTAACGTCCTTAATTGATTGCTCCCACAGACTGAGTGTAAAATCGGGTAAGCATGTTGAACAGATGTAGACAAAAATAACGTGCCATTTTTTGGTGTCTATATTCAACAAGGCCAAGTTTGATACACAATTATTAATTGTTGGTTGTAGCGCTTTTATAGTGGGACCAGATTCCTTGGTAATAGGGGAAAGGCTTAAAAGAATCTTAAGTTGTGCGTTTACTAGGACGCGTTTGTTCTCATAACGTTCGATTAAATTATCTCAGGCCATCCGAAAACCCGCAATTGTAAATGGGCATGGTTTGACAATATCATGAGCTTCGCCTTTATTTTTTTCATCAAATGACAAAGTTTCTCAACTGGCGATATATGCGCTTGGTCGCCATATAGGGCTGAGAATTGATCGCGAAAAGTAGGCCAGGAGCTATAGTCCCCATAAAAGGCCTCCATGTCGCACGGAGGTAAATGAAAACGATCCACTGATGTGGTATGGGGTTTAGTTCCATTCGAGGAGCCAGTTGGGTTAAGTCTAAAAGAACTTAAAAGCTCATTGGCCTTTGAGAGACACTTGAGATGGGCATTATACGCGGAAAAGTATTTATACTTAATAGTCTCTACGCTAATTTCTTCCTTTAAAACCGTCCTTTTAGACAAAACGTCATCATAAGCTGACCTCAATCCAGTCCATAAGTGGATTATTTCATCCCTTTGCACCTCTAAGCTATGAGACGTATGGTCTTCTTGAGGGATGGAAGAAAAGTACGCACTAAATTCAACCACGCGGTCCGAGGACCGAATGAATTTTTCCAACAGAGACATGGTTCAATGAGACGATAATAAAAAAAATCCAAATAATGCCCAAAACACTTTTCTTCAATAAGGAGAACAAAATTTCTTTGGCAATAATAAAAAACCGATAAACCAATATCACGACTTTAAATTGGTAGGATCTTATTTTATCCGATCACTATTATAATCCTTTGGTTTTATTTCTATTTTCTATTTTTCTTTATTCTATTTTTTATATTGCATATAAATATATAATTTCAACACGTTCGATGGCAACCCTTTTTAAGCAACTTTAATAAATGATTTAGATTATCAAACTTTGTAGAATTTATGTATTACAATTAAGTGAATTTTGTAAGCAAGAAAAAAAGATAACGGATCGCCACTTGATTTGTTGGTTTTTTTTTTATCTTTTCTCTCAAAACGAAACTCACTTCAGATTTTTAATACACTTTGCTTATGCGAATATCTTTTGTAATTACCTGCTTGATGGTTTTCGAGTAACTAACTAACAAGAAGCAATAATATTCATATTTACATTTTGAGTTATAACATAAACAATAATAATATCAGTGAGAGATGTTCTTCGTTAAGACATCTCTTCTAATTATTATTATTATCTAATTATGTTCTTCTTGAAAACCAACCATCAGGAAAAAAAAAGTAATGGGTCACATGAACACTTACTACTTTTTTAGTTCTATAGTTTTATTCTTTAGTTCTATACACCATTTTTCCCATATCACAATCTGTTCTATTGGATAATCTAGCTCCTATGTCGTTCATTTGGAAATGGTATTATTTTGGAAGCGCAAAGACTACTGTTTGATTGTGGACTGTATGGAGGATGAACAAACGCAAAAAATAAGTCGGCAAGGATGGGAAGTTTGGACTGTCAGACATAAACAACTATTTTTCGTTCAAGCAGCGCCATATTGCTTCTAATATAAGGCAGGGTTATTGAAATATTTACATTCTAACCTGTTATATTTGAATCATATAACTTTTGATTTACATGACATTTCATATTTTTGTAATTGAAGTTCTTTTAATTATTTTTTCATTTCCTGTTTAAATATTCAACAAGATAAGTACACAGAAATAAAACGCCGGAGTTTTTCTTATCGGAATTAAATAAAATCATTCTATTGTTTTTCATTAGGTTATGGGCCCAGTCACCCTATTTAAAGAGTCTTGAATCGTTATTTAATAAAATTTTAAGGAAAAATGACGACCGAAATTAAAACTTCAGTGGCTAAGCTAAATGGCGAAAATTATTTCATGTGGAAATTTAAAATAGAGATGCTGCTGATTAAAGAAGGAGTATGGGAAGTTTTGAGTAAAGAAAAGCCGGAAAAAGATGCAGATAATTGGGTACATAAGGATAACATAGCCAGGGCAACAATATCATTATCTGTGGAGGACGATCAATTACACCTGATAAGACAATGCAATACGTCAGCCAAAATGTGGCAAAATATTCAAAACTACCACGAAAGAAAATCACTAAGCAACAAAGTAACCGTGATGAGGCAGATTTGCATCATGAAGCTGGATGACAATGATGACGTTATGGCTCATATTGGATTAATGAAGGATTTATTTTTGAAGCTACAGAACCTGGGTGAAAATGCGTTTGATGAAAAATGGAACATAGCCATGCTATTAAGCAGTTTGCCAAATAGTTACAATAATTTAATAACTGCATTGGAGTCGCGAAAAGAGGAAGAGTTAACGATCATGTATGTTGAGTCGAAATTAATAGAAGAGTACACAAGGCGTAAAGGAGACAAACATGATACACATAAGGTAATGATGACAGTAAACAACAAGAACAAATCAAGTGGTATCGTATGTTATTTTTGTCACAAAAGGGGCCATTTAAAGAAGAATTGTACGCGCTATATCGAGTGGAAAAAGAAACAGCAACATGTTAACACCGCGGCTAATAATAAGTTTTGTGTGCAGTCAACAGCGACTATTGTTTTATAGCTACAGATGGTTATGGTAAATGCATCTTTGATTCTGGCGCATCATGTCATATTTGTAATGATGAAAAAGTATTTATTAATTTAAACAGAAGCGTTCGAAAACCAATAGTACTTGCAAGTAATGACATAGTAATTTCAAGTGGAGAAGGCACGATAAAAATCCGACTCAAAGCAAACGATGAAAAGTACAACAACATAACTTTTGAGAACGTTTTGTTTGTACCAACAGTAAACACCAATATTTTGTCTGTAAAGCGTCTTACAGAAAAGGACTAAAGATAAGTGCGTGATTCGTAAAGATGGGGAAACTGTTTTTCTTGCAAATATAGAATCTTGCTTATACGTGTGCAAAATTGAGGAACAAGTAAAATTGAACGTATGTAAAACTGACTGTATTCAACATTGGCATAAAATTTTGTGTCATAGACATGTAGATGCTATTAAAGTTATGAATTCAAAACAGTTGGTATCTGGTATGAATATTAAGCCATGTGATAAGAGTGACAGTTGTGAAGTTTGTCCAGTAGGAAAATTATCCAGACCACCATTTCCGAGCAAGACAGGGGTAAGTTCAGAAAGTATTTTGGAGTTAATTCACACCGACTTATGTGAACCTATAAGCCCCCCTACACCCAGTGGAAACCGTTATATATTAACTTTTATAGATGACTACAGCCGATATTGTTATATTTACTTGATTAAAAACAAGTGTGAGGTGGCAAGTAAATTAAAGGATTTTGTTACGTTTACAATCAACAATTTCGGAAAGAAGCCAAAAATAATAAGGTCCGACCGTGTCAAAGATTACGTCAATAAGGAAGTAACAAGTTTTATGGAACGTGAAGGTATTCAAATACAGTACACTGCTGGTTATTGTCCGGAACAAAACGGAGTGGCAGAACGCAAAAATCGCTCATTGTTTGAAATGGTAAGATGCATGCTCGTTGAATCTAAGTTACCGAATGAATTATGGGGTGAAGCAGTGTCTACCGCAAACTATCTTCAAAACAGAATCGTCACACGTACAACTGGTGTTACTCCCTTTGAGAGGTTTTTTGGTAAAATTCCAGATTTAAAGAATTTAAAGTTATTTGGTGAGTCAGTTTTCGTACATGTTCCTAAAGTCAAAAGAAATAAATTATCTGAAAAGTCAATCAAAATGGTCTTTGTCGGGTATGATACTAATTCCAAAGCTTATCGTATGGTTGATAAAGATTTTAAAATTTACATATCAAAAGATGTTAAATTTACTGGTAAGGTTAATGGTCTCATAAATTGCAAAAATAATTCGGATTTGAATAACGATTTCGAAGTCATATTCAAAAGACAAGATGAAAGAAATGCAATTGACAAAAGTGATGATGAGTTCCACGACACTCTTGATTTTAATGAAAGCTTAAGTTCAGATGACTCTCGTACAGACGTTACTGACGGTGAACCAGGGGTATCCGATTTGAGAAGGTCGCAAAGAACAACTAAAGGCAAAATTACACAACGATATTTAAATTGTGTGAAAAGAGATGTACCAACAACTTATGAAGAAGCGGTGACTTGTGATGAAAGTAAAAATTGGCTGACGGCCATGGAGCGTGATATTAATTCTATGAACGACAATAATACCTGGAGACTAGTAGAAAGACCAAAAGATTGTAATGTTGTTGGATGCAAATGGATTTTCAAGAAAAAGTTTGGTGATGAAGGTGTACAGTACAAGGCCAGGCTAGTAGCTCAAGGTTTCTCACAAAAGTATGGCATCGATTACGGAGAAGTGTTTTCACCAGTTGTTTCTCACACTACATTACTTACATTCGCAATTAGTGGCAAACGAAGTCTTCAAATACATCACATAGACTGTAAAACTGCTTTTCTTAACAGCGATTTAAACGAACGAATCTTTATGGAGCAGCCTAAAGGGTTTGAAGTAAACAGTAGTGATGATAAAGTTTGTTTACTTCAAAAGTCAGTGTATGGACTCAAGCAATCCGCCAGATCCTGGAACCAAACAATCCATGATGTTTTAATAAAGTCAAAAATTATACAAAGCAAGTTAGATCCATGTTTCTATATATATTCAGAAGTGGAACTATTAGCATTCGTGCTGATCTACGTCGATGATATACTTATTTCGTCTAAAGCAGAATCGACAATAGTTAAGGTAAAGAATATTTTTAAAAATGCATTTGAAATCCGAGATTTAGGGCCAATAAAGTATTATCTTGGTCTGGAAATAAGCTGCTCAAGAAATGGTTATTTTTCAATTTCTCAATCTGAATATATTAAGATGTTAAAAGAAAATGGACTTCAGGATTCAAAGCCATCGTCAGTTCCTATAGAAGTTTCTTATGAAAAGTCTGGTAAAGAGTACAATATGCTAAGCAACAACAACAAATAACAAAAGCTCTTAGGGTGCCTATTATATATAGCTTTGAATTCTAGGCCAGATGTGACTGCAGCTGTTAATATTTTGAGCCAAAAGACAAGTAAGCCGAATGAGGAAGACTGGTTGGAATTGAAAAGAGTAGCAAGGTACTTAAAGGGAACGCTTGATTTGAAGCTACGTATAGTTCCAGACAGTGATGAAATACTTATAGGATATTCGGATGCTAATTGGGGCGAGAATAATCCTAATAGAAAATCAAACAGTGGTTATATATTTAAAGTCTATGGAGCGCTTGTATCATGGTCGTGCCGTAAACAAACCTGTGTGGCTTTGTCCTCAACAGAAGCAGAGTTTATTGCACTTGCGGAGGCATGTAAGGAAGCACAATGGTTGAAAGAACTGTTGGCAGATTTTCAGGAACAGATCAGCGAACCTATTGTCATAAATGAGGATAATCATAGTTGCATAAAAATTGTTGAAGGATTTAAGGTCAACAACAGGACGAAACACATCGACATCAAGTTCCATTTCGTCAAGGACTATGTAACTAAGAACGTCATCAAGTAGTCAATATTGTCCCACCGCTGATATGCAGGCTGATTTACTAACTAAACCACTTTCATCTCATAGAATTAAAGACAATAGAATTAAATTGAATATTTCTAACAGTTTAGAATGAGAAGGGGTATTGAAATATTTACATTCTAACCTGTTATATTTGAATCATATAGCTTTTGATTTATATATGACATTTCATATTTTTGTAATTGAAGTTCTTTTAATTATTTTTTCATTTCCTGTTTAAATATTCAACAAGATAAGTACCCAGAAATAAAACGCCGGAGTTTTTCTTATCGGAATTAAATAAAATCATCCTATTGTTTTTCATTAAGGGTTTCTACTCGTTCTACGATAAAGAGAATATCTACTCTCTCCCTCTAACTGCGTAAGCCGTAAAGAAAAGAGAATGCTTGCACGACAAATCCGAGTAAGAATTTGTCTGAAGCTACATACTTATGTTTCGCAAAAAGTGAACTCATATAAATATTATTACGAAAATAGAAACAGTGTAATATTGTTTAACATTAAAAGATAAAAAAAGCTATACTAACAAATACATCGAACTTGTTACAAGTAAACCCATAACATCAGTATGAGAAAAGGAGATAGGCAACTAAGAGAACGCAACAACAAGCACTGTGAACAAAATACACAAACAACAATGAAGTCACGATAGAGTTCTCGAGAAACCGAGAACACAAAAATTCTACTTTACGAACGTTCGTCAGACTGTTTGATTAGGCCTATAAAAAAATAAGACAAAGCAGACGACGAGCAGTAGTAAGAATTCAGTCAGCCTTGTGTGAAGTCGCGTTGCGTGTGAAGAGAACTGTCGTGGTTTGAAGATCTCCGTTGTGAGCAGAATAGCGAAAAGTTGTGTCAGAAGAATAGCAAACAAGCAACTTTTGTTACAAGTTATAAACAGTGGTACAATAAAGAATTTAATTGAAACTAAACACCAATTTATTTTTTATTTACTTTGTTTGCAATCAACGAACACGTATTTTAAACGTTTTTAAAAAGGTAAAAACGTAACAATGTATTCGTAAAAATAGTACTTCTAAAATTATGTTAACTTCATATGGTACCTCAAATACTAATGTGTGCATATTAATATACATATACATATGTATGTATAATGCTTAATTGTATGATCAAGCTTATAAACAAATTGTTTATTAGGTTAGAGGAGGACGTGTACTTGTCAGTTAAGACAAGGACAGTATCCGGAGGTCGAATTGACCCATTGTTTATTAATCATTGAAATAAAAATATGTAAATGAAAAAGGTCAACTGACTTCAGAAAACTTTTTTTTAATCATGGTTTAAAAAATCTTTATTTGTAATAAACTTTTTTTTTATTTTATTCTCTATCACAGTTTACAATTAAAATATTTAAATATATTATATTTACAAGAATTGAGTATTTACTAATGTATTGCAGCAAATAAATTACGTTATTTTTTATTATATAAGTTAACAACATAAAAGTTGGTCACCCTATTTTTTTGTTACCCGTTCATATTCTTTATTTCAATTTATGCTGACACTATGTCTACATAAATTGAGTGCATTTAATAAAAGAATTTAATAACAAAATTTACAAAGTTGATGACAAAACAAAATTTATAAAGATGATGACCATTGCTTGAATAGAATTAAGAAAGAAAAGTATTTTTAAAATTAATCATAAAAGAACCATAGAAGTGAAAAGATGAAAAATTAAAGTGTTAAAGAATAATTGTAAATTAAATGTAAAAAAAATAAAACAACATAAATTTTTTATTGAATAAAGAATACAATTTTTATTTTTAAATGAAATAAACATTGTTAAAAATAACTGGCGCCCGAGCTAAAAAAAAGGATACCTTATAGAAAGCAGTTACATGTTCCAGCCCGACCTAAAGAAGCTCACCGTTGGACACAATATTAAAACTTGCAAGCTATTCCAGCCCGACCTAAAGAAGCTCATCGCTGGACACATCATCACTGAATTGTTCAAGACAGAGATTACTACGATCGGTGTAATTTAGGACCACGAGTAGTCAACCAAGGACAAAAGGGAATAATCCGAGATTACCAGTAGTAAGCATGTGGGGTATCATAATAGTAATGTAAGTCATAAAATGAATTCTTTTTTAAAAAAATAAATTAAATAGAAATTAAATAGAAAAAGAAACAAAGTGAATAAATTTTTTTTTTAACAAAATAATAAAAAGCATAATTAAAAAGTGTTTAAAATAAAATAAAATTAAATTTAAAACGGAATAAATATTATACAGTGAAAGCGTAAAACATGCTAAAATTATTAAAGCAAATCTTTGAAGTAAATTAAGAGAAAATAAACAAATTTGCTAAAAAGAAAATTTTTTCAAGAAAAAAGAAATAAAAAAAAAGAATTTACAAAAAAATTAATTGTTTTAAAATTAAGAAAATCCTAAAGAAATTTTTTTTTAAAACTAGAGAATAAGTTAGATTTTTTCCATTTTTAACGTTCTAAGTAAATTTTTATAAACTGAAACTATCGACAATATTGCTGAGCTAGAGAATAATAAAATATTTTAAGGAAAAAGAAAACTCTCTTTTAATTAACCGAAAATAAATCCAATCCTGTCAAATCCTATCAGATCCTGTCGAATCATGTCAAACCCAAATAACCTAATAAGACCAGCCGTTATTAACATTGATCAAAATCCTCAACAAAACAATCCACAAAATCAACCTCAAATTAATGCTGCACTACAGCAACAAATAGCCACTTTAGTTGCAGAACAGGTTAGGGCAACTATTCAATTATTGAATAATTCGAATGACGATTCATCTGCCGGATCGGATATAGTTATAGAGGATAGACAAAGAAATAACTTAGAAGATTTAGATAAGATTCCTGATATTGTCCGGTGTCTGAGAGAATTCTCAGGCAACCCTGTAGAATTTAATTCGTGGAGAAAAAGTGTAGAAAGGGTCCTTGAAATTTATGATAATACTAGAGGCAGTGCAAAATATTTCGGTATATTAAGCGTTATACGCAACAAAATCGTGGGTAATGCAGACGCAGCCCTAGAATCTTACAATACTCCATTAAATTGGAAAAGTATTGTTAAGTGTTTGACACTTCACTATGGTGACAAACGTGATTTGGGTACATTAGAGTACCAAATGACTTCATTAATTCAGGGCAGAAACTCTATACAAGGCTTTTATCAGGAGGTCTATACTCACCTTTCATTAATATTGAATAAAATAGGATGCATGGACATAAGCAGGGAATCAGCTGCATTGTTAACGCAAACCTATCGCGATAAAGCCCTCGACACGTTCATAAGAGGTCTCAATGGAGACCTACCCAAACTCTTGGGAATTCGTGAACCATCTGACTTGCCACAAGCATTGCATTTATGCTTGAAATTAGAAAACCAGAACTATAGAGCAGAATACGCTTATAACCATCATAATATTAGACCACGGAAAGAATTGCCACCACCTGTACCAAAAAGAAATTATAATTCAATTAGAGTACCATTTTACCCTGAACTCACCCTACATCAGCCCAACACCGCTAGGCAAGGAAACATGTTCCGATACAATAACAATCAAATGTCACATCAATATCCTTCTTTTAATCCAAATCTTCAATTACGCAATCAGCCTAGGCAATACTTCCAATCACAAAATCCAAATTTTCAACAAAATTTCGTACCACCAAGACCTACGGTCCCAAAACCGCAGAAGCCCGAACCAATGGACATTGATAATTCGATCCAGTCCAAAAATATTAATTACCTAAATAGACCTCGTCAAACGAACCAATTTTATGGCAAAAGGCCTACACCACCATCTCTACAAACCCCAATGCCACATAATAAATTTCAAAGAAATTTTCACATAGGAACCAATGAGGAACTTCCCACCGATAATAGTCTTCACGGTGATCTTAACAGTTCTAATAGTCGCGAAAATGATTATCAGCAGGTAATCCAGGAAGAAGGTCTTCAAGATTACATGCAAAATTACTATAAACAAGAAGACGAATGGGAAAATACCGAAACAGAAGAATTATCTGATATTCATTTTTTAGGTTAGCACATTCTTCGCTACCATACTTTAAATGCAAGGCGAAGAATGGTCAAATATTGAAAATATTAATTGATACCGGCTCTAATAAGAATTATATTCAACCTTCACTAGTATCCAACCCAATTCAAAATGAAAAACCTTTTTTTGTTAATTCTATATCAGGCGACATGAAAATTACACACCACACTCTAGTGAATCTTTTTAACTTACCAAATCATGAAATAAAATTTTATATTCTGCCATCTTTAAAATCCTTCCATGGCATTCTTGGTCATGACAGCTTAAAGGAACTTAATGCAATAATCCATATAAAAGAACAATACATGTTGGTAAACAATACGAAGAAAATTAAAATTTATCAGCACATGTACCAATCGATTAATAAAATTGAGATTAGAACCAGTCATTTGAATAAGACCCAAATAGCAAAGCTGGAAGAAATAATTCACCCGTATCCGAATTTGTTTACAGAACCAAATCAGAAATTGACCTACACTTCTCGTGTTCAAGGGGAGATTAGGACAACCACTAATTTACCCGTTTATTCAAGGTCTTACCCGTATCCTATGGCACTAAAAGGTGAAATAGAAAAACAAATAAATGAGCTTTTGAACGATGGAATAATTAGGCCATCAAAATCACCATATAATGCACCTGTTTGGATCGTTCCAAAAAAAATGGATGCATCGGGAGAAAAAAAATATAGAATGGTGATAGATTACAGAAAGTTAAACTCAGTCACTGTGCCCGATCGATATCCCATTCCTGAGATAAATGAGGTCTTATCAAACCTCGGGGAGAATAAATATTTTTCTGTCATAGATTTAAAAAGCGGCTTCCATCAGATTCCTCTTAGAGAATGTGATGTTGAAAAGACTGCATTTTCCATTAATAATGGAAAATTTGAGTTTGTACGACTCCCTTTCGGACTAAAAAATTCTCCTTCAATTTTTCAACGCACTCTAGATGATGTTTTAAGAGATCATATAGGCAAAATATGTTACGTCTATATAGACGACATAATTATATTCGGAAAAAATGAAAACGACCACTTTCAAAATTTAAATAAAGTTTTCCAAACACTAGAGTCTGCAAATTTTAAGGTTCAACTCGATAAATGTGAGTTTGCCAAACAGGAAATAGAATTTTTGGGATTTATTGTGAGCGTTAATGGTATTAAGACTAACCCTGAAAAGGTGAAAGCAATAGATGAAATACCTCCGCCCAGAACTTTGAAGGAGCTGAGAAGCTTCCTTGGTATGTCAGGGTATTACCGTCGTTTCATACGGGACTACGCGAAACTAGCTAAGCCCCTGACATCCCTTTTAAGAGGGGAGGATGGACGCGTTTCAAAAAACGCATCCAAAAATAGGAATATATTTCTGAATCAAGCCGCAATGGAATCCTTCCAAAAAATAAAAAATTCACTGACTTCGGAGGATATTATCCTTTCACATCCGAACTTCGAAAAAGACTTTGATTTAACAACAGATGCTTCTGAGTATGCAATTGGAGCAGTCTTGTCACAAAATGGCAAACCGATAACATTTCTTTCGAGAACATTGAATAAAGCGGAAGAACATTACGCTACGAACGAGAAAGAGATGTTGGCCATAATTTGGGCACTCACCTCATTAAGAAACTATTTGTACGGGTCAAGAAAAATAAATATTTTTACAGACCATCAACCCCTAACTTTCGCACTCAGTAACAAAAATACAAATAGTAAAATGAAGAGATGGAAAGCCATCTTGGAAGAATACAATTACGAACTGAAATATCAACCAGGTAGAACCAATATAGTCGCCGATGCTTTGTCCAGACCCCCACAAATAAATTCCATGACAGCGATTCAACACAGTTCAGAAAGTTCTCCGCATAATTTAATACCTGCTATAGAATGTCCCATAAACGCTTTTAAAAATCAACTTTACATACTGATAGATGAACAGGAGAGTTATAAATTTGAAATTCCTTTTCCCACATATCACAGACACATCATAAAACAACCTTATTATACAAAAGACTGTCTGATTTCTGTTCTAAAGAAGTATTTGAATCCAAGTGTGATTAACGGACTTTTCACAAGTGAACCAATTATGGGAATCATTCAGGAGTTTTATCCCGAACACTTTAAAAACTTTAAAGTCAGATTTACCCAAAGCCAAGTAAAGGATGTAACAAATGAAAGTGAACAGGAGGAGATAATGATAACGGAACATGAAAGAGCACATCGGAATGGAAGGGAGAATGGAGAACAAATTAAACAAAAATTTTATTTTCCCAAAATGGCAGAGAAAACCGATAGAGTGGCGAAAGCCTGTAGAACTTGCAAGGAACAGAAATATGATCGTCATCCAAATAAACCTAATTTGGAAGCCACACCAATTCCAAACAACCCAGGAGAGATAATTCATGTCGATATTTACTCAACCGAAGGAAATTTGGTTCTTACAGCTATCGACAAATTTTCAAAATACGCGCAGGCTAGAATTGTGAAGTCTAGGGCGGTCGAAGACATAAAAGAGCCTCTTAAGGAATTAATTTTGGCATTCGGTGTCCCCAATTCAATCGTAGTGGATAATGAGAAATCTTTAAATTCTGCTACCATAACATTTTTGCTTAAAAATCAATTTGGAATAAGTGTTTACACTACACCCCCATATTGCAGTTCCGTTAATGGACAAGTAGAGAGGTTTCACTCTACGCTTTCGGAAATTATGAGATGTTTGAAGGCGGGGAAACTTCACACCTCATTTCATGATTTACTTACAAAGTCAATTTGCGAGTATAACTCCACAATTCACTCTACTATTAAAAGAAGACCTATAGAAGTATTTTTCGGTAGAAGGTACGGAAATTCCAAAGAAGCAGAAGACAAAAGAAGAGAAGTTGGTATTAGGTTGACGGAAAAGCAGAAACAGGATTTGGAGCATCATAATAAAGGTAGAGAAATTATTAAGAACTATTCAATAGGTGAAAAGGTCTATGTTAAAATAAACAAAAGATTAGGATCAAAACTGTCTCCTCGGTATAGAGAAGAAATAGCAAAAGAAAATAGAAATACTACAATTTTGACTGACTCAGGAAAGATAGTCCATAAAAGCAATATTAAAAAGTGTGGGGGTGAGCGGGGAGAGAATAAAACAAAATATTTGGCGAGATTGCGGGTAAAAGAAAATACAAAATTATTAGTATAAATAATCAAATATTATTTATTTGTACACAAAACGTACCTTCGGGTTCGGGGGTGGATCGAGTAGTGATCTCTTTTCGTTTATATTCTTTATAATTCACAATAATAGAAACGTAAGAACAGGGGTGGTTTATACACTTAAACTAAACTTATATCTAAGGCTTAAAAGTAGGGTGGCCAGCGTGAACATCCCGCCCCCCTTGCAACATTGCAACAAGAGGACCGAGAAGTCACCTGGCCAAAGATCAAAAAAATTACAATTCAGGGTTTATATATAGGTTAATACTACAATATTATTTGCGCATAAAATTACAGTAATTCTGGAATGGTATGGGAAATATCATTTTAGCTGGTACTGATCAGGAGAGCCTGGTTGTGGGTTGCGCTCTTCTTTGCGTACGATGTGAGTGCGTTCCTTCTTATTGCCAGCTTTTTCCGAGGTGTTTGCCTCTTAGGCGTTCGACAATTAGCCTACGGGGTATTAGGTTCTCTGTAAATAAAAACGACAAACACACAACAGAAAACGAGAGAACGAATTAATACTGCTCTAGATTAAAATAAACTGCACGAGCTTCACAATTGGCCGTATTAGAACGCCATTGGCAGTTCGAATTTCGGCCACTCGCACTTCGAATCAGGGATGAAATAAATCAGTTGGATTCGACCAAATTTCCGATCGTTAGGGGTAAATTGTCATGACGAATGACAACAAAATCGACAACAATAAAATCTTTTGATAGGTTTTTCGATGAGTAAAAGGCGATCATAGGGAGATTCCATTTGTCAGTGCCTACTTGGTCCACGATAAACGATACTCGACATGCCACAAAAGTTGGCCAATGGCACGGGGGTTTTTGAAACCAGGACAGAACGGTAGTCGAATCTGTCCCACAAAGGTAAGATTCAGCTTCTTACGAAGTGAAAATACCATTTTTTGCCAATAGAGTTGCACAGCAGAGCTCTAAACGGGGTAAAGTTTGCACTTCTACAGGTACAACTTTTGGCTGCGAGCAAGTGAGTGACAAATTCACCAGACGGGGTTAGGACTCTACTATACAGAATGGTAGCATATGCTTTCTCAGAAGCATCACAAAATGCATGAAGTTAAACTTCATACTGAGGGTTAATTTAACCCAACGGGGGATGTTAATCCTGTCGATGTACGAGTAATCATCGACAAACTCAAGCCATCTGTTAAACGTCATGGGTTCCAAAGATTCGTCCCAATTTGTTCTGCCTTTACATATTTGTTGCATAACAATCAAAGCAACCACAATTTTAGGTGCCACTCACCCAACGGGGTCAAATAGCTTTGGCTATTTGAGACAAGACAGAACGTTTTGTGACTATAAAGAAATAGGGCGTTGGAGCTGGCTTGAAGCAAAATGTATCAATGCTCGCATTCCAAAGTAAACCCAGAGTTTTAGCGGTGCTGGCGTCTGACAAAATCAAAAATTCGGAATCTAAGTGGATGTTCGGGTAGCACAAGAGAAAAGATGAGTGATGGGAGTTAACATGACATGATGGGGTAAATAGTACCTGGAGGAGAATAAAATGGAGTCATGATCGGCGAGTGGTCTAGGGAAAGGTATTCCCCAATTACTTTCTCGTATTAGATTTTAATCTCGGGGCTCTGTAGCAATTAGATCTCGCATTTTGAGCAAACGAACGAGAAGGACCAAGACTCAAATCAGACTTAAAAAGAAACGAATTTGACTGAGGTATTTTCCCAGTCAGAACCCAACCGAAAACGGTTTGTTGGGCGATCAAAGGGTCTTTGGGTGCCTTTCGAAATCCGGAAAGCATTATCTGGGGGTATACATCTCCACCCAATAGCAAATCCATATGGGCATATTCAAAATCTGTTAACTGGAGATCGGGTGCATCAAAATCAGCATACTTTGCTAACGAGCATGTAGGTAATTGACCAGTGAGCTTTTCAACAACATATGCCTCCGTGGTCAATTTAAACGATGGATCAATGGGAGACCGTAACAAAACATCACAAACTTTTCTAGAGTTTGCTACCACTGCGCCATTAAGGCCCACAATAGTGGCAGCAGGTGCCGAACGGGTTGGAAGATTTAGCTTCCGTTGCAATTTTCGAGAGATGAAGGTAGCTTGAGACGCTGGGTCTATCAGAGCTCTCGCAGAAAACATGGCATTATTTGATTCTATATTTACTTGGGCAGTTCCTAACAGAACTGTTGAAGACGGGGTGGACTGTAGCCGGGTAGCGAAGTTCTGAAAAGATCGAGTAGCAGCGGATGTAGATGGGCCGTTCTCCACTTCATTCCGCCTCTGTGCAGGAGAAGGCCGAGGGATTTCTGGAGAACTATGTGGGGTAAAAGAGTTAGCGGGGTTAGTTCCAGTCCTCGGTTCCTCCCGGGGGGAAGATTCGATACTATGAAGTAGCGAATGATGTTTTTGTTTGCAAATACAGCAAACATTTGAGCTCTGGCATCTTTTGAGCTCATGCGAGGCTGCCAAACAATTGGTGCAGTATTTATGTTTCTTAACGGTTGCCAAGCGAGCACTAACCGTCATTCTCAAAAAGTCCGAACACAAACGAATGGGATGATTTTCACTGCAAACTGGACATTTTCTCTGGGGTAAGTTAGGGGACACAGTCTCATAAATTCTGTGTCTTCGGGGATTACTAGAATTGCTCTGATTATTAGTCTGAGCAGTACCTTGGGAAAAATTGTGGCTGCCGATAATGTCCGAAACTGATTCGAGAGTTCGGTATCTGGCAGTCAGGAACTCATCCATTTTGCTCCATTTGGGTAAGTCTGAGCAAGGGCCTTGAGACTGCTCCCAAAGACCTAGGGTGTGTTCGGGAAGTTTGGTGGAGCAAATGTAAGCAAATATTATATCCCAATTCTGAGTCTCTATGCCCAGCAACGACAAATTCGTTATACAATCATTAATTGTCCGTTGCAGACCTTTAATGGAAGGGCCAGATTCTTTGGAGATGGAAGGGAGGTTAAAAAGGGTTTTCAATTGAGAATTCACCAAAACGCGTTTATTCTCATACCTATCTACCAGGTTCTGCCACGCCATGTCGAAACCATCATTCGTCATGGGGCAAGTTCGGATAATGTCCTTGGCCTCACCTTCTGTTCTTTGTAAAAGGTAATACATCCTTTGTATGTTACCAATGTGAGGGTTAGTTCCATAAATGGCCGAAAACATGTCTCTAAATGTTGGCCAAGACGCATAATCGCCAGAAAAAGTTGGGGTGTCACATGGGGGAAGGTGAATGGGGATACTATTAATAGGGGGGTTCGAGGCCTTGCTCTTAAGGCTGTCAATTAATTCATCAATAAAAGAGACTAATTGGAAATATAAGGTATATCCCGACATATACTTGGCCTTCACGTCTTTTGTTGAGACTTTGGTGTCATCGGCATTTTCCAACAAGTCTTCGTAACTGTCACGAAAGACTTCCCACAAACGGGTCAACTCCTGCCGATGAACACCTAGAGAGTGAACCGAATGTTCCTCTCTCGGAATAGCCTGCATAAAGCTTTCCAAATCGCTTAAGCGGTTATAATTTCTATTTAAATTCCTTAATGCGGCCATTTTACTAAAATTCGGGGTTTTTAATTAATTGATTTATAGAGTAAAAATTCCAAAATGGTTCGGAAATCTCAATTTAAAATTAATTTTAATGAAGAAAAACTCCAAAGAATAGGGGTTATCGAAAAAAAAAACCGAAAGTTCAAACAGAACTGTATGAAAAATATTACTTTTAATTAAAAAATCTAAAGAAATATTAGCGATAAACTTCAAAAGGGTAAAAAAGGGTTTGCGAAAACTTCCGAATAAAATTCAAAAGGGTAGGGATAAATCAAAAAAAATTACACAAATATTCTTATATAAAATAAATAAACTTATTTTATATTTCAAAAAATTAATCAAAATATTAATTTTTAAAAAAGTCGGAAGAAAAATATTCGTATATGTTATTGGGATAAAGTATAACAATTTCAATTTAAAATGTTAAAATAAAATTATATTTATGTTCGTGTAAGAATGTAAAACACAAATATCGCAACAAAGCAAAATATATTAAAAAATAAAACGCGGGCACCTTAATTAGTGACAATCTTCCAACTGTTATAAATATACAACAATAACAACACGGCTAAATCAATGCACTGTGTTGTTTGTATATTTCAGTTTTGTTTATTTTATTTTGCAGTTCTTTTTCTTTTATATTCTTACACTTGCACTTTAAGTATATTTACTTTTTTTTTTCTTATAAAACACAATAACCACCAATTTCTTAATTAAAGCACCGAAAAAAGAAAATATATTTTACGTACCTTGTACAAATCAAATAATTATTTATATTAAAAATATATTCAAACCGTGCTAAAGTTGTGGTTTATCCAAAAACGAAAAAACAATATGGTGATCTTCGAGACGAAATCTGTAAATAAAATCTCGGCAAATATTTTATTTTATTTAGGGGATGATCCGGCTCGATTGGACCAAAATGTGGGGGTGAGCGGGGAGAGAATAAAACAAAATATTTGGCGAGATTGCGGGTAAAAGAAAATACAAAATTATTAGTATAAATAATCAAATATTATTTATTTGTACACAAAACGTACCTTCGGGTTCGGGGGTGGATCGAGTAGTGATCTCTTTTCGTTTATATTCTTTATAATTCACAATAATAGAAACGTAAGAACAGGGGTGGTTTATACACTTAAACTAAACTTATATCTAAGGCTTAAAAGTAGGGTGGCCAGCGTGAACAAAAAGTAAAATATTTTGCAGGATTCAGCTAATCTGTGTTCAGGCAGATATCGAAATGGTTGATTACTCGTCTTCCCATGTGGTCACTATCGATAAAGGAATAGCAAAAATACAGCAAGGAATATTTACAATAGTTCATGTAGTGAAAATCAAAGAATACGAAGCATTCATAGATGATATGCAGGCATTCATTGAGCAAAACATCCCGAAAACCCAAAACAAATATCCACTCCTAATCCGTGAATTAACACAAACCGCTAACATCCTAGAAGACCTTACTCCTACTACTAATGATCGACGGAGAAGATCCATAGATGCTATTGGTACTGTTTGGAAGTACATAGCAGGGAGCCCTGATCATAATGACTTTCAGATCCTAGCTAGCAACGTTGCCGATCTAAACAAAAATAATAATAAGCAAGTCTTCATAAATGAAGCATTTAATAAAAGATTGAACAATTTAACTGAAATTTTTAGAACAATGTCAAATCAGATAAGAAAAGATGTTTATTTGGAAAAAGAAATTGTAACTAATTTACAAACTAAAATTAGACTTGTTAAGGAAGAATTGATAAATGTTGAACGCGCCATTTTATGGGCAAGAATGAATATTGTAAATCCACTATTATTAAGTAAAAAAGAAATTAAAATTGCTATGAACACATTAAGGGATGAGCAAATTATTTTTTCAAGCCCGGAAGAGGCATTAAGATATTCAGAAATAGCTATAATAAATAATAATAAAAAAGAAATATTTTATTTGATTAAAATCCCTTTAACAAAATATGATAATTATAAGAATCCTAATATATATTATAAATCTTTCTGTAAGTCTGTTTTTTTGTTTGTTTGTTGGTTGTTTGTTAGCCAATCACGCCTGAACGCCTGGACCGATTTTCTTGAAATTTGGGATATAGATCGAGCCATTGCCGGTGCAGGTTATAGGCTATAAATCTTTTCAAAATTTTGACCAAAAGGGGGAAAAAAATGGGACAAAGGGAGAAAAAATGGGCAAAAATTAGTACTTTTATGCATAAAATCTGTATTTTATCTGTTTTATAGGTAATTTTTTACGATTTAGCTTGGTTAAGTTTCCCAAATAGCTATTGGAGGTGTTCCGTTTCAAAAGTTGAACCAAAAGGGGTCCAAAAAGGGGGAAAGGGGCCAAAAACGGGCAAATTGAGTGTATAGCCAATCACGCCTGAACGCCTGGACCGATTTTCTTGAAATTTGGGATATTGATCGAACTTTTGTCGGTGCAGGTTATAGGCAATAAATCTTTTCAAAATTTTGACCCAAAGGGGGAAAAAATGGGTCAAAGGGGAGAAAAAATGGGCAAAAATTAGTACTTTATGCATAAATGCTGTATTTTATCTGTTTTAAAGGTATTTTTTTACGATTTAGCTTGGTTAAGTTTCCCAAATAGCTATTGGAGGTGTTCCGTTTCAAACGTTGAACTAAAAGGGGTCCAAAAATGGGGAAAGGGCCGAAAAACTGGCAAATTGAGTGCATTTATATTTAGGACTTAGAGTATTCAAAAAACTGGGTTGTTTGTTAAACCGGTTTCCGAATAATTTGAAAAATTGCATTTTTTAAGAAACCGGTTTCAAAACCGGTTTCGAAACCGATAAACCGGTTTTTTATTTATTGTTATTTTTAATGCAAAAATTACCCAATAATTTTTTTTAATTTTTTAAACTAATCCAAACTACATAACCCGCGCAACGCCGGGTACAATCTGCTAGTATGGTTATAAGACCAGTAAAGAGAAATAATATTGTAATACATTTGGATTTCAAAGAAATTTTATTTAACGAAAAGGAAATGTTCGCTGTAAAAGAAAAATGTAAAGATTATGATAATGTAACTATTTGTAATGAAAAAGATATCATTGATATAACTGAAACTGATTGTATTCCTAAGCTAATTAATAATTTAAATTCAGCCTGTATCATAAGCAATAGTCATCATATTCCTTTGGTCGAAGAAATAGAATCGGGAATAATACTTTTAAATGACTATAATGGGTCAATTTTTGAGAACGGAAAACAGTTTAATATTTCGGGAACGTTTTTGATTAAATTTCATAATACAACTATTAAAGTTGAGAACCGAACCTTTAGCAACTGGCAAGCTTCACCTTTGCGAACTATGCCAGCTATCATGCAACCTACTCCTACAAATCAATAATACAGACATCATCACGACTGTCAAAAAGCGCTTGGTAATCGGAGAATGGACAATCTCTGGAGTACTTCTGCTTGTGATTGTTTTAATTATTTTGCTTAAGATCTTTGGTAGAACAGAGAAGAAAACCATAATGTGGAAACCCCAGATACCTGAGGTTAATAAACCATTTGAAATGGATAACTTACCACAACTTACGAATATTACTCATATCGCTCCAGAGAAGCCTCCAAGGTTACATCAAATTCCACTCTTTTAGAAAAATGAAACGATTGAGGACAATCGGTTTAAGGGGGGAAGAGTTAACAATATAAAAGTTGGTCACCCTATTTTTTTTTGTTACCCGTTCATATTCTTTATTTCAATTTATGCTGACACTATGTCTACATAAATTGAGTGCATTTAATAAAAGAATTTAATAACAAAATTTACAAAGTTGATGACGAAACAAAATTTATAAAGATGATGACCATTGCTTGAATAGAATTAAGAAAGAAAAGTATTTTTAAAATTAATCATAAAAGAACCATAGAAGTGAAAAGATGAAAAATTAAAGTGTTAAAGAATAATTGTAAATTAATTATAAAAAAAATAAAACAACATAAATTTTTTATTGAATAAAGAATACAATTTTTATTTTTAAATGAAATAAACATTGTTAAAAATAACTTATATTTACAAGTTAAATAATAATTTACAGTTTGGAGGAAAAGATAGTAAAAACCTCACAATAATTTAAAGAAATTTTACTGTTATCCATTACTTGCGCCTTCTTCTCTGAAGACACAGAAAGGATAACTATTACAAATTTCTTAATATTTCAAAATTAGAAGACCTGTTTCTGTCTTCAAATCTTCTAGTTAATTTATTTATGACTGTATTTAACATATCTTGTTTGAATTTTGAATGCAAGAGACTGGTGGGATATCTTCTGGATAAATTGTAAATAATTTTCAAGTTTTTATTTTGTATAATCTGAAGCTTCTTTAAGTTTGTTTTTGAACATCTTTTTGACCATACTTGGCAACCGTAGGTCATTATTGGCCGAATACACGCTTTGTATAGTAAGAGCTTGTTTTTTGTATTCAGCTGAGATTTTTTGTTTAGCAGCGGATAGAGAGCTCTGCCGCATTTTAGGGCCTTTTCGCACTTTTGAATAATATGGTGTCTGAACGTTAAGAGTTTATCAAAAAATATACCAAGGTATTTAACGTTTTGGTTTATCTGAATTGAAGTTCCTTGAATGCTAAATGTTGTATTTGGTATCCGTTTTGGAGATTTATTGAACGGAAAAATAATGGCTTGTGTTTTTTCTTGATTGATTTTTATTTTCCATTTGTTAAAATATTTCTCTGCATGGATTATTGCACCTTTCATCTTCTTCACAATTGCATTGGATACTTTGCCAGATATTATAATTTGCTGTGTCATCAGCATACAGAGCAGTGCTTTGATTTCTCTGTGGCTTAAAGTCAGAGGTGAATATTGAGTAAAGAGTAGGCGATAAAATTGAACCCTGAGGAACGCCTGCATGAATAGGTCTTTGTGTAGTGAATGTATCGTCCATTTGAATTTTAAAATATCTATCAGATAGAAAACTTCTTATAATCTTTTGCAAATAAAGCGGATATCCAAATTTGTTAAGCTTAAAGACAATACCGTTGTGCCAAATTGAATCAAAAGCTTTTTCTATATCAAGAAAAACTATTCCTGTACTTTTACGTTGTTCCTTGTTTGTGGAGATCATGTTGACTATTCGCTTTACTTGATGTATTGTTGAATGGTATTTTCTAAAACCGAATTGTTCTTTGCTTAAGATGTTGTTTTCAGTAGTATATATATTTAATCTACTCAGTATTATACATATTTTCGAAAATTTTGTCTATTCCATTTAACATGCTTATGGGCCGATAACTTTTAGGGGAGTGGACATCTTTTCCTGGTTTTAAAATTGGTATCACATTAGCTAATTTAAATTGTTTTGGAAAATAGCCGCTTGCAAGGCACCAGTTGAATAATTTAGTTAACAGACTAAAAAATTATCGGATAACTTTTTTAAAATTATAGGCTTTATTCCATCTACCCCTGGTGCCTTAGAGTTCCTCTGTCTGTTAGCATAAAATTTTACTTCATCTATTGAAGTATAATTACTAATAATATTTTCTGGAATTTGTTGTAAATCTAGCCATTGAATATGTTTTGTAACCATATCGTCTACAGTTGATGACAAATTAAGCGTTATTTGGTGCGATCTTTAAAACACGTCTGCTATAGCATTTGTGTATAGCATTTCTTGTTTGTGTCATTTGACACGTGGAAATTGATCAAAATATTCAGCTGTTTTAGAATAGAAGATAATAATAACCTTTCTGTATTGACAATTGATCTTTGAAGTTTTCGCCTATATCTATTTCTTTGACCAATAAGGTATAATGTTAATTGGGAAAGTTTTCTTTGCCACACTTGTGTCTGTTTGAAAGGGACCTTTTTAGCTGCTTGCTGAACGATGTAAGTGAGTTTATCTATAATATTTTCAATATTTTGTTCACCAACGCTTATTGTGTGCAAATTATTCCTTTGAATTTAAGTGTCAACAAATCTACTTATACCGTTACAGTTGGCAAGATGGTATATTGGAATAAGTCTTGTTCTTTGTATAAAATAACCATATATTTGACACGTAATGGGTACATGGTCAGAGTTTAACATACCTGGATGAGTTTTAATTGGAAAAATATTAAGACTAGAATTTGAAAGCAAAAGATCGATAGTCGAGGGTTCTGTGTTGATTGATCTCTGTCCAAAACGAGTAAAGCTGTAAGGCGAATGAATATAATAGTTTGAGTTTAACTGGTGATTGTATAATTTTCTACCAGCTGTATTGTTTTTATTGTAGTTCCAACTGGTGTGTTGGGCGTTGAGGTCTCCGAAAATAAAAAATTCAGATGTTGGTGTTGTAAGTGAATTTAAATCAGCTACAAATGAACTGGTGTATCGAGAACAGTAGGCAGAAATGAACTTAATTGGTCTATTATTAATAAAGATGATTATTGAAATATTTTCTATACTTAGAGTTGGCATTTTTGATGTATACTGATGAGGTATTGTATTTTTAATGGCTATCAGAACTCCAACGCCATGTGTTGGTCGATCTTGTCTGTAAACACAATAATTATGAAGTTTAAATTTGTGATTTTGATTTAAAAATGTTTCATTGATGAAAACAACGTCTATGTTCATTTGATGTAAGGTGTGTTCCAGTTGGTAAATAGTAGATAGGTTTGTTATGCCCTGTGCATTCCAGTGCATAACATTGAAACTATAAGTAGTTTTTTGTTTATATAACATGCTTAAGCATCATCCCCAAAACTCGCAATTTGTCGTACTTAGTTCTGCATTTTTCCAATGCATCTACGGCATTAAAGAAAATTTCCATAAGTTTTTCATTTGAGAGGTGATCGTTGTCATCGTTTTGACACCTATGAAATTGCCTGGCATATGAAACGTTTTTATGCCCATTTTGTGGGCTACTAAACGCTGGAAGTTCTTCATTATTTTTCTGCTTCAGTGGTGAAAAATCTACATCCCAATTAAAAGTGTTGGTTAGATCAGTATTATAAGATCTGTTGGGTCTTTGATTTCTTCCTACACGCTGACTAATTTCAAGATATTCGCGACGGGATGGACAATTAACATCATCAGCACGATGATTTACATTTTTCAATTTATTGTTTATACAATTAAAGCATTTGTATACTACTGGATCCCCGTTCGGAGTTTTACTCAATTGACAAGCCGAATAGTCGTGGGGCCCTCCACAGCCTAAACACGCGGATTTTCTAAAGCAATTGGATGAACCGTGGCCGAACATAGCGCACTTAGTACATTGAGTTGGGCCTTTTATATTTCGCCTTGGTTTTATCTAGTGCACTACTATGCCATAAAAATATCTAATTTTTAATACTTCTTTTTTTGATACCTGATTTCTGTCAAACTCAAAACTGTAGAGTGCATCGTCGGAATTTGATCTGCTTGTTTTTATTTCAGTAGCATTTAATGGTTCAATATTAAACGAGTTTTTAAATTCCTCAATAATTGTTTTGATATCAAGTTTTGGGAGGCCAAACCATAAAAGCTTAAACCTTTTGTTATCCTTAACTGGATGAGTGAAAAACTTTTTTTCTTTTGCTTTTAATTTTTTTATGGCTTGGTCGTAGTCGACTATGGTGTTAGGCATAACCTTTGTTCCTATGGACATTCTTTTGTATTTATAAGTGGATCCCAATAATTTTATAAGATCACTAAAACTGTGACAACTGTCAACAATAATCGGAGGAATTTTAACGTAGTCCTCACTGTTTTCACCTTCTTCTATGCTAGAATTATCTTCCATATCAGAAAAAATTTGGAATCTGTTGTCATTGTTAATGGTTGTAAAAGACTTTGGAGCCTTTAGATTACTAGCTCGTATCCGAGTTTTTTTACGCTTAGTGCGCATTTTAGTTAATTAAGTTAATTATTATTTTTTAAAAATATTGAATACGAATATAAATGCTGATCAAACAAAAACGCGCTTTTATTTATTTCATTAATGAAAAATTATCTCTTCAGAAAAACACAACTGTTCTTATTGAATGTCACAATGAGACTGTTGTAATAAACTTAAAACAATTCACATAACAAAAAAAATGTCATTTAAAATTATTAAAACGTAAAAAAGGTTGATATTTCATATATTTACAGATCATTTAAAATGATAAAATTATGCAACAATTGCAATAAATAAAATTAACTATTTATATAGGTAAGTAATTAATAAAAGGAAATTGAAATTTTATTGAGTTTTTTTTTTTCTTCTTTATGTGGTAGAGTGAGATACAAAATCGTCATTTTGATATATAAAATCTTAAAACTATATATTTGTCTTGTTCTAATAAACTTTAAAAGATGGAAAGCAACTTGCTAAGAAGTGATATGTTGTTAACAGAACTGTTAAAAAAGATAAGCAAACAATGCTTGCTCCCGGCATTTACTATAACTAACAGAGAAAACTGTTAAGCAAAATAAATACATAAAACTATTCAGTTTGTTCGGTGGAAATTGTAATGGTAATAATTGCTCAAAGTATAAAACAATTTATTTACGCTCTTTTGTTTAATGTTCCCCATTTGCCCACCGCTGTTTCAAGAGCAGACCCCAGTGCAGGGTAGAATAATATTCGCCCTCTTTTTTGAAGTTTCTTCAACTTTTAAAATTGCTATTATACAACGTGTGGGATAAAAACCTTTTAATATTGTTTGTAATTTAGTATTGAATATCGATTTCTTAAAAAACTTTACTAGTTAGTCTTTTATGGATTTTTCCATAACATTATTTAGCAAATGGTTTAAAAAAATATATGATTAAACGATCGCAACCATATTTGATCTTGTATCGGAAACAATTACAAGTTTTTCATAAACCTCGAAGTTAAATTCTTCTAAAGTTTTAAAAACCTTCCGATTCTATTATTAAAATACTACCAAATTAACGATTATGCAATTGTAAACATAATTAGGTTAAACCTACTATAATATCGTATTTAGTTTTTCCTCGGAGCCGAGCCGAGATTATTGACGCTTATTTTCATGCGAGAAGAAAATTTGTATATAACACAGTGAATGCGAGAATCAGCGATGAAATTCTGTTTATTGCATGTGTTTTGCTTTTACATATGTCATTTAGTCTTGTTGTTCATTTGTGTTTATAAAATTGCTGTACACTGTAATGGATTCCTCTGATGAAGAGTATTTTGCTTCTCCTAGTGTGATTAATGCAATTATTAACACAAAAGAATTTCGAAAACATCCAATTACACTAAAAAGGAATGAATTTGGTGAATTTAATCATTTATATAATGATTTAAGAAAATATCCAGCAAGTTCTGGCTCAATGTTTTATAATTACAAAAATTTTTTTTCCATTGTGTTGCAAGGTATTTCCGATGCCAACTGCAAATTTATTGCGATCGAAGTTGGAGGGTATGGAAAGCAAAGTAATGGTGGTACTTTCAGTTCTTCTCAGATGTATAAACTTTTAAAAACTGGGGAACTACAGGTACCGCGAAGCACAAGTCTACCAAATACTAACCAAAATTTTCGATATGTTTTTCTTGGTAATGAAGCCTATCCCCTTTTGGAATGTTTATTACGGCCATATAGCAGAAAAGACTGTACTGAAGACCACGAGTATTTTAATGCGCGCCTTTCAAGGGCTAGAAAGTGCATTGAATGCGCTTTTGGACTTATAAATGCCAAATTTAGAATTTTATGGAAAGCGATAGAAACTGATCCTTCCTTTGCTGAAGAAATTATTAAGGCAATTTGCCTACTGTACAATATTATCATTGATCGAGAGGGTTTGGATGAAAACTTGAGAGAAGAAGTTGACGAGCAAAACACAAAAGAACAGCAAAAAGAATTCAATAAAACTACCATCAAGAATGGTAGATTAATTAGAGATCACTTTTGTAACTATCTATGTCTCAATAAACTTAAATAATATGTAATATTACTTACTTGGTACCTTTATTTCTGCTGCAACCGATGTCTACAGTTTTTCCACACAAACACAATTGTGATACAATTTGTTTTTTTGGTTCCACAAAGCAGACCGGGAAAAAATTTCACTTATTATTTGATCGATATCCATTTTTTTTTATTTGAAACCATTAAAAAACACGACTGCACACTCATCGGCTTTGATCTCTGCTCTTGTCGGCGTTCACTGTGTTATACACAAGCTTATTTGTATTGGCTTGTATGTAATCAGTTTTATCGCACTGACAATCTTTATCGCACTTACAATCTCGGCTCGGTTTTCAGCGCTCACTCTGTTCGCACCCTAAGGCAAGTCTAACCTTCTCTAGGTAATTAAGGGCCTTATTCGTTCTAGCTGCAATATGTTCCATAAATACATTTAGACTATTATTATAATAACACTAGCAGATTGTACCCGGCGTTGCGCGGGTTATGTAGTTTGGATTAGTTTAAAAAATTAAAAAAAATTATTATTGGGTAATTTTTGCATTAAAAATAACAATAAATAAAAAACCGGTTTATCGGTTTTCAAAACCGGTTTCGAAACCGGTTTCTTAAAAAATCCAATTTTTTAAATTATTCGGAAACCGGTTTAACAAACAACCCAGTTTTTTGAATACTCTAAGTCCTAAATATAAATGCAGTCAATTTGCCCGTTTTTGGTCCCTTTCCCCCTTTTTGGACCCCTTTTGGTCCAACTTTAGAAACGGAACACCTCCAATAGCTATTTGGGAAACTTAACCAAGCTAAATCGTAAAAAAATTTGGGTCAAAATTTTGAAAAAATTTATAGCCTATAACCTGCACCGACAATGGCTCGATCTATATCCCAAATTTCAAGAAAATCGGTCCAGGCGTTCAGGCGTGATTGGCTAACAAACAAACCAACAAACAAACAAACAAAAAAACAGACTTACAGAAAGATTTATAATATATATTAGGATTATTGAATTGTATTTGCTTTTTTATCTGGCACGTCGTTATCTGTTTTGAGTTGTTGAGATGTAGCCACAAAAGGGGCGACAGATTTTGAAAATAAAAATAGAGGACATAAAGTAAAATAAGAAAAGTATTTATTGGACTTCAACATTTTTACATACATATTCAACTGAAAAATTTACATTCATATATGTATAAGTGTAAAATTAAGGTGCTCATAAACGATACTGCAATATCGTTGTACAATTTGTTGGATGAAAGTGCGATTGCACGGTTAAAAATGTCCTCTAAAAAAAGAGTACTTTTGGTCACGTTATCTTTTGGGACTTCTTCATCCATTGTACCCCACAGCATTTTCGTAAATGTACCCCCTATATTTGTCAGTCCTCTTCTTACACGACCACTTTTAAACTTGTGTGTTATCTATTGTTATTAAATCCATAATATTTCGGAATGAAAACCATGTATCCATATAAGCAATTTCGTTGATCTTAACGTGTGATTCGCCCACCTAGATGGGATTTGGCTACCTTTTTTTATTTTTAAGACCAACACTTGGGGGGATGCATGCCATGAATTGTGTTGGAGTTAAGAAAATAGGTTTCGTGAAGCAAAAAAGGGGAGCATTATTTGTGGATATTAGATTTAAATCTTTTTATATTACATATGCAGGAAGGGAGTTTCAAATGCGGCTAGTCCAGCCAAAGAACGAATTCTGTCTGTAATGCAGTATGTGCAGATGTGGTATGCAAAACGGGTGTTCTTTATCTCACTAGATCAAAATTCGTGTCAGTAGCGATAGAACAGTGGAATACAAGCCGCTCTGCGATGATGCTCCAACGAACCAATTGAGTTGGATACCCTACCGTCATTAAATAAGCACCTCGCTTTATCCTGCACGCTGTCGAGAAGCCTCAAAATAGATATCGAGGCACAGGCCCATACATAAGAGTTGTATTCTCTTCCTGGTCGGATATAAGTGGTGGAAATAGGAGGGAGATCAGATGAAGTGAAGTATTTCTTGCATCTTAGGAAAACAAGAAACCAAGCGATTCTTTAGAGACTTGAAAAATGTACTGGTTCCAACAAACATCACATATCCACCACATTAAGAGCTTCTGACTAATAATAATCACACCACCCATAACTACAGATGAAGCAATATATTGTTATACAACCCATTCGAAGATTGACTGTAGGTCGGAGAGTGTCATTCATATTAAGCCTTTTCGCCACAATCTCTAAAGGGCTCGACCTACCATTAAAAAGAATATGAATGCCAAAAAATATTGCTGTCATTAGAAGTTAGAGAAGGAAGATCAGTAATGAAAATAAGAAATGGAGTTTTAAATAGAATAGGATCTAAGCTTAACCTGAAGTCGTCTGATCCGATCCCATATATAACAACCCGTATAGAACGATCCCCGAGAAAACTCGATATAAATTGAGAGAAGGGACTACCAATATCAAAAACAATAAGTTTCGATAAAAGTGCAGCGTGTCATACCCTGTCAAATGCTTTAGAAATATGCTGCGGCTCTGCATCTTGATCTAAACAAATTGTCGAAAACACTAATTCCAACTTTCTTGATATGAGTCACTGAAAAGGTTATCAAATGGATGAGCGAGCGTCGAAAAGCACAGCTTCAGGACCAGTGCTGAAATATCACCTGGCACAGAAGACTTTTATGTTGCGATCCTTACGAACCAACACGAAAAAATATACTCGGTGTAGTTACTGATCTTTGGATTTCAGGCAGTAGTTGATTGCTCTCCGGCAGGTTTCAGCTAAAAGGTTAGCTTTATCAACGGGAATGAACGGTCATTCATTATACGGGTAGGGATCCGACTTTTTAATGAAATACTGCTACAGCTCTTACTTCCCTTTGGAAAGGAGAGAGACTTAGTACGAAGGTGCTTTAGTAGCTGACAAGGCAGTTTTTAAGTCGCAGAAATAGTGGAGAGTAATATTTTGCTTTTTCAACCCCCCATAAGCTATTTTTTAAACGCTTCTCTTTCATTAAGTGTAAAATTAAAGTAAAAAGTAAGTATAAGTAAAAAAATAAAAAGTCCTGATCTGTTGTCCCATTTAACCTTGTTTTGGACGCATGTATGCTTAAATTGTTATATTCGAAAAATGTTGCATATTCAGAAGTTGTATAAAAAGTTTGTTGTCTTCGCGAAGTACGCATGTGACACCTGCTAAATCTAAATCAGTATTTTCTCTAACCTCTACGAAGTTTTGATGTTTCTTGT